>JACVVK020000643.1:0-125000 GCA_018292915.2 Batillaria attramentaria
TACACTGGAGATGAGCTAGTTTGATGTTCTGCTGGAAATGCTTGTTTTGTGTGACAGTTCCCATTCTGACACATTGTTTGTTTCACAATCTGCTGAGTTGTCAGTATCAACAGAGAGCAGGAGAATAATTATTGTTTGTCTCTGCTGTCTCTGAACACGGCGCCTTGCTGACACCTCTCTCATAATTACATGTCTTGCTGTGAACACTGGATTTTGAAGTTCACTGCATACAAACTGAAAACATAATTTATTCAAGCTGTAAGAAGCAAATGTTTCGTTTGTTTTCTGGGGTTTTTTGTGTGTGTGTGTGTGTGACTGACTTCTGCACTCGTTCGCTCATGCTGCATCGGTGTTGTTCACCCACTTGTGCCATTTGCACATTGTGTAAATGCGCTACGACCGTCTGAACAACGTACCGACTGCACCACTACCACAAGGTAACCCCAACACTAAACCCTAAACAGAACTAAGCAGATGAACTATATTACATGTAATTACTGTACTAAATGAGCATAGCTGCATCGGTGTAGTTTGCCAAATTCTCAAGGGTGCCTACTACATGTATATTTACTAAACGTCAATCATAGACATCAATGATAGATTTTCTGCAAAACTGCTTGTTTCTGTTTTGTTTTTTTCCCCCCAAGATAACTGGGTCTTTCTTGCTTTCTTTGTGGGTGGTTGGGTGGGTGAAGGGGGGGGGGGGTTGTTTAAGAATACACAATTCTACCAATAGAAGGAGAACATTATGTTAAATACTGATGGAATAAATAATAATAAATGTACCGGTACATAGTGCAATGCGTTACGCATGAGTGGAAAAATACGTGCAGTGAACTGTATCATATAAACATGTACTTCAGTCAAGTAAAAGAAAACAGAGACATAAATGATGTGTGTTAGCTATGTCTCTGATGAAAGTAAGTTGTTGCCACCATCAGAAACAGGGCCATCAGGAAAATACTAAGGTTGGATTCAAACTCACGACCCAAGCACGGATAGTTCCACAATCTACCAGCTTTGTTTCATGGCTCCTCAGTCAGATGATGACTATGGAGACGTAATTGCGCAAGGGGGGGAAAAAAAATGCCGCCAATTCAACTGGACTTCACAGACACACTATGAAGACTTTTTTTGGGGTACATGTCACTGTTTTTGAAAGTTCATGCTGAAAAATGCCTGGTATTTGGTAATGATTATAATCAGTGGCAACAGAGATTGGTTTCTGCTGCTGCTGCTGCTGATACGACTTTGATATTGAACTGCTGTATTCTGGGGACATGCTGCGTGAAGTCAAACTGTGTATACATTGTGGTCGTGTGCAAACAGTTCATATTCATAAATGTTATATCCTTTGTATTATTTTATGAGTTGTTTCCAACACATGTAAAGTAAAATAATCTGCCATGTACACTGAAACATTGATATTCAGTGGACTGTTTGGGGTTTTGTGTGCTTGTTTCTTTTTTTACAAATATTAGCTCGTATCATGTAAAAAAAAATTTAAAAACCCCGGAGATTGTATACTGTACAATTGTGTGCATACTGTACCTGGTGAAATATCTTTGCCTGTTATTGTTTGTGCATTGTCAGAGGACAAGTGTGTGTCTGCCTGCCTTGTACAGACAGACCCCAGCGTATTCAGCACAAATGTCCATGACATACGGGGGAAAAAATCCTTGTTTTCCTGTTGATATATGATGAGAATGGCATACGTGTCGATTAGTTTCTTTGTTGATGTTCCGGATGACAGGACGGATTCAACCATGACAAAAAGGGTTGAGTCTTCTATGGATTCCTTAATGTATGTTGTTATAATCTCTTTGTTGTTCTCTGTTCTTGTTCGGTGACTGTAAATAATAATGAACATTACTGGTGAGGTGCGTGCACTTGCCAAGTGTGGTGAACGAACATATAAGTTACTCTTCGCACACCGGCTATCTACAGATGGATTTCTAAGACATCTGTGCGCGTCTTACTATGACTTGCCTCCATGACCAAATGATCACACACACACACCCCCACCATCCCCTCCTCCCCCCCCCCCACCATCCCCTCCCTTCATTGTACAGTAATAGTGTGCTGATAACTGTTCAGTCTGTTCTGTCATTTCTTACCCATAATTCTTGTGTGGTGAGTTTAATCAACACACAGGAAGGGCTTGGGTTTGCTTTTTTTTTAATGAAGCCCCCAACTAAAATGAAACGCGTCATGGCATGGAATTGCTGGTGGGGTTCCGCAGGCTTTGTTGAAATAATGCTGTGATTGTAAAAATGATCAATATTGTTTGCTTATTCATGTATCATTTTTGTGAGTGAGCATCTTTGGTTTTTTTGGTTCTTTTTTTACCCCCCCCCCCCCCCCCCCCCCTTTTCATAGCTCAGTACTGGATAGTTGTATCAATTTTCTGCGTGCACGTGTATCAGCAGTGAGGTATTTATCTCCTACAGTGTCACGATTATTTTTATCAGTTTCGAATCCGTTTGTTTTTCCAATCAATCATTTTCGAGCTGACAGAAATCTCTAAATCTCCAAGGTCATCGGAAGTGCCAAACTTACACTAGGTGTGAAGGAATGAATTACAGTAAGCTTAGTGGGTCAATAATTTTGCCAGTGAGCCTTGTGCAATTATTGTGATACTTTGATTCAAAAGCAAATCAACAACCCTGAGTGGACAAATACAGTAAAGGGAAGTGAAAAGATAAAATGCCTTTTGCATCAGTACGCCATCTGGCCATCACAATAATGTAAAATTTTAAATTGATCAAGTTTTTTTTCTAAGTTCTCATACCGTACTACTTGTCATGGCCAGCAGAGCATAGATTTGTCCTGCTGCATTCGCTGGTAGATGTTGTAACGCTGTCTCTTTCGTTTTCTTCTTCTTCTTTTTTTTTAACCATGAGGTATTTATATATACAATATACTTTTAACTTCATGTGGATTTTGATTGTGAAGTCAACATAATATGACAGAAGTTATAGCTGTTATAAATATTTAACCTTTACCGTTGATATCGAGTCCTGTATGATTTGGCCATTGGCTGCCATTCTGACCATGGTTTTGCTTGGTGTAATGCCTTTCACTTCGTAAAGTGTGGCAAGTGGTGACCATATTCGTGACCTATCCTTCTGTCCGTGCTGTGAGACTCTGGCTTTTCTGTTTCTCAGTTCAATAAAATGTGACATCTATTTTGAAGGAAAATGTCTTGTTTTTTTCTCTCCTATCCACTCAGCTGTGTACCATTTTGTCTGAGAGTGCACTCCTGGTTTTTTGGCACCGCTCTCACTGCTCATACCCGTGAAGGCCATTGAATAGAGCCACCAGAGTTGGTTGAAAATCGCTAATTAGGAGGTATCTCTCTTCACCGACCAACATGGAGATGAGGGTATGATTTTGTGGATATCCAAAATGTGACACGGAAAGATACATGTACTACTTCTCAAAACATAACCGCGGCTTATCAATTGTGCACATTGCCTCAGGCAATTTTCCATCTTTAGAAAAAGTGGTGCAAAATATTTCAATAACGCAGAGTGAAAAACTCAGACAAAATAGGGTGCTACTGAGTCGGCTACTATCGCTGGCAATAAAAACCATTTCTACCTCTTGGCTAAACAAAACGGATACACACATTTTTACAATACACTGTACATGTATTAGACACTAACTCTTTTACAAAGTCATCTGAAATGGAAACATGTACCGCATGGGTTATACCTTGCTTTGCACCAAAGCTTCTACACTTTACGATGTATGAAGTTGTCTACCCTTCAACCCGGGTTCAACCCGAGTTTACCTCGACTCCGGTTGGACTCGGGTCAATAGCATTTTCTGCTAGTCTGACACTGACTGACATCATGCCCGCCGTCATACCTTGATGAAAGCATCATGACGCCAGCTGCATGTTTAGATCTGAAATGCAAGTTGGCCCTGGACCCCGGTCTAACCCTGGTCCATATTAGGGTTGAACCCATGTCGCTTTTAATGCCGGATTCAACCCAGTGAAATTGGCTGGTGTAAACAACCACTATGAGTAATCTCTCTGAGTCACTTTCAATGGCTTACACACACACACACCCAGCTTCACTCTACAAAATGCCGGCTTCTCTTTCTCCGCCCTATAAATGACTTATTTGGGGGAAGTGCATTCACCTAACATGGCCATGAACATTCAATAGTTTCACTCTGTTGAGGAATTTTTAACATGGAGCAATGTTTTTAGATTCTTGTGACATGAGAAAACGACATCACCTAAACACGGCCGTGTTTAACACAGGGAACAACTGGATGAAAAGTGAACAGTGCTACATAGCCACACTCTCATGGAAGTTGGGCATAACTTTGTCTTGAGAATATCTCAGAAGAAGTAGACGAAGTGTTTCATCCTGAGCTATTCTCCACACTAAGTTACATCAAAATTCCATGACAACTGATTTATGCACTTTATCTGGTTAAAAAAGATCAGATATCACATCACAACTGTGCACTGAACACTTCCAGAAATGTATGCCAAAATATGACAAAGATGTCTGTATCTCACTATCATGTAAGTCTCAAACCTTCACAAATGCAACAAACAAATCAACATCCAAAGTTTCACATTTAAAGTCCACTCTACATCACACTGCATCACTCATCAATTCAGGCACTCCATTCAGATACACCGCCAACAACTTCTCAAACACAGCTGGATCAAAATCCTCTAGCCGTTCGTCTCTAATCGCTTTTGGCATCCACGGCTGGGACAGTATTTTCTGGAACAAGTGGTTGCCGCCGTCGACCCAGGCGATGTTCTTGATGCCGTTGTCATTGTCGAAGGCGAGCGTGTTGAGCTGAAGGAACACGAAGTTCAAGGTCTGGTGGTCGAGTGACACGCACTGGGTGCAGACTGGCTCTGGGAGTTTGGTCACATTCTGTAAAGCAAGGTGGTCAGTTTGTGTGAGTGGCAAGAGTGAGGAAGGCTTTTGTTTACCACAGAGGTCTGCCCACTGCTACCTTATAAAAGCCTACTGATAAATCATCTGCAGGCCTCCTCTGATCGGACCATAACGTGATACATCTTTTAAAAAAAATAAAATAAAAAAAAAATTGTGTGTGTGTGTGTGTGTGTGTGTGTGTGTGTGTGTGTGTGTGTGTGTGTGTGAGAGAGACTTATTTTATATTATGATCTTAGTATAAGGAGCGGAGCGAATGCATGTGTCTGAAGACAATTTTCTGTTTTAAAATGTATTTTTAGAACAGATAATAAAGTATTTTTGAATTTGAATTTGAATATAATGTTTACGAAGGTCATTGGATCAGGGCCATGATCCAAAAGGAGGGAAAATAAAAAGTGTGTAGCATTTAGTGACAAAGTGGCAAAACCGCAGGGGCATGCTCCCAGAATTTTTCCAAAAATGCGACTAAAATCTGTGCAGTTTGGTGCATTTTGGCTTGATTTTAAGTGCTTCAGCAGAGCAAATTTATGTTTTTTGGGGAGGAAACGTTTTTGAATCAAGACTAAACTCTCTGCAATTTGTTGTATTCTAGCATGATATCAAGTGCTTCAGAAGAGGGGAGAAAAATTTTATCCAAACGTGGAAATCCGCCAAAAGGTGGAAGATATTAAGCCCTGTTGGAAAAAAAACCCAACAACAAAAAATAAAGCTGCAGTCAACCCTGCACTCCTGTTCCCCGTGTGGATGGATGAACTCTTTCTCATCGTTACCTCCCCTACTGACCTACTTCTATGGCAATGTCCCTGCCGGCAGGCTGCCATTCCCTGCAAACGTGCATTTTTCTGACCTAACTGAATTAATTTTCATGACTAAACAAAAAAGGCTATCCTAATAAATTTGGTACTGTTGAAAAGGTCTGTGTCTGACGATCGACCCAAATGAACGGTGCCAAGTACGAGAGGGAAAAATTCTTTGCCGCGAGTGGAACTCGAACCCCTGACCTCTCGCACTGGTGACAAGTCTTTTAACCACAAGACCACTGACCACCCAAATGTCCCGTAGTTTTACGTTCAGCCAGGACACTGTGTCCTATTACAGTTTTCATGGATATGAAACCCTGAAAAAGCATCAAAAATAAATTAACATTTCGTCATTAAACGTCTGCACCAATCTAGGGTCCGACATTCAAACAGTCAAGCCAATCAACTCCCCTCATTCAGGGGAAAATGGAAGACTTAATAAAATGAATGGAAAACTGCTTTCATACTCACCCCGTACTGTCGATGCGCTTGAGCGATGGCGTAACCGAGAGAGAAGAGCAAGGAACGAGCCATGCGTTGGTCATGGTTCCAGTGGTTGACGTCCGTGATGAAGATGGTGTGCGGGTGACCGTGACTGATGCCCGACTTCAGACCTGCATGACACAGACGTGACACTATTCCTTGATAACACTTACTTTGTTGTCAATTAGTGTAATAATAATAATAATCATGAAGATGATTTTTATTGCACCTATCCTTTGGAAAGCTTTTCGGAAGCTCTAAGTTAGTCTAAGCGCCTCACAAACGAAAATGGATGAGGGCAGTGAGGTGGAGATCAAGTCTTTCCTGGAAAGGGGACACAGCATCCTGGCTGCATTCAGTTTTCCTCCATGGGCTGGTGCCATCTGGGTGACCCAGTCCAAGGCGGGGCTGGCCTTCATGGAGGCCAATATTTCAATACTTCAGCAATGGCAAGTTTGAATAAGGCAGCTGTGCCAAGACTTTCTACATTGAAAAATGAACAGCCATTGTGACTACATGTGCTGAGCATGTCTTACCAGTACATCAAAATTCTACGGGCATTTTCGACAAACTGTGTCGGCAGTAGCACTCAGAAGGTTAATACCTGTGTTATGATCCAGCGTGTAGTTATGATCCACATGGAGGTCGATGGTGGGAGCGATGGGGAACAAGTCTGGTAACGTGTAATTCACGGTGGTGTCCACCGTTTCCTCGTCAGCGAAGCGAGGCAGGGCTTTGTTGGAGGTGATCAGCCACTCGCTCATTCCTCGTACCACAACAGGCTTATCTGATGGATAAAATTAAAGGAATTATGAGGAAAAAAATCAAATCACCAGCATTACCTCGTGGCCACATCTCACTGCAGTTTAACCCCATACCATGAGGCTGCTTCACACTGTAGCTACCCGAGGTTGACAGTTTCAAGAAAATTACAGAGGATGGCATGGACACAGTTTTGCGGGGTGCAAAGAGATAAGAGCATACTCACATACACAATCACAGGGAGAGAAAGAGATAGATAGACAGACAGACAGACAGACAGAGTGAGCGTAACTAAATAATAGTCTTTTTATGACACCCATAAATATCTCGGAATCATAATCATATTAATAAGAGAAGGAGCATTGTCCAATTGTCCTTGTTCTGCTTGTAGTCATCTGTGGACAGGTGTACCACTATCCCCACTAAAACTGTTAGTAAAAGTTTTTACAGACACACACACACACACACACACACCTCTGTAATAGTAATGGGAGTTGAGGTGAGGCCGGTAAATGTGACGTCGATCCCGAAGACTGGGAAGGGAGGTAACTTGAGACTGACACAGCCGCAGCATGTTTCGGATCAGGATTCCCCTGAAAGATCGTGAATGTCATGTACTGTACATCACTCGGATATCATTAAAAAGTTGGGGGGAAAAAAAATCCTGAAACACATCAAGTCAACATCACTAAGTGTCACTAACATTTTTCTTTTCCCTTTTGGTTGGTGGGGGGGGGGGGGGGGGGGGGGGGGCGAGGGGGAAGGGTGTGTGTGTGTGCGTGTGTGTGTGTGTGTGTGTGTGTGTGTGTGTGTGTGTGTGTGTGTGTGTGTACAGGCTGGGGGCCTGAATCAGCAACATACATATGACAGAAACTGAAACATTTTAATGAGTTACAAGATTATTGCTCTGCACACGTTTCAAAGTGCTGGAGTACTGCAACAGTCGCTACATACGGAGAAAATGGCAAACTGTACCACACTTTACAAGGAAGAACTTGCTGCACTGGGAAGACACAATACCATAAGGTGCGAACAAAACTTCACCTACAACATGTACTGCGCTCCGTGACTAAGATGCGTCTTCCTTCCACCTAAGGAAATAATTCTCTTCTCCACGTTGTCTGGCTTGCAACCTACATAAAACATTAACAGCATTCTGAACACTGCATGCACCAAACACTTACGCCTGTAGTTTTGCAGGAATGCCATACTGAACACCAAACTTCCACCCTGGCTTGCGTGGGTCAATACGTTTTGGGAGACGCTCTTTTGTCGTGTTCCAGCGCTGCGCCTGCATTATGTAACGCTGCAGCAGCAAATTCTGAAATCACACACAAGTCCTTCAAACATGCAGCGCCGAAATTGTGGAACTCTCTCCCTGAGACAGTGAAGGAGGCAGTCAGCATTACCGCATTTCGGAAGCGCCTGAAGACTCATGTCTTCAGTGCCTCACCCCGGTAATCATCTGCAGCTTTTTTTTCTTTTTGGTTTTTTTTTTCACTATCTTTCCTTTCAAAACCTCTCCCTAAGCGCGGAGGGGAGGGGGGGGGGGGATTACATAACACTTATTAGCATTTTCTCACTTTATTATTATTACTTTATTACATTGTCTGGTACTGACCTTTTCTTTAAAAAAGAAAAAAAAAAAGAAAAACAAAAGCTTGAACCTTGTTCACATGGTATCACTTGCTAACACACGCCTTAGTTATAGTAACTTGATCATACCTGCTGTGGGATTTTCACAGTTCCAATGAGTCTGTCTACAGAGCTGGGTAGTCCCTGTATCACCTGAGTTTTGGCAAGACGTGCCACCTGCCTCATCCCTACAACAAACAAATGACACGATTCTAGTACAACCAAAGACCTTTCAGTAAAACAGTATAAAACAGTCAACGCAGGTGCCCCCCCCCCCCCCTCCCCGTTCCCTTCACACATCAGATGGCATGCATATAATACGTACGACTAAGAGTAAGAGTAACCTATCTTTCCTTCTTTTTCTCACGCAGTCAATTTGACTGGTTGCGTCAGATCTGCAGTCCAGTCACCACGACAGACCCCAAGGTCTTCTCAACGGACCGTTTGTAAAACTCGAGGTTAATTTAACCCATGGCTATGAGCCTAACCCAGACTAGGACAAAAGAAACCCCAAAACAAACTTAAATAAAACAGGAAGCGAAGAAAGAAAGACAAAAATCCTTCTGTAACGGCATAAGCACCTTGTTTCCTGATTTAAAACAAAACACTACAGAAAATTTAACCCTAGAGCTACTTTAGTTCGAGGTTAGACTCAAACCCGGGGCTAAACTCCCTAATCGCGACTTTTACATGAGGGCCCAGGTCACTGCGGCTACCCCACAGCTGCACCCGCAGCATGCTCTGGTCATGTTTGACGTCGTAAAGCATCATGGGCAGGACAGTATTACAGGATGACTGTGTTGTGAGCTCTGGGATCCAGTGCCACGTGGACATTCGCCAGTGTGGGCAATCTTGAGTTGGTTGAGACTGCTCAGTACTCTCTATGTTTCCAGGCCAGGTTCACACTTTACCAATCACTTCTAGTTCTATTCGCCCTAATAATAAAAGGATCATTAGTCAGTATTTCTCTTGCTGTATGTACACTACTGTTAGGTGACAGCTACGTTAACATGACAATATGTACACTGTCACAATTTGAGATCAAATTTCATAGAAACCACAGGCAGGGGGGAGACAACCGTACATTACCCACCTTCATGGATGCAAGTGGAAGTTGTGCAGACGTAGGCAGGGTCCTCATTATAGTTGACATACTCCTCGGGTTTGGGGTGCTTGTAAAACCGTGGGTCATCCACCGGGGGGTACCAGCGTTCTTGGGGCGGCTTCTCTGTTGGGTCCACAACTTTCACCCCTACAAACATGTACACAAATTTGGAATCATGACATTTCTTCTGCTCTCCATGAACTGCTCAAGGTAAGGAGCATCCTGCTTGTATTCAATTGTCCTCGGATGAATGCTCATTTGCTAAAAATTCAGGAACAAATTTGCCTTGAACCTCTGATAGCTCGATGACATTGAATGGATGGTAAATTGATGACTCTTACAGTTTGTTGTACATAAAGTCAAACTTGCTTGAGACTGAACCGGCTACTTTTTCTTCTACACAAAAGGGGGAGGGGGGGTACAAAATAAAACATGACTCAAGGCTACTGTACTCATAATTAACAGTGTTCAAAAAGAAAGAAAAATGCCTTTATCAACAAGTATCTGTGGAATCCTAGCGGGGTAGTCTGGAAAGTTTAGGCGTCGATCCATCAACTTTTTCCATTCGTAGGGCATGCTGCGCTTACACAGCGCCTGTGTCAACTTCATCTTGCTGTAGTAATGCTGATTTTGCTGTTCTGAAATACAGAGAAAAGTGTTGTCATCCACCAACTAAACAAACAAACAGCTGATGGCACGCATTTTGCTGTACAGGTCATTTGATCTCTACGCTATGGAAATTTCGTCCACAAGTGTTCATGGTTACCGCCGTCTCTGTGGCTGTCCAAAGTTAAACATGCACGACAATAAACACTAAGGTCAAACAACTTCAAAAAGCAGTAGAACGTCGTCTTACGATATTTCAAAGTGCTCAGTCAACAAAATGTTCGTACACTCAATGTCACACGGCCACATTTGACAAGGGCGCAGCCATTTTTTAAAGGGATCATTCGTTGTGCGTGAAATTTTAGTGTCATAAGTTCATTATCATTCCTCAAACAGGCAGAATAAAATGAAAACAATGACAAATTGTTGAATTTCAGCATAAAATGTAATCCCATTTAAATATATGTGTACATATATTTAGGTGGCCCATCTAGATGAACATGAATGGATGATTCTCCCTAAGGGGAAAAAACTCTGGTTGTTTAGGACGCACGACATGGAAACCCTCTCGGAGAATAGAATCTGCCGGTACAAATGCCTGTGAAAAAACGATCATCAGTTTAAATTTCTGATAAACATGGTAAGTGGATCGTATTCTTCTGCTGTGCCCGCCATATTAAGGGCAGATCAGTGGAAATTCTACGTTTGCAGATAGAGGAAGAATTTGTTCACCAGAAGCTAGATTCTGATTTTCTTGGATTAATAATCATTGTGGTCGGCGTCACAATCAAATATATGGATGATTGTCATGGCTCTTTATGGTGTGTAAATGAAAGAACACACAAAACTTCACCTTTTGCCATAGTTAAAGTTAAAAGGTAAAAAATGTTAGAGTTTATCAAACTGTGAAAATCAAGTTAGTCCTAACTCAAATTGTTTTCAATTACAGACTTTCACCTTCAAGTCTGAGAATAGCACTGAGAGTGATACGGATTTGACTGGCCAGAACTTCATCCAGGTGATCCACACCAGTCCTGGGTTGTGGTGAAACAGCAGCTGAAGCAGTCCACTACAAACAGTACTTGAATATCTGCAGTTTGGTCAGCAGAACACATGCCAGGCATGACGGCAGTCATCACGACAGCCAGGATCCTTGCTTTTAGGAGTGGGTCGTGCTTTTCAAGACTGCCCTTACTTCACTGGGGATATTCTGTCTCACTTCTGAAGTCACATGGCTTTCTTACATCTAATGCAGTCCAGTCAAAGTGTAGTTGCAGCAGAACATGTTCCACCAAAGGGCCTGTGACACACCCGTGTATGGCAGCTGGTAAGGATGCAGTGTTACAAGCTTGTGGTACTTCCGCTGTAACCCATCACACAAGCAACCTGCATTCCTCAAAGTGCAGCAGAAGAAATCTGCACTGCGGCAGTGAAAGCCGTGGTAAGATGGATGCTTCAGCCGAAATCCTAACAGAGTCAGAACTTGCTGATCTAGCCATAAAAGTAATGTCCGAGGCCAGCAAAGTGGATGTGATGGTGAAGTCTGTTCCACAGGCAAAAGTTGAAAGGATCATTTTGGACCTTCACAACTGCGGCGTTCACACAGCGGACATAAACATTCTGCTCGCCAGTCACCCGCGATACATCACTTCATCAAAGTTAATCACCGCTCTTGACAACCTTTTAAACAATGGCCTTCAGCCAGCCCAGGCAGTGTCTGTACTTCATGACTTCGAAGGAGTCCTTAACATCAGCGCAGGAAAGATCATGGATGTGTGCGACGCTCTCCGTGACGCACGTTTTTATGACAAATCCCTGCCTGTCATCATCAGTAAAGATCCGTCCGTTCTCCTGCTCACAAAAAAAGCCATCAGTCAGCGGATAGGTGCGCTTCGACAGTTGTTTACTACTGCAGACGTCGTCACCCTCATTCTCAACTACCCTCAGTTGCTGACAGGTGATTGGTCGGACATCCAGGCAAAGTTTGACTATGTTTTCAACGAAATGAAGGTGACTCAGAAGCAGATGGTTTTTGCGGCACTGTTCAGACATTCTCTGCAACACATCAAGCATCGACACGCGTTCTTGGTGAGGGCGGGATTGTTCGACATGTCGAAAAGACGGGAAGGGGAGAAAAGTCCAAACGCGAGGTTGGACCAGATCATCGATTCACCAGATGATGCTTTTTGTCGGAAGTTTGGGTTCAGGGTGGAGGAATACCGAGCATTTTGCAAACTCTTTGATAAGGAGTTAAGTATGGAGGTTTCCGATGAAGACAGTTAACTTTTTCTGTATGTCACCAAGAAAGTTACACACTGTACTTTGTAGGTGCCCAATGAGCGTAGTTTTCATACAGGCAATTCTAGAGACACTCCTGAGTATGTATCCTGAGTATGTATCCTGAGTATGTATCCTGAGTATGTATCCTGAGTATGTATCCTGAGTATGTATCCTGAGTATGTATCCTGAGTATGTATGCATGCTGACTGTAAAATTGTATTATGTGTGTAAAATGTGTATGACCCAGAATCAGAAATGATATACAGGTGCACAAAGATATTATCTGTTTAACTTTTTTTGTGTTTTTTTTGTGGGTTTTGTTGTTTCTGTTATTGGGTTTTGCTGACTGTAAAATTTCATTATGTGTGCATGTGTGTGTATGACCCAGAATCAGAAATATACAGGTGCACAAAGATATCTGTTTAACTGTTTTTTTGTGGGTTTTGTTGTTGGGTTTTGGTTGGGGTTTTGGTTGGGGTTTTTTTGTTTTGTTTTGTTTTGGGGTTGTTGTTTTTTTTTTGGTTTTTTTTTTTTTTTGGGGGGGGGGTTAGTGTTTTGTAGTTTTTTGTTTTGTTTTTTTGTTTGGGTTTTTTCTGGGGGGGGGGGGGGGGAGGGGGGTCAGTGACTGGTCAGATTGTTGTTAGTCAAATGCATTCTCAATCATAATTTCTCAAATCAACATTTTCAGTAAATAAATCTAAATTCAGCCTGACAAGACAGCAAAAAATAGTTCAACCCCTTGTACGTTTCCACCTTTATTCACACATTTATACATTTACACCAAAAATGTCATAAAATTGAAAGTTAAAAAAAAAAAACGCAGACAAAAAAGCTGCTGCAACACTGCCTGCACAAAGACAAACTGCGTCTTAGTACAACACCTACTGTACTGAAAACACACTGTCACAGTACCAACTTTAAAAAAAAATTCCAAAAAAAAAAAAAAAAAAAAAGGTTCACAAATTATATGAACAATGAACACATCGAAGCAATTACACGTATATATCTGCAAAAAGTGTCTACCAGAAGATAAAAGGCACAAGACATTTTACAAGACCCAAATTAAATAATTGACAAAAATGCCATTTGCTAGCAGGGAAAAATTTGCAATTTAAGCAGTAAAAGAAATGCAGGGGAAAGGGTTCAGACTATTTTACCATAAACTACTGTTTGTTTTTAGTGAAACACCAGTATATCACATTTTTTTCCAGCATCAAGATATATATAGCTGAAGAAAAAGGTTGTTGAAGCCAATGGTAAACTGACAAAGAACAAAACATTGGAGTAGTTTCAAGATAGTCTGGTGTGTTCTTGTTAAAACAGTACCAGGGTTTTCTGGTGTGTTACTGTTGGGACGGTAATAGGATAATCTGGTGTGTTACTGATAGGGCAGTACCAGGGACCATGGTAATCTGGTGTGTTATTGTTGGGATAATACCACAGTAATCTGGTGCATTGCTTTTAATATAATACGGGAGTAATCTGGTGCACAGACCCACACAATACAGCAAGACCACAGACCCCTGCAGTTTGCTTCCTATCCTATGCAGAGGCACACACAATCCCTCAAAAAACCAGAGCAGTTGCTCATAAATCTAAGACTACTGGACAAGATCTTCAAGGTCAGCTGAGTCTTTTGTAAGTACCACAAGCAGCAAAAGCAGCCTATCTTGGAAATTTTTATGCAAGCCAAAGATCAAAACGGGTCAAGCCATGGCAGGAATGCTAGAACACATCAAAATCTTTGTCAGACATGGAATGAACGATTAAAGCTTATTTTGTACAAACGTGGCATTGCTACACCTAAGGAATTCAGAGAAGATGACGTTGCACAAATACGGAAATGCCTGTGGATCGTAAGTGACTGGGACACACCCAGGTAAATGGGTTTCTGGGTTGTGCTGTATGGCATATGGTTACCAGCGTTTTACCATTGCATGCATGCCCTAGTTGTGAACAAAACAAATAAAATTTAAAAAAAAAAAAAAACAAGGCAAAGGTATAATGAACACATAACCAAACTAGCTTCAATCAGAAAGTATGTTTTAAAAAAATGGAGGTGGGGGTTGAACAAGTAAGACTTTCTAATACTGACTGAAAAAAGTAGACGTGAAATATCTACATACTGCATGTAAATCATATACGCCCTTTACATGTCAATTTATTATGACAAAAATACAGAACCGCAAAAATGCAGTACATGTGTGTACTTTTGTTTGTTTGTTGTTGGGTTTTGTTTTTTTTTGCACATTCCTTAGCAAACAGTACTGCCTGAAAGAAATTTATGTTGACAAGTAAAGATTTGAGATTCGTTTCATGTGAACCTGGTGGGTGTCACATAGTAATAATAGCAATACGTATCAAAACGGAACTGGCTATTCATGAATACCATTCTTGGGTGTTCCAAAGAAACAAAAAAAACGACTATGGCTACAATCTGCAAATTGGCAAAGCGTAACAACACACACAAAAAATATGGGGTCAATTTTTTAAGGAAAAAAAATAATGATAATAAAGTAATAAAAACAACACAGTTAATAAAAAAAAAGACTGTTTTCACTGGGTTTTTTCTTCTTTTTTTTTTTTAGTAAAACAGCTGACAGTATTGTATAACTTTCCCAGTACACGTATTTGTGAACAGATGAGCGGGTACACTGCTTGTTTAGGCTCCCTACATAAACCAATAATGACCTCTTTATTGAGATATCAGCAATATTTTTCAATGGACATCAATCTTGAGCAAAAGCTTCGTCTGCTTAGGCATTTTTTTTTAAAAGAATGCGCCTCACATAAACGTTTCCTGTTTTTGCGCGCATTGTTGAAATACACAAAAGGCATGCGAGCAAACAAAAAAAAAACCAAAAAAACCTGATCAAAGCTGCCCGCTGGAACAGATCTTCTAGCACTTGTATTTACCAAATACATCGTGGCAAAATAGTAAAGATTTTACTACACATTTTTGCTCGCAGCTGCAGTAAAAAAACAAAACATTGAGCTTTAATAAGTTTAATCAATTTAAAATATAGTGTTAGCAAAGCCATTCCTACATATCAGGACATATCCTCCAACTATCTGCGAACTTTCTTGCTGACAGTGTAATCCATCATTTGAAAGTGTTTTTTGTTTCTTTGAAAAATACTTCAAGAAATTCACTTTTGGAACAGGCCAGTAACAGAACAGCAAGTAGCTCAGTTCTCAAGAACCAGTAAAAGTCAAGGGTTCCACAGCTGTGCAAGAGCGCAGGTTTCAACTTTTTCCCCCGCTCGACTAGATCCTGAATTTCTACTATTTTCACACTCTGTACTGTACATCTAAACTTGAGGGTGGGTGGGTGTTCGGGAGTTTAACGTCCTTTTCCACCACGTATGCTAAACTTGAGGGCTGACACTACCATTAGTTGGTAGAAGAACCACATCATCAGTCTGATAAAACTCGGCCCCTTGTGCCATTGTAAGGTAGAATATCTTACAAACAAGTAACGCACATGCTCAGAGAATTCTCAGATGGATCATCTTAACCAGACCACAGAAATCAAACTCATCATAGTGGATTGCAGCTCATGGCCTGATCTGTTGGAATGTAGTAAAAGCTAGTGTACACTGATCAACTTTAGGCAAGAGAACATTCAAAGAGTTGTGTTTATGTGCACACGTGAGACACCAAGTTAATTACTAACTACAAACTGTCGTACGTGTAGCTGTAACGTGATGAGCAGTTGTGTAGTCTTTCTGGTAGCTGACAAAGGCTGAACACTTATTTTAATTCTATGATGGGTAAAAAAAATATTAAAAAAAGAAGCTAGACATGGTGGTATTGTTGAGAATTTCTATACACAGAAAAGCCAACACATTGTACGGAGACATTAAATGGCAGATCAGCCCAAATTTGCGTAACTTCTGCGAAGAACATACATGTACAAAGTCGTATAGCCCATATAACCACACTGGTAGCATGTACCATACAGAATCTAACAGTATGAGCATTTTGCCGTTTGAAAATTGTTACAACACTCATTTATTTGCCGCACTCTTTAAACACGATTAGAACACCTAAACACTTACAAAGTCATCAGACTAAAATGGTCTACATGCTATACATTTACAATTTGCTTCAATATCAGAAGTCACTGCAGCAACAAACAATTTAAAATAAAAAAAAAGATGGAAAATTTCACAAGACTTATATTTACTGATGGTTCATGCACATGAATGAACACTGCTTGGCATGACTAACACTTGTGCAATGTACACTTTTAGCATTTACAGTGGGCTTGCACATGTACTTGTTACAACACATACAATCCAAACAAGTACTAGGTAGGGACATTAAAAACCTGATGATCCTACAACTCACAGAAACAATCCACTTGTGTCTGAAGGCATGTAGCCACCACTAAGGTGTGCATTTACAAATTCATTGATGTACAGCTGCGAAAATGAATCAGATTCTCCAACACAGTAAGTTGTGTTGCAACTGTGCAATGAAAACATTGATCAGAAATGACTATCATTGACTAGGTATTCGGGGTGGTTGTGACTGAAATGCACCCCACTGGAATTTGATCAAACAAGTTGTGAAAACTAAAATTAAAGAAATAGGATTTTGTCACAAAGCGGCAGTTTTTAACTTCCCTGTGTTCCCATTGGAAAAGAAATAAACAGATTCTTCCCAGTAAAAATTTACTTGCTTTTAAAGCAGACGCTACACATTCATACTAATCTTCAGCAGTACAGTTTACCCACAGAGAAAAATTGACATGAAGTCAACTTACCTTTTCACCATCAGAACTATGTCTAGCTGACTCCCATTACAAGTAAGTACCACAAACATGTACATGTATAAGCACATAGTAGAATATTAATCCCTTTCGGCAAAAGTGAAAATCACTGCTCCACTCAATCAACACAAAATTTCTGTTTCACATATTAGAATTTTGTTTAAATTGCAATATTACTAGCATTCTTATGGTAGATTTTATCTGCTTAGGTTGTTTTTTGGGGTGTGTGTTTTTGGTTTTTGTGTTGTTTGTCTTGGGTTTTTTCTTTTCACCTGCTAACAACAAATTTAAAAAAAATCACCATTCCACCCATTTCATTCTTTGCAACAAGACTAAAAATCAAAACAAAACACAATTATTAACACAAAAGAGAGAAGCTTTAAACCTACTCTTGTTTCAAATGCAGTACATCAATCCTAACAAAACTACAACATGATCAAGTAAAATGAGACAGTAAAAACTTGCAATGAGATTAACTGGCAGCAATCATCGAACCTGGCAAGCTCTCAGAAAAACTGAGAGAGACAAAGATGCTAACATGCATTTCAATATTTAAATTAGGTGTGTGCACAAAATTTTAATAATCTCACTGCAATTAACATGGTATGGCAACGATTTTTTTTTTCATTTGCTTAAAAAATATACTTGTAGAAGGAAGAAAAGGTGTATACGGGAAAAAAACAAAATGCACATGCAAAAGCAAATACTGCTAGAATAATGTGAAAATCTAGTATAGTCTACACAGAAATACAGGCAAAGAAACTTTTTTTTAAATGTTGAAAGATTGTCAAATACACACAAAACAGAAAAGATACAACATACACTGGCTTACAGAAAGTGTCTGTAATCTGGCAAGACTTTTAAACGCAGCATAAAAATACGGACGCCACATATAAAAAAATACATACATACACACTGAAAAAATATGTGAAAGCTTCCAGTTGAAAATAAAAGTGAGCGTTCACAAAGTGGATTGTCACGTACACAATACACAAATGAACTACTTACATACTATTGCAAAATATGTACACTGAATGTAAAAATTGTGGGTAAAAAGCCTTTCCCCCAAAAAAGCTGAGCTTTAAAACAACCATCAGTAAACGCTGAACAAACATACTTCAACAGGTGTATACACTAATTGTATCAGACCCAGGGAATGGTACCATGGCATGACCATAAAACGCAAAGTTTTGCTCCAAAAATGATGTCAATCTTCATAAACTGTACCATCTGGAAGATGTTATGTCTGTCCTAATAATTTGCTTTCCATCTACAGTTTAACCTTTACGCTATGGGACGCGAGCCGGCTCGCGTCACTCTGAACAGCCATAGGCACCGAGCCGCGAACCGATTCGCATCGCCCTAAACAGCCGGCAGCTGCATGCGCGTCAGCAGGGAAGTAGGTCACTGGCCAAGCTCGTGATGTCAAAGAGTTAAGCTTTGAAATTCTTTATTTAGATGGGCATGTTTAACACTCACAACATATTTCTGACAAATGCAGTTTAATCTGAACACTTTTCAGACTGCAACATGACGTTGTAATTACTTCATCAATTACGCATCAGACTTGTTCCATCTCTTTCAACGAAGAGGAGAAAAATCAGGGAAAAAAATAGTTTACCAACATTCGGGGAATCTTTATCTGCCATCACAACATTCTCATTAACATTTAGCAGCATGAAAGAAGTGTAAGCATCTGATTTGTTCGTATGCTTTCAGATATAAGTGCAAAAACTGTCGCACTTCTCGTAAGTTTTGATTTTTACAACCTTGGGAAAGCCAGATTGTAAAGTAAAGGGATAAATCTCACTTTGGATTTGCAGATGTATCACAAAATTAAAAAGGAGAGATTCGGTTTCTACATGAAGGATTATTTCAATCTGACATTTCTTGATATCTTTTACGCACACCACTGAGCTGACATACGTAAGTCACAGGTGTGTAAAACAAAGCGGAATATCATCTTGTTTGGAGTGAAGTGAGTATTGCTCTAAAACGAAACAACTAACAATTATTAAAACCACAGAATATCAGTACTGGTATCATAACTGTATTGTGTTTGGTTGTGCATAAAATGATTTTTGAAGTGAAACTAACTGAAGTGTGGAACATGTATTAGCAAGACACCACAACACGTGTGCTTTTAAGAAAGTGAGCAGTATTTATCATAAAATGGCACATCAAGGAACAAGAAAAAGTTCCGGATGCTAAGTGAGCAAAAATAAATGTGGACATTGTAATTCCTCCATCGCAAAGAATCTGATTTGAGCAGGATTTTTAATTTCAGTTTAATACAGTGAAATTGAATCGCTCAAATTTCAACTCTACACCTGACTGCAAAGGCTCAGATTCAACATGCATGAAATATTTAAATTCCCAATGAGAGTGAGATCCTTTCTTCGCACAACCCAAAGCTAGTGTGTACTGTTACCCTGCAACTCACTACTTTGTGGTGGGGAGAATGAAAACAACAGAAGCCAGCAACAAGTGAAAAAAGTTACTCTGCTCAAACACATTTACGCCCACGGTCTTCAGGTGGGTTAAAAATGGTCCCGCAATTGAAAAATGCAGAGAGGAAATCAACGAATGTATGATACACATACACTGCAGTGTTCTGCTGACCAGAGTTACATGTAACATGAATATGATGTACATATACATATACATATATATATATATATATATATTCCTCTCCCAGCACACTTACATCTCCTTCACTGCAAACTGGACTAATGCATAATGCCAGTTGTCAAACAGCACTAGACTATTTTCTTTTATGACAGGACCGAATGTGCTTATCAGTTTGACTGCATTTAAATCCTTTTGCCAAATGATGGGTAAGCACTTGTCACATGCATAATTCAGCAAACCTGCTTGTAAGCTGTAATATCACTCTAAGAAATGCAAAAGTTTGGAAGCATTCTACTGTAACACAGGAATGTCCTTGTGACAAGTTTTCTTTCTTTCATTCTTTCGTTCAAAGCACTGAATGTGATTACAAGTATTTTTCCCCAGATAAGCTGTCACACAAACTCGCAGAGGAGACTTGGAAAATGTCACAACTTTTGTCTTCAGCAGACCCAACTCTAGTGGATTTCCTTTTGCTCACCATGCACCGGTCAAAAGCAAATTGTGCAAACAGTTGTTACAACTTGTGACTGTTCCCTCACTGCAAGGTATGGCAGAATGATGAACTGAAATTATTTCAGAAGTAATGATCTCAAATGAAAAATATCTTCAACAGATCTCGCATACGGTCGGTCTCGCAAAATAATGGACGTACATGCACATTCTCATGATGGGCCAAAAACTATAATCAAAACCAAACGAGACAGACTGAACGTCAAAATGTAACAAATGCACATAGATTGACTGGAATGATTCAAACATGACGGCAAACCATTTACACGTGTAGTAATGGCAACTGTAAGTATAACATGACGGCAAACCATTTACACGTGTAGTAATGGCAACTGTAAGTATAACATGACGGCAAACCATTTACACGTGTAGTAATGGCAACTGTAAGTATAACATGACGGCAAACCATTTACACGTGTAGTAATGGCAACTGTAAGTATAACAGTGTGTGCTTTGTAATTCAAATAGTGCGCACACCAATCAGGATGGAAAGACATGTTGTGTTGAGGCAAAAAATTAAACAAAAACTTGGCAACAAGTTCAAAATGTTTCACTGGCTTCTCTTTGCACCCGATAAGCAAACAGTTAGTGGTGGTGAATGAAGACCTTTAACTAAACTACATAATGTGTAATAGGTAACTTTAACCACAACAATTAAATTTGATCTGCTATTTCCACTAAAAATCCTGGTAAGGAAGAATTTGTATTTAAGGTAAAGTGAATTAGTCAGTGCTATGCCAAAAAAAGTCTGTACGAAAAAAGTGCAAAACATGTAAGTGTTGTATGTGTAAACGTTTGCTTTCATAGGATGAGAAAAATCCGAAAGAGACAATGTATGCTGTGTAAATTCCAAGGACTGTATACAGTACCAGCATACAAACGTACATCACCCGTCTAGTTCAGATCTAAAAGTCATCTACTCTCTGCCTACTTCAAGCCACCTGATGTCCGTTCAAGTCAAAATCCAGAAATGAATGCAACATTGGTTGTAAATGATGACAAAACATGTTGACATTCTGCAGTAGTTTGTACACAAGTATGGCATATCAGCACATCTTTTTTTTTCATAAATCCTTTGAGGTTAAGCCCATTTAAACTACAGAGGCAGACATCAATTTCTTGGTGCAAAATCTTCAGACGAGCAACATTCAGGCAAAACAACCATCAAATCGTTTTTTCAAAAAGAAAAAAAAAAGTGTTACACTGAAGATACTCGTACAGAATATGGTGTACTGCACGCAGATCTAAATTACGGTGGTGACTAGGCGTTAGCGGTGGCATCTGGTTTCTCGTCTGACGCCGGCTGAGTGTCTACTGCAGGAGTGGTTTCCGGAGCTGGCTCCGCTTTCGGGGCCTCCGGCTCTGGCTCCGTTGGTGTCTTGGCCTTAGGCTCAGCTGGTTCTTCAGCCTTCACCTGGAAGTACAGAAGAGGGTTTATGTTGTTGTTTTGTCTTTTAAAAAAAAAGTTTAGATTTATAAATAAAAGGCAGAAAACATTTGATCAAGTCAACTTCAAGAAAACCGATATCGTTCCAGTATGACATGCATGGAGGGTTGCACATTCAAGTCGGTCCCAGGTCATTGACCTATAAAAATTTCAAATGTCCTATTTTTCTCACCTCAAGCAGACATTTGTCCTATTAAAATTTTTATTGCCACTAAGTGGCCAGGACACTGTGTCCTCACTTTGCTGTTTCCAGGACACTTTGTCCTATAGAAGCTGTGGCAATGTGCAACCCTGTGCATGTCTCGAGATAACTGAACACGGGCTTAAAATGGTCCCTGATTCAAAACAAGGAAAAGTGTGAAGCATTTAGTGGCAAAGTGGAAAAGCCAAGAGAGTGCATCTGCTGTTATGGCAGAAGTGTCCAGGGGCATGTTTCCCCAAATTTTTTAAAAATAATTCACAGAGACTAAACTCTGTGCAATTGGTCTTGATTTCCAGTGCTTTAGAAGAGGAAAAGAAACACTTCTTTCTGAGTAAAAATGTTCAGAATTAGGCAAAAATATGTGCAATTTGATATGTGTTCTGCCGAGATTTTTTTTTTTTTTTTTTTTTTTTGCTGCCCCAACTCTTTGCCGGCTCCAGTGGTGTTCCTCCCTGGTAATGGGTAGAATCCACGGAGGGCTCGGAAGCTGGGGCAATTTTTATTATGCATGATGATGGAGATGAGGATGATGGTAAGATGATGCTATGGAGGTCCGTGTGGTTTGGGACTGCGGGACAGGGCCACATTCCACGCTTCCTGTCATAAATATCCCGGCATTAACCAGGCCCGGGAACTACGACACCTGCGGTGCCGGCCGTGTAATCATCCACATCATAAGACGTGTCATACCAAGGGAAGCACCCCCAAAGTCGCACCCGTGAAGTGGGTGAAGCTTGGCTGTGTGGCAACAGCCTCCTCATTGGGCCCATAGCACACCCGCTCTGGGTAGGAGCCAATCTAGGTAGGAAAAATCCCGCTTGCCTCGTCTGGGACTCGAACCCGGGTCTCCCTATCCATAGTCCAAAGTGCTGACCACTACACTACGGGGGCCGGTTGTTCTGCCGAGATTTTAAGTGCTTCAGGGGAGGAAACAGAGTTTTGCAGGAAAAACTTTTATCCGAAGGTGGAAATCTGCCAAAAGGTGCAGGATTATATGCTGATCACTTACTGGTTCAGCTGGCTTCTCCTCCTTGTCCTCTGGTTCCAGTTCTTTCTCCTGTGGAGCCTCCGGTTCAGCCTCCACAGCCGGTTCAGCCTCCTTGGCGACTTCATTCTCCGTTTTCAGGCTACTGTAAGTTCATACACAGATGAGGTGAAATGGAGATGTTGGTTGCTTGTGACTGCCTGAAGCATATCTCTAAAGGATACTATACAACACAGAACTTTGCACATGTACTTTAGCGTTAATGTGCATGTACTGTGAAATATTGTAGTATGTATAAATACATATCAACTCCTTCAGTTACAAAACATACCTCCAAAGCTTTAACAGCCTTTACATCTCACAAAGCGAAAAGTACTTTTCAAGTATACAGACTATGCTTTCTGTAATTCATAGAAATTACATACACACAGTTACATGTACAATAAAACGCTTACTCTTCTTTTTCTTTTCCAAGCAGCTTCGCGTTTGCCTCATCTCTGAAAAATATAAATTTGATTGGGTGAGGATGTTGCAATACAAATCTGTGACATCCTGACTGTGAAGGGGTGGCAACTGCACTACAAAGAGGACAAGCAATGCGTTTAAGCCTACTTTTAACTCGGCACAGCGCGTGAAACACACGCCACAGTCGTCGTGCTCGGTGTGTCTACTAACTACAAAACTGAACACAGCTGTGCTCGGTCACAAACCGATTGAAGATGCACTGTCCGTCATATCTGTGCGCCGAGTGACGTAGTACAGCAAATCAGAATCTGTTGTGGAAACCACAGTCACAGTTGTGGTTATTTGAAATCCAGGTTGCTGTGATGACGCCACAGTGGCGGAACCCCCCCAAAATCACAACTGTGGACAGCACTGTGGTGCCCCACAGTGCCCAGTTAAGAGCCGGCTTTACGCCATGGTAATCCGGCACATTGACTTGATGATAATGATAATGAGGATTTGGCTGGCGCCAAACCTCCTGCTGGAGCTCTGGGCGCCTTGAAATAGCAGAAGATCACATGCACATTACATACACACAGTCGTAATACATTCTTACACAACATCACGATCATGACGATGATGGTGAAACACTCAATTCGGTCTATGTAATGCAGCCGGCAGAAATGTGTCTTTAACACAGTTTTGAGTGAGTCAACCTACTTGACTTAGAATCATATTTACCCATCTTCAGGCGACTTGCTGCTGGTGGCTGCTCCCTCGTCCTTGCGTCCCAGAGCCTGGCAGATGGTCCAGATGATACCGCACTGCTTCGTTTTGTATAATGCCACATCCACCGCGATCAACAACAGCAACAGGAGCACCAGAATGATTCCCAAAATGCCGCCTTTGCCCAGGGCTGGGGCTGAGCCTGGACATTTCATAGCCACAGGTCAGTAACATATGGTTTAATTTATATGGAGCAAGTGAAGATTATCTCATTTTGCTTAGAAAGTGTTTATTTTTTAATATATATGCCAAACAATCAATAGTTGATTTTTAGATCCAAAGCAACATTACAGCAAAGATTAAAGTCAATTGTGCAAAAAAATTCAAATGAAAAATTAGAAATGAAAAAGCAGGAGCAAGGAAATTTACATACTATATACATTTGTGAAGTTTTAGGTGCATACAAAAGATGGATTTATACTAACACTATCCAGATAGCATTTATGAACAGTCCTGCCACTGAATTACTTCACACACACACACACACACACACACACACACACACACACACACACACACACACACACACACACACACACACACACACAAGTACTTATCCTGTGATATAAGGATGCTACATGTAAATAAGTGACAAATTGTAACTAGATCAGTTTAAGCACAAAACAGATATCATCATAGATCTAAATAGTGGCACAGAAACCTGTTACGATACTGAAATGATTCATAGTTTTTTTAAAAAAAATGCATTTAGACTTGAAAAAGAATGCATGCAAATTGTGCCTTATTGTTAAGCCTATATTCAAGAAACAAGAACTGGAATGAAGTAATTACGATGCAAAGTTCTAACTTGCATTTAGGAAGTTTAAATTATCTGTCATACTAGATTACTAAGTACAGATGAACTCAATAAAAAGCAAATACATGTACTACATATGCATCAGACAATCTTGTGTATAATTGTTAGTCATTATTCTTTTACATATATATGTGTATCTATCCATTCCTGTTAAGACACAGATTTTCAAGTACAGTAACTGAATGCACAACAGAAATTGAAAGCACCACATTCACATTATTTTAGCAACAAAGCACAAAACATGCAAACAACAGTGCAGTGACATGCAAAATTCATGAAATGGGTGGGGAAGGGGCGGGCTATGTACAAGGAGAGAATCTGATGATTGACAGGTTTCATAGCGTTTGTTGTTAGGAGTACATCTATGTACATGGTCTGATTTAGGGAATGTTAGGATGTTGGTGCACGATAATCGTGGCGATGATGATGATGATGATGATGGCAATGACAAGCAGTTGATTGAACACTTCTGAAGCACTGAATGACCATGCAATAACTCTCTCTCTCTCTCTCACACACACACACACACACACACACACACACACACACACACACGCACACACTAATCAGAGGCTGAACATAACTCTTCTTTTTACATTAGTAAACACACCATGCCACAAACAACATATACAATCACCGGTCAAAGTCAAAACTGCTTCAAACAAAATAATGTTACGTACAATTATTTGCCAGTACATGTATTTACACATTTCCATGTAACCCTGTGTCACTTGTAACCCTCTGCAAGTGACACACTCCTTAACAGTAGAGCAACAAATTCAACAGAGGTCATGAATGACCTGCCTTCACAGAAGTACGCTAAAATATCACACAAGAGATACATAAGAAGAATAAAATGGATGCTGATCAAGAGGTGCACTGGTGAAACTAGTACAGGTAATCTGCATGTAATCAGCTTCAACTCATTTCCCATCCACATCAGGCTATTCCATAAATACAGGTCTTTCGGTAAGAGGACTTTTCAGTATCAGGCCCTTTTTTTGTTCTGGAATTCTCTTCCGCAATGTTCCTACTCTACGGTACTTTCCTTCACATCCCAGCTGAAAACATACTAAGTCTTGTTCCACGTCGCCTACGATTAACCGAGTCTGCATCCCTCTGAGAGATTTTGTATTCCTGTAACCCACAGCCAGTTTGAGTGCAGCACAGTGTGTGTGTGTGTGTGTGTGTGTGTGTGTGTGTGTGTGTGTGTGTGTGTGTGTGTGTGTGTGTGTGCGTGTGCGTGTGTGTAAGTTGCTGCTTTCTGTGTTCCCCATACATGAGGGGAGCCGGTAGAGCACTGGACTTCCAATGTTCGGGTAGAGTCTGAATCCCGGCTGGGGCCAAATATTTGTGCTGCCTTTTTCAATTTCATCTTTGCCCCTTCTTCGATATCACCCGTATGTGGTGGAAAAGGACGTTAAAACACCAAACACCCACCCATCCCATACATGAATTATATACATGTACATGTATATATTATGGATATATATCTTTGTTCCTCATAATTCGTAAATCATAAATGTCGCTCTGTAAAGCGCTTGGAGCCCACAATGGTGGGGATTTTGCACTATATGAGAATTATTATAATTACAATTAATATTAATAATATTATTAATATTATTATTATTATTAAGTTACCAACACGACCCCACCAAGCTTTTACAGGCCCATGATTAACTGAAGACTGGTTGATATCAGAAAAGTACACCACTCTCAGAAGGAACTTCCAACACATCAATGCATTTTTCAGTGACTCTCTCTCAAAGTTCCAAGGGTGCTATATGGAATAAATTCTCATACAAATCTTTCTGCTTTGAATATCCATATGTCTGAAATGTATCCGAGACTCACTGAACACCATAAATACACATGCCTTTAAAATTAATGTCAAATATTTAAATCGTCCGCACCCGGTTATATGCGTCAATTACTGTTTAGACATGGGACGCTGTATTAAATATGCATGCATCACCTGAATAATGACATCTACGCAAAACACACCAAGAAACATAGCCAACACAGCTCAAAATGGATACAACTGCAGTTGATATCAAATGACCTATGAGAGTTACTCTAGGGGAAAAACACAAACACCACAGACAAAAAATACCACAGATTTACGCAATGGGCAATAATGGTTCAAGGGATGGGCGGAAAATGAAAATCTTGTCATGGATGACGAATGGTTACAAATGACTGACCGAGAATATGGCAAGAGTTAAGACAAGAAAGAGAAATAGATGCCCAATATCTGTAGGAAATTTGAAGGAGCCTGGGCTACAGAAGAATGTAGAAAATGCAGTCCTAGGGCGCAGAGGTAGGGCTCGCGTTGTTCTGGTGTGGATTCTACAGGTATTTTTGAAGAAAATCTCTCTTTTGGGGAATGTCACAAACCCGTGATAGTAATTTCTTGTATACCTGGTACACGTAATCAAAGTCATTACTTCAGGAAGAACTACACCCACAGTGAGGGGGGGTAACTTCAAACCCCTCCCATGCCTAAAATTATAGTTTTGGATAGTAAGATTTGACAGTTACAGCAAAGCTATGCAAGATTTCTTACCTACTTTCACTTCAATCCAAAGAGAGGGCAAAAGTGAGCTCACTTAAAGTTGTTAAGGTTGTTGTCAGTTGTTATGCTGAAGAGGTGTGTGTGTGTGTGTGTGTGTGTGTGTGTGTGTGTGTGTGTGTGTGTAGATACTTCATGCATTTGCATGTAAAGTGCCATCTCTTAGCTAGTTTCTTCTTCTTCTTCTTCTTCTTCTTCGTTCGTCAGATGGACAGCCCTGTCTCCATGGCGAAGGCTGCTGTTCTCTGCAGGTCCTCCAGGCTGCCATAGAGTTTCCGGGCGAGTGGAGTTGAGGCGGGCCACATTTTCTCTCTCAGTTCCTCATGTAGTGGGCAGGACTGTAGCAGGTGTTCTGCTGTCTGGGGACCAGTCCTGCAGGGGCACTGCTCTGATAGGCCAATTCGGAATTTTGTGAACAGGTGGTGGTTGAGGCGGTTGTGGCCTGTCCTGAGCCTGAATATAAGCACCTGCTCACGCCCTGGTTAGCAGGTAGTACGGGTCTGCTTTATTGCTGTGTGGATGTTGTTGTTGCCACTTCTTTTGTTGTTTGGCTCTGATAGCGGTCTTCGCTTCAGAGTAGGTGGTAGACCTGTCCTCCTGCTCCTTTGTTGAGCCTTCCTTGGCCAGAGTGTCCGCAATGTCGTTCCCTGGAAGGTTGCAGTGGGATGGAATCCACTGTAGGGTGACAGCATGACTTCTGCTGAGGGAGGAGAGAGTGGAGGTCAGGTCGTTCAGTTCTGAGTCCTTGTTTGTTTGCAAGGCCTGTAGGACAGATAGGGCGTCAGTCAGAAAGACGACGTGGTGGGGTGCCTGAGCGCTGGTCTCAATGTGGACTGCTGCAGATTTCAGGGCTACTGCTTCCGCCTTATAGTTCGAGGAGTACAGGCCGGTAGCGAGGCATATCTTCTCTTCTCTACCTCCTGGATACTGGATGTAGACTCCTGCCCCTCCATTTCGAACTGCATCATCAGCAGAGCCATCCGTATAGACTCTGGTCCAGAGTTCCTTTGGATATTGGTTGTTGATGTGTTCAAGGGTGTGGGACTTTCTCTCAGGGCTACATTGGGAGTCTTTTGGACCTACTCTTGGAACGCAGGTGCAAATAGAAGGGAGAGTGTTGTCACTCCAGGGAGGAACAGCCAGACAACGAGGAATCTCTTTGGGGTTTGACTCGAGGATGTCTCGGGACTGGCGCTCAAGTATCCTGGTCTGATGGACAAAACTCTGTCTCTTCAATCGGCTTCTGCTCGGCTGAGAAAGTCTGCTTTTCATGGGGTGTTCAGGTAGCCTCTTGAACTTGGCAGCCTGGGTGAGGAGCTTTGTGTCTCTGCGGTCCTCGAGAGGCTGGAGCCCTGTGGTGGTTTCGAGCTCCTGGATTGGTGTTGACTTCATGGCCCCCGTGATGATTCGAGCTGCTTGATTCTGAACCTTGCTGACTCGTTCAAAGTTGGTTTTTGCTGTGGTGCCCCATGCAGTCATTCCGTATTCCAGGACTGGCCTGACTCTACCAGTGTACAGTCTCTTGAGGGTTGTCATATCTGCCCCCCAGGTCGTGCCCGCCAGCTTCTTCATGATGTTCAGGCGTAGCTTGGCTCTTGTTGCGGCTTTCTCTGTCTGCTGCTTCCATGTTAGACGCTTGTCAAAAGTGACGCCCAAGTAAGTGGGGTTGTCATCAGCTTGCAGATACTCGCCGTTGATGCGCAGTTTGGCCTTCTGGTCTTTTGGTGATAGGCTGAACACAGTGTATGTGGTCTTGGTGGGATTGATTTTCACCAGCCATTGCTTAGTCCAGCTTTCAAGTACGTCCAGTGCTAATTGGAGACGATGGTTGGCAGTGGTCAGGTATTCCTCAGAGCACCAGAGGACAAGATCATCTGCGTAGATGGCACCTTGGACTTTGCGCGGGAGATCCTTCACAATGTCATTGATGAAGACAAGGAACAGGGTAGGACTTAAGACGCCTCCTTGAGGGACTCCTTCTTTCAGTGTCTTCTTGCGGCTGTATGCTCCATTGACGTGTACCCGGGCCTTCCTATTGTTCAGGTACTGGGAGATCCACTGGAGCATACAACCAGTCACACCGCTCTTTTGGAGTTTCAATCTCAGTCCATCCTTCCACACTTTGTCGTAGGCCTTCTCCATATCAATCCATACCGTCAAGGTATGTTGCTTGTCCTGGAGCCCGTCCTCAATCCTCTGGGCTATGTAGGTCACCTGATCCTCTGTTGAGCGGTGTTGCCGAAAGCCTGCCTGCTCTGGGGTGATGATGTTGTTCTTCTCCAGGTGCCAGGTCAGGCGCGTATTGATCAGTCGCTCCATCAGTTTGCCCACACAGCTGGTAAGGCTGATTGGCCGGTAGCTGTCTACTTTCGCTCGGTCCTTCCCTTTCTTGTGAATGGGTACCATGTCGGCTTCTCTCCAGCTCTGTGGGACATGCCCAGTCTTCCAGCTATTGTTGAAAATGGCCAGGAGCTTTGCCTTCGCTTTTGTGCCAAGGTGTTCTAACATCTCGTTGGTAACTTTGTCTGGGCCAGGAGATTTCTTTTCTTTCAGTGTCCTCACCGCATCATTTAGTTCTGTCATTGTGAAAGGCTTGTTCATATATTCTGGAGAGTCGTGGTTGCTTTGACAGTTCTTGATCGCATCATGTACCTCTTGTTTCCTGTCTTGTGGGGCCGAAATGTTGCTGACCTTTTCATAGCTATCAATGAAAAGGTTGGCTGCTCTTCTCCCTGTCACCATCTCCTGGTCTTTCTCGACCATGACAGGGGCTGCTCTTGTGTCTTCATTATTCATGGCCTTTGTAAGTCGCCACAATTTGTTACCATCTTTATCAAGGTTCAGCTTCTCTGTTTTCTCCCTCCAGCTTGCTCTAGCTGCCTGTATATACGCCTTTCTGTACTTTGCAGTGCAGGCTTTCAGTGTGATATTGTTTTCCTGTGTTGGGTGGCTCTCTACCTTCTCTCTGGTTTTGGTTACTTCATCCTCAAGTTGCTGAAGTTCCTCCGTCCAATATGGCCTGTAGTTCTTGCGAGCGCCTCTTGGGATGGTTTCCGAGGCTGCCTTCAGGATTGCTTGGGTGAGGTTTCCACAGGCTTTGTTGATGTTGAGGTCATCTGCCTTGACGCTTTTGCAGTAGACGTCCGAAAGTTGAGAGAACATTTCCCAGTCCGCCTTCTTGTAATTCCACCTGGGAAACGTCTTCGAGTTGTTGGGCCTGTACTGCAAGCTGATTGCCAGCAGCACTGGTCTGTGGTCACTGCCTCCCAACTGGTTTTGTACCTTCCTGCTGGTTTTTCCTGATAGGTCTTCAGTTGAAAAGGCCAGGTCGGGGGTAGATGTTGAGACCCATCGGCGAGAGAAGAACGTTGGTGGGTCTTCTGGATCGTTCAGCAGGATCATGTTGGTATCGATCTGCCAGTCCTCCACTTCGTCTCCTCTTCTGTCTGTCTCATCATAACCCCAACAGGTTGAGTGGCTGTTGAAATCTCCAACAATCAGGCATTTTTCAGGTGGTATGTTCATTGTCTGAAGGGAGAGCTCTTTGTCTTGTGGGCAGTAGAGGTTGAATACTGTGATAGTAGAGTCATCCATAGTGATGGTAACTCCATGGATCTCTGCTTGTTGATTTGTATCTACTGGAATTTCCTTGGCTGGCAAGCTGTTTCTGACCAGTGTCATTATTCCCCCCTTGTGTCTTCCCTCCCTGTCTGTCCTAAAGGTTTGGTATCCTCTGATGGTAAATCTGTGGTTGGGGTTCAGGTGTGTCTCTTGGATACAGGCCACATCGATGTTATCTGTATGTAGTCTTTCTGTTAGAGGAATCTTCTTGTTGTAGACGCCCTCTGCATTCCACTGGAGAACGTTGAGGGGTCTGGGAGTATCTCCAGGGTCGGAAGTGTTTTGGCCAGTAGCGTTTCCCCTCCGTCTCCGAAACCTGACTCCTCGTCTCGGGGCGGGGTGACCACCGGTCGCTGAGGGTGGGCCCTTTTGAGGCACAGGGCCCGGCACTCTACTAGCCCGGCGGGACTCCACAGGTAGAGCACCATCTCGATGAATTGAGTGGCTGTCCATCATATGACGTTATGCGTTGCACGGCAGTTATGCGCCATTGGCCCCATGCATCCGTCTTCGGCGTTGGTTTTCTAGTCCGAGTTTCCCTCTCGTAGGTGACCTGCCAACCAAGGCTAAAGAACATCCCCTACCCCGGTTTTCTTTCTGAGTTTTCCTTCTCATAGCTCCTGGCCAAAGGACCTTCCCTGGGAGCACAGGAGGCTGAGCTTAATGCGGCTCTAATCGCATGGTGTTCCCGTCTTTGGACATATGGAGCATTTCATGGGGACAGCGGTGCCAACCCACTGTCCCACCCCATCCTGGTGGGTAACACCGCCGTTTGGTCCGCGACTGCTTATTCGTCCAGGCAAGCCTGACTTATTTCGCAGCTAACCTCTATATCTAGGGGCCACTCCACTATCCGCCACCTGTGGACGCGCCTGGTTGGGGTCCTCTTAGCTAGTTTAAACTGCTTATTAAGGGACGGAACAGTCATGAGTGGACAGTTGCTGAAGCCCGTGTATTGCTGTGCAGCTCTTAGTCCGAATCTCTGCAGGAGGAAATTACTGTGATAAATAAAACCCAGCGATCCATCAACTTCTGGTATGAATAATGGTCCTACGGCCAACCTTCGATCCGAGGACATTCACGTCAAACCTAGCGTACTTATCACTAAACCACTTCTAGTTGTATGAAACATGCAATCACAGAAGTAAATTCCAACTGCAGACCCAATTTATGCATAATATAGATCTGCAGCCAACAAGCAGCAAAGCTGGATGATCTAAACACAAATGATCCCCAGTGCAAGTGCAGCCAATATTCTGAGCATGCACAGCTAACAGGAAACTTGATGTATATCCTTAATAAGGATGACTCATACTGGATTATAAATCAGTTGTCCACACTTTCTCCACCACTCTTCCTCTGTGTCAGGCCCTAGAAGTATGTGTTACATACATGACTTAAACCGTAAGCAAATCTAACTGTTCAGTGGACACCGTTTCCTACGGTGAAGACTTTGCATCCCTGTTAAGCAGGAAGTTTTAACAGGCCCTGTTGAACTCCGAACAACAATATTTGAAATTAACGCAAAATTGGTTGAGGAAGTATTAAACCTTCTTGTCTGGTAACCGCCCACAGCAGCAAGCTCTCTGGTTTTCTTGACATTTCTATCTTAATTTAAATTAAACCCTCTTCATGCTTTCTCACAAACTGGTACAGATTCAAAACTTCTCTCTCTCTCTCACACACACACACACACACATTGTGATACACACTTACTGGCACACACACACACACACACGCACGCGAAAACAAGCTAGTCAAAATGACATTTTTTTTATTTTCAACGAAAATCAAGATCCGTGAAGACATTTTACAACAGTCACAACACTGGAGAAGACGCGAACTTCAGGGAACAGAAGAAGATTCCACAGACAATTTAGCCGACATACAAACTTCAAGCACAAAGATGTTGTAAAAACGCACCAGCAAATCCACTAAAAACAAATTACGTGGAATCTTGTCTTGTCTAAAACGGAAAACATCAATTCCTTGCCAGCAGACTCTGCCTACTGATGATATTAATAAATTTTTTACATCGATCGCACACTTGTACAACAAGCAATATTTACACGGGAACGCCGAGGTTCACAGACGATGAATGAAGAAGTTTCTGCTCACTCGCGTCACTCGATTAAAGCCAAAATGATTCCAGAAATGCGTTCTACTTCTAGACTAACTATTCTGCACAGCTATCTAGATCCCTGATTTCAAATTGCAGCAGGAACGACAAATCTTTTCTTAATCTAGAACTGACGCACAAGAACAGGTAAAACAGGGAATCACATTAACCTACCTAGTTGCACCACCATATTTTTTTATAATTATTTTAGGCTGAATATCAGGAAATGTTACGTGGTCGTTTCCTGCAATATCTTACATACTTCTTGTCCTAGTTCATGAACCCAAACCATCAGCCCAAAGACAAAAGCTGAGGTATGGTAAGTCCAAGCAGTTCAGCTTAATTTACATACCGTTCAGCCAAAAAAAAAAAATCTGGCAAGATATGGTAAAGATTTTGATTCCCTCTCCCCCCACCCCCGTTTCCACTACAGAACTTGTCATGCAAAGTCTACATGATCCTCTTTCCAGTTCATAGTGGAAAACCAAGCAGCCTAAATTCTACCACCTACCGAGCCATAACCAAACGATACCTAGATGCCAGAGATACTCCTTGCCCAACTAGGCAGTTCATCCCAGAGATGAAATAACTGAGATATTCTGATGATATATCCCTGTTCGCTGGTGATATGATATTGCATAGCAACATAACCCATAAATGGAGAGGTGTGCCGACAGTGTGCTCCAAACCTATCCTACAGGCAAAGCCATGAAGCTATGTACTGAATGTGACACAAAACTGTACAGAAGTACCGGTAATGGATTATACTCAATGATGTGGAATTCGCATTGTCCAATAATCATGTGATACAAGTGGTGATGGTGAACTGATGACAAACAATAAATACATGCTAGTTATCATGGAGAAGAGAGGAGCGGAAAGAAGAGGCTGGATAAGATCAGAGAGTGACACAGGCAGACTACAGGTACAAATAACACGAACATCAACAAAACATCAGATGCTATCCAGACAGGCAGGCAGACATAGCTGGTTGGTTGAATTGCTTTTGCTCTTTGAGGCTTTTTTCATCATTTAAGGGTTCTACCCAAACTGGGGCACCCAGGAGAATGACAGCACAAAACTTGGCTCCCACCTCGGACTTGGACTTGCACTCACAACCAGGACACTGATAGTCCAACGCTACACAAGCTTAGCTATCCCAGCTCACCCAGAGACAGAGAAGGGAGAGACAGAGAGTGGAAAGAGAGAGAGAAAGAGATCCCATAAACAAACAGGACAAAATTTGAGAATTCATAATGTAGCGAGAAAATCGAACGACTGTAACATAGGTGAGCCAAGTCTGACACAAACTGTATTGTACAACACAGAAGAAACTGTACACGGTATGGCATGAGAACACTGGTATGACAGAGACGCACGATGCAGTTATGAGACAGCTGAGTATTCTAAGAAGCCTTCACAGATCCTCTCTAACTTAATCACCTCATTATTCAATTAATCATTTATTTTGATTGCGTTAACTTAAATCATGACGGACACAAATGTGCCACATAGAAAAAAAAACAAAAACAAAAAAAAAACAAGGTGAGGTCAGTGATAAAGGTCTGGGTTGGTATGCATGAAAGACTATATTTGAGCAATTTATCCAATTCAATGTAATCCAATGTCCACTTAAACAGCTCAGCAGTGCTCAATGAAAACAATTCATGCTCACTGCACTTAATTTTGATTTGAACTGTTTTTACCCACAACATTCCCAAGAAGTTGCACACATCCTTGTCAAGGATCTACCCACCAGCGTTTAGGACAAATCCTCTTAGTTTTACGAAGCTCAAGCAAATCTTCATGCATACCACCCATTAAGAAGTTTTAAGAATGAGAGAGAGAGAGGACAAAAAGGCCAAACCTACGAACCACACACACTGACAAACGTATTAGCACAGAAACACAATCACACTCACACACACACACACACACACACACACACACACACACACACACACACACTCCTACCAAACACACACACAGCAAACAAGAAGAAAGACAGATAGAGGTACAGAGAGAAACAAAAAGCAAAGTCACAACGTCAAAGACAGATCGTATAGAATGAGGAAAGGATCAACATAAATTTACCGGTATTATACACAAGTAATTAACTTTGGCAGAGCAGTGATGTAGTGCACGTCAGAATGAGAACTCTTGGTGCTGAACCAAGCATTAATGAGCACAGTGATCGGCTGACACTACACGTGGACACGAATCCCGACGACGACTTCTTATAAACTAGATGAAAGTTTGAAGTATGTGGATACATTGTGTAGAATGATGGCACAAATAGCTGCTGGTACATGTATGTAATTACTATGCGTTCAACTTGGTACATACAGACATACTAGAAGCTACAGTCTAGACCACTTCTAAACAAGCGAAAAATTGCTACAATTCCGTTGTTCAGAATACTGAAACTGACAGGCATGTCGCTAAGGCAAAGATTGCTCCGCCTTCTCAAACATAAATTTTTAAAAAAAAAAAGGTATATCGGGTACCACCTGGAACATGTGGAGAGCGAAGTCTGACATTAAGCTGTGCATAAAACTGCAATTATTACGTCACTCGTGGTGAATGCTCGGCTAAGTATTCGTTTTTATAACCGACTTTTCATTGTGAATATTGAATCAGCAGTACGCAAGATTGTCAAGGAACAGGGAAAGCCAAATACCTGCGTGCTGTGTTTGTGGTTAAAGCAACACAGGAGGATCCTTTGGTCAGGTGTTCACATTAGGCTCTTTTGTGTTCGTTTACAATGCAGCCATAGAAACAATTCTTCCTTTGTGAAAATTGCCAGCTTTCATCATAAATACTCTAAACACTCTGACCGCCTATATTCTCTTTAGTCTTCTTAAAAGATGTTGATTTGAAGTGTTCTTAATTAAAGTTTCATTAGCTCATTATACATTTGATTAATTTACCTGTAAAGCTGTTTATGATGTTATGGTAAAAAAAAACTGCTTAAAAAAAAATTGCTTTCAAAATAAAATCCGTGGTGATTTTGTAAATTCTGTAAAAACCCTGCTCCTCAGAAGCTTTCACTTTTTCTTGTTTTTAAGATATATTCATACGAGATAAAATGAATATATATGGTTTCTGGGTTACACTGTTTTGATAGAATTATCGCTTCAAACGAGTAAGGTGTTCATACGCAAGACAAAACACATATAATGCAAGTTATGGTGACCAGTGACACAGCTGGTCTGTGCCATGTTGGGTGAGCCATCGAAAAATATCACATTCAGTTAAAATGAGGGTCTGAATTATGCCGACCTGTGCTTACGTAAGAGTGCCTCAGCAACTCATGCTTGGACATTGAACATGTACACCACCTTTCAAACAACACCTACACCATGTAATCATCAAGCTCAAAACTTCAGGTGAACGCACGCATGAACACCAATAGTATACTGTATAGTACATCCACAAACAACAAGTTTGACAAAATTCCCCCGTGACACCTCCGTGCCATTGGCAACACAGTGCACTCAGCATAAGAAACAAGTTTGATTATCTGAGAATTCAACTGATCTCACGGAGATGTAAAATCACGGAAACTGATACTCAAACAAGAACATTCCCAAGCAAGAGAGACATGTGATCTACTGATCCATAAAACTTCATTGTGAACTGAGTACGTATTCTTTTTTTTAAAAACTTTTTTAACACCAAATCCAAGCAAATACCTCCGAGGAAACAAAACTTACCAAAAATGAACCCCATTAACAAACCATCAGGGATATTTAGGAAACAGTTTGAACACCAAGCACAAAACACTGTATTATTCCTCAAGGAAAAAGGATTTATGCGTATGCCACACTTATATATATATATGTATGTCCATGTTCAAAACCAGCTGAAATTTACTCCATGACAAAAACTGACCTACAAAACTAAACAGGATGGTGAGTGTTACGATGATTGTGTTTTAGTGTGGTCCCACAGCAACTGGTAATGGCTAAAGGGTATATTCAAAAAATCAAAGCGAAGCTGGTCTGAGTATTTTCAGAATGAAAGTACGATTAAAGTCAGACCACTTTTTTTTTGTTTCTTGATCTTGATTACAGCACTTGTTCTTCAAGCTGAAAATCTAACGGTGTTTCACAAATATTTCCCCATCATAATTTATCTATGCTCCTCACTGCACAAACCAGGTCCTGCCCAAAATACAGGTCTTTCCAAATCTAAGACAGTTCTCAACTGCCCTTCCATACCAATGACAAACCAAGCCTCTCTCATCTATCTCATTCATGGGTCACCAAGAGTTAGTCTAATATTATCTACGATGACTTTTTTTTTTTTTGAATGGGCAACTACTCAAAATTTATCCATTCTTCTCAGGGGGTCAGGGGGGGGGGGGGATCATGATTCAAGAATCTGATGTCAGTGTAAACATTTAGTATCAACATTAAAATCATGAAGGCTCACAAAGGGGATCTTTCATTATGGTCTCTAAGTACTATAGCTGGCAACAGTGATCGCTGTCACGTATTCGTTCCCATACCTCTGCTGGCCCGACTTTCCAAGTTCAGAAATACAAAACGCACACAACTATACTTGTCAGACAAGTTCAAAGTAACACAAAATATTATGTGGTCCAATACCAGTGAATACAAAAAAAATGGTTTTCCTCTCACTCACTCACTCACTCACTCTCATATTATGAGATGCAGGTTCAAAACTACTAATATCAAGAACAAATATTTGCTAAGACATATATGAGTGTTCATGCGCGGCAGTACATTGCTTGCGAATATTATGGGAAGGTCTATTAGCTCAAGCTGCTGAAATATGTAAAACGGTTAACATCCCACGTAAAAAACTATTTTCCTGTTCCCATCTTGACAATCTGTTCACTCCAATATTAACCTAACTCTTCCTTCATCAGGCCTGACCAGGCCAAAAGAGACAGAACCAAGAACCTTGAGGTTCCACTAAAAGCAAAAACCCTTCCTTGAATAAAAAAAAAAATAAGCGTCAAAATCTGAAATAAAATATTTTTTTCTAAAAAGCAGCAGGCTTCTTCCCTGAAGCCCTGACCCACTTGTGACCTCCAATAAAACAGACTGCACTTCAAATGTAATTACATGTAAATCAAATGAAATCAAACTTGCCCACAAACTGACCGACTAGCACTGTAACATCAATTATTATCCACAGAACTTTGTTTTTGGTCGCATACCGGGACAACTTCACAGTATCAGTTTCCCGTCTCCGTGATAACACACACAATTTTAACACCCTTGCAGCGTTTCACGAAACACAAAAATAACCAGCTCCATTTGTTTCAGGGCATAATGGCAAACCAAAAGGGGGGGAAAAATGCAGTTTAACAAGCAAACTCAGATCATTTCCATTCAAACCAGTCATTCATACTGCCAGAACACTCCGACAACGGTACGGGTAAAAATGAAACACAGTAAAACTGGCAATCAGAACACTAATAGACTCAATATCCTGAGCTTGTCAGAAATGACTGTAGCGGCGCTACAACAGATGTGGACACTAAAATAAACCATCAGAAGAGAGCTCTCAAAATTCAGACGAAGAATATCAAAGTCAGAGGGTACTGACTGAAGCCAGTTTAAGGTCAAGGTCGAAGAATGTCAAGGTCAGAGGGTATGGACTGAAGCCAGTTCAAGGTCAAGGTCGGGCCAGCAGACGCACAGTTCACCAGAAGAGAGCTTGCAAACATGCGAGAGCCACCACAGTCACCATCCCCGCTACGCTTGCACGGACATTAGGGGCCTCCCCAGTGGAACCACCCGCTGAAACAAGCGAGACAAAACAGAAAAAAAGATAGGCTGTGAATGAGTGACGTTAAGCAGTGAACAAGAAGCAGAACAAAAATCTGATCTTGTCAATGGTGACCCCATTAAATTTTTGCCATTTTTCCTCACTACTTTTTTTGTGTGTTGCTTTTCTTATCCTTTTGAAAATAATAGATTTTTTTAAAAACAATAAACCCTTTGCCAAAACTTTTCTTTTCTCTCTCGGAGAAAAAGCCCTCCACCAAATCTTGCAGCCTCACTCATTTCTGCACCCTCTGAATTTTCAGCAGGTAAAATCCACACAGGGAGATATGTCCCACGGAAAATAGTCTTTCCCATATATTTCCTTTTATAAGAGCATTTTTAAAACTGAATGGAATACTTGTTAGAGCCCCCCCCCCCCCCAACTTTTTTTTTTCATGAAAAAAATTGTATACGGATCATCATTTACTCACAACCAATTGGAAGCAGTGTGGAACATCATTTACTACCTTAACTTACCAATTGGAATCAGGGTTATACCAGATTTTTTACATCCATCTCTGTGCTGGGGGGAAGGGGGTGGGGGATTGTTTTGGAAGAGGGAGGGGGGTCACCATTAACAAATCACATATAAAGCACATTGAGCGTAACTACTCAGCACAGAAAAACATTGCATCTCTGACACGTCGGAGAGATTTGTGGAGAAAATATCATTAAAAAAAAAATAAAAATAAAAAACTCCAGGGTGAACTGAAAGCCTGTAATCAATATTTTGTTAGACTAGCATCCCAACTGTAGTTCTCTTAAGCTTTAAGGTAGAGAGAGAGAGAGAGAGAATTATGATAATATTAGTGAGACTTAGTAGGGCTTCGTACGGAGAACTTCCCTGAGGAGCGTAACCCACTTGCATGTAAATTAGGCACGTTACGGGTACCATTAGCTAATTGCAGTGTGTTAGCAGCTCGCGGCCTCTGCCGTGTGAGCCTAATTTACATGTAAATGGGTTACGGTGCTCAACGAAGTCCTCCGTACGAAATCCTACTAAGTCTCACTAATATGACAAAATATCACACATTTCCCCAAATGCTCACACTTCAGGAAGAATTTTTTATAAAGTTTGTGTCTTTTTTTTCTTCTGTTGGTGGTAGTGTGCCTTTGCTTGTTAAAGTGTGTTTCTGTTGACTGGTTGTAGATTTACTTTTGTTTTGAATGTACATATTCTTGTTGAAGCATTTTCTGTAGTATTTTTATGCTTGGTGTGTGTGTGTGTATGTGTGTGTGTATGTGTGTGTGTGTGTGTGTGTGTGTGTGTGTGTGTGTGTGTGTGTGTGTGTGTGTGTGTTTATTTTGTTAACCACCCAGAAGACAGTCATCCCAGCCAGAGCTCATAATCATATCTCTTTTTTTGTAACAAATGAACATCCCCCCGCCCCCCCCCCCCCAACCCTCAGTCAAGAGGACGTCCAAGTTATCACACAGGTAACAACTATCACAGGCACATTTGCAAACAATTCACATTGCAAGCAAGACCACTTGATGCAGCAGGGTAGGACAGGAAGACCTGGAAGAGATCAGCATCAAGAAACAACAAATGCAACTGACTGAAGACCAGCGTGTCACTGTCAGTGTCCGGCAAGCAGCATTTTCCATCTCACAGCCCATACCACAAGAAACAAGACACCAGGTGTCCACAGATGGGGTGACAGGTACTGGGACAAGAAGGAAACGCGACCTGCAGGCCCATTTTGACCAATGCTTAGAGAGAGAGGGGGGTGATAAAGAAAGAAGTCATGTGTCGCCTGTTTGTCAAAGATGTCTTACATCTCAGACCTACAAATCATCTGAACTTTCAGAGGAATGATTTGTCCACAATCCTGTATGAATGATGATAAGCAGTAGCCTAAAGGGTAGTATCTGCAACTGGCACCAAAATCCACAGATCAGCAAACCACACCGAGCAGCCCTTCAAATCAAGACCCAGATACCTGGAAAGTTTCAAAATGAAAACTGACAAACTTCAACCAAGGCTCATCGCAAAGAAAACCTAATAAATGCTTGAAAAGATGACACAAGAAACAGAATGAACTTTAAAACAGGCCAGATTTTAAGGAAAAAAAATGCACAGACTAACGAAACAAACGTCACCTGAATACTACTGTTCTTAATCAAGTTAATGTCCGCCCCTAAACAGATGCAGCTTCGGCCACAAGCGAAGGCAGTGTGTTAATCAACAAACACAAAACAAACGCATGCCGTAAGTACTCAATGCTCTCAAACAAACCAAACAAGTCAATCAAAGTGTGTTAGGCTATCTATGCACTAAGTTGAACCATGCTAAAAATTCAAATGATGCAATCGTGCAAAATAATAATACTTGAAAAAATATTCATGAGAATGACAGTAGTGCCACAGCCAGTTAGAACCAAACCTCAATAATAATGTCTCCAGCTCCCCGGTCAGTGCTCCCCAAACACCTTGACACTATGAATTATGACTGTCAAGTCCTCTACAACTACTGATACATTTCTGTTGTACACTGATCTGTGGCCTCCAGATCTGCATACAACACATTCACTGCAAATCACAACTTTCTGGCTGCCATTATTTGTGCACAGAGAGAGAAAAAAGTCATTGGAGTTTTTTTTTTCATCATCAAACAGATTACATCTCTCTCTCTCTCTCTCACACACACACAAACACACACACACACACACACACACACACACACACACACACACACACAGAGAGTCATATCATCCATCTATTAAGTCAGAGTTTGAGAAATTTCCACATATTCACTCCTTCCATAATAATACGCTAGCATCACTGCGGACACCTAGCAGCACAACCTCTTGGACCCAACATACCTTTTTTTTTTTTTTAAACTACTTTATTATCCCTTTTGGGAAATTCTGGCTGCTTCCCCTAGGGGAAGTGTGTCGCCGTGGTGCAGCACCACCCAATACCTATCCTTTTTCTTTTTTTTAAGTTTGCTGAGGGAGGAAAGCCGGATAACATGGAGAGAAACCCCCACAGAGCAGCTTGGTAGCCAGGAAAAACCGGTATATCATATCACAAGCTCAACCTGCGCTCAAACCCACGCTTCATCCTGACAGCCATTTAGTAGCACAGCGGCTAAGTCTAAAGCGCTACCTATCAGACCACCGCTCATCTTTACAATTCAAAACAATCAGCATAAACAGAAACAAACCGAGTTCTGAGCAAGACCAAAGAACCACATATTAAACCTTTGCTTTTCATCAACCTGAAGGCCACCTGCTTACAAATCGAGACAAGTTTATCTGCTAAGGGAAACAAATCATTCAAGAGTTATCACCATACTTAGTTTTCCCTCACATGAAACGCAAGTCTCCAATATATATATCCATATCATTAAGTAAAAATTTCAAAGCTATCCATATCAAGAACCAAACGTTCCGAAATTTTCCACTGCAGTTCACATGAACTGGTTGTTCCAGCTATGTGCTTCATGAACCAAAAGTTTCAAAGCCATGAATAACACAAACCGCGTATTTTCCTCAGTGATGTGCTGGCAGCCAATCACAGCGCCTTAAAAAGCCACACAACACATGGGATACTTTAAATTTATATTAATCTGTATGTACAGCCATCAAAACCAACAGTAAAGTAACCACCAGATCTAAGGAAAAATAAATCCAAGAACCGCTTACACTGCCCATAAATAGCTATGTACAGCAAGACAGTCATTCAGGTTCTGCTATGCAGCTATATCAAACTTTTCTACAGCACACTGCTTCACATATAATAATACTGTACCACACTGCAAGTATATACAGCAGACGTGAACCACTGACAGCTTACACTGATTTCTGCAACATCTTAGAATGATGCATTTTTTTTTTTCCTCTAACAAGGTGAACGATGAAGTCATGGTACAAAAACAGATATGATAACTTCCGGTGTCACAATGGAATAGCAAGTTTGCTTTGCAGAAACTGAGACAGCCCTAAGCCCCACCCCCCCCCCCCCCCCCCTCCAAGAAGTCTAACAAAGAACACTCTGCTTTGCTTGCTTGCTTGTCTGTTGCTCAGTTTATTTGGTCCTTTGCGAAGCATTTCTATACTGGGACATGACAAACCAGTTCATCCCATCACTCCAGAACATCTCGCCATCTTCAGACTCCCAAATCGTAAGACTCAGTAGGACTAACAGACATTTCACAGCCAATATTTTAACTTCATCAGAGCACCATACTTTCCATAACATGAACGAATCAGCACAAAATGAAATAAGTCAATGTTATTCCTTTTCCTTTAGAAATTTAACTGCAATCTCTTTCTGAATGCACTTGTCGGTTGCAATCCATGGGGATAAACATCAGGGAATTAACACAAAAGGGCAATGATTGATGTGTGAACATCTCTGGATTCTACTAGCAGCTGTCCAGGCAATGCATTCCTCTTAGGCATCCAGGCATCGTCACAATCAGACATCTTGCACATCAATAGCAGCTCCAGCGCTATGGAAACCGTGCAGCCAAGGCCAGCCATTATCACATGAACAATGAAAAATGTGTTGGGCGGATGTGGGAGAATTTCATCAACAATGCTGCACGTTTTGTTCAGAGAAGGGTGACTCATGCTATCTGTATTTCAGTACGAATGGAGAACAGATAAATAATATGGAGAATGATTTCAGTAGGAATCAAGAAAAATGGAGTAAATTATGCAGAAAAATAATTATAATCAATAAAAACTTTGGAGGACAATTTAAGTACAGTGAAAACACCACAATTCACACCCACATCAAGTATTCCTGTAAAATTTCAATCGGAAATGAACAATACCCTTGATTTCATGAGAGCTGGGCCAAGGATTAGTTCCTGTGTCGGACGTGGACTGGGATTGTTTAAAACTGAACCAGAGCACTACTTCTGAATCACTGTCTCAAAGTGATATATGTACAATTTATAAACAATGTTATGTGGAGACAGTTTATAGGAGCCGCCAGAGCTGATGAGAGACAGCAAGGAAAGTTGGAACTGCTTAAAACATTCCGGACCGCACACATGGATTCCCTGTTCTTCCAGTTTCCTTCCTAGCGCATCTGTCCTTTTATGTATTTATAATTTAATTATTCTTTGCTTGCAGGTGGCATTAAACATAAATCAAGCTGGCCTTTGTATGATTCTGAAAGGTGTGTGTATGAACAGAAGATGCATTTTTAGTCTCCTACGCTTGCTTGGGAGTTAACAGTGATTTAACCCTGGTTGTGCTAAGCCTGGAATATTCCAGAATACCTCTATGGCTTTTTCAGAAGAAGACAAATCAATTCAGCAAGACTAAGGTTAATGTGCATCTGGAGTACAGCGGTCCTACTTCCCTGACAAAATACTTTGGCATACTTTTCCGATGCTGCAGCTACACAACACCCAAGCTCTTTCACTTTCAGGTAAATACACTGTGGATGTCCAAAGTCTCCACCGTGTTTGACGAGGCTGGCCGTGACTGCACATGCACGTAGACCCACTACCGCAACATTCTGGCGACATGTCTGGCATCATGCTTCAGGCAACAGAAACAAACGGGCGAGCGAGCGAGCGAAGTAGCGGACGAGCGAAATGGGCCTCGATGCAGACAATGAATGATGCAACCCATGTGCCACTACGGGTGGGTACCTTCAGCGTCCTGTTCACCTCTCACTGTCATTTTGTCCTCGGACTTTGCATCGTGAATGGCCTTCGAGTCGAGGCCGGGTTCTGTGCTAACGGGGACAGGCTCACTCTCATCCTGCGCGTCTTCTTTCAAGGCGCATGGGGAGTAATTAGCAAGGCACAGTTATCAACAAACATCTAGCTAGAGCGTCTTGCAAGACTTTTGGGGGGTGAGGGGGCTGGACGAATGAAGGGGCAGAACAGGAGAGGGACTGGGGAGGGGGGGGGGGAGGGACTGAGGGGATGCTGGGCATGAATTGGGGGAGGGGGGGGGCAGTATTAGGAATGATTGAAAACAATGAGTAGCCGATCTCTCACACCGTCGTCTCTCACTCTCTCTCATACTCTCACTCCCCCTTGCCAATAGAACATACAGGACGTGTTGAAGAGTGACAGGGAGTTTTGTGGGGCAATGAATTATGAAGTGACAGATTAGTTCACGATTCTTATCATGACAAAATGTGGACAATGGGTGAGTATGGTAAACCACAAGGGTAAAAACACACACACACACGAACAGTATCACATCAGCAGCAATGCATCTGCACACTGGTAATTACGAAAAAAAACCAAAAAGTCATAGATAACACCTCACCCGAATCAACACTGGCTTCACCTGAAAATAGGTGAATAAGGTTTTCTTTGTTATACTCTGCATGGTAGTCCCCATGTTGAGGAAAGCAATCATAATACTGACACTTCTGTTATATTCCCCAGCTGCAAAGTTCTAAATAATCACACAAAACAAGGGGACAAAGTTTTACAATTGCTGACGACAAGGGGACCACCTTCAAGTACAGCCTAGTGGAGTGCAGGGAACAAATTTCAACTAATCCTGAGAATGTGACGTGTTCTAGGGAATAAGGTTTCAAAATCCAGATGCAACTATGGCTGGATTGTCTGGTGTTTGAGCTTGCTGGGAAACAGAAAATGATTTGGAGGAACTTTCACCATGATCCTGTGACCTACCTCTGAGGCGGGTCGTTCAAAAGCAAGGACTGAATAACAGTACATGTATACATGTACGATACTAGCAAACAGACTGTTTTTTTCTTTTTTTCTTTCTTTCTTTTTCTTTCAACTACTTCACTTGGTAGCATCAAAAAGAAATAGTATAGAGAAAGCTGTACCAGACTAATTTTACTTCACAATAACATTCCCTGAACTTACAGGCCACATATTCACTTTTGGATAAGCCTGACTAACATTTTCAAGTGTGGGCCAGAGGCATAGGTTATATTTATAAGGAAAGAAACAAAAGGGGTGTGGGGGGAGTGGGGGGGGGGGCAAAGGGGTCAGACCAAGTATCATGTAGCCTGTATTGTAACCATCACGACCTGAAAGGCCACCATCCTCCCCTCTCTTCAACGGCTACTTCCTCTAACCACTCTACCACCACTTGGTACAAAGATCTAACCGCCACTGATTTCATACCCATTTCAGCCTTTTTACCACTACATTGTGGAACTAGAAGTATTAAAAGCCCACTTGCATTGTGACCAAGAACTGAAGAAAGAACACACAGTCTCTTACCTCCCTGGCTGCTGGTTTTGAAGATAAATGAGGCTGGGCTAGACTCTCCAATGCGATTGATCGCGACTACTTTGACGTGGTAGTAGGCGTCACGGTCGAGTCCGCTTAGCGCCAGGCTTGTAGCTTGTCCGTTATCGACTTCCCTTTTGTCATAGCCTGCTGGTGCCCGTGCAAGACTCCACGGATCGCTTGTGGTGTCAACATCAGCCTGGTTCAATATTCAATGAAGATCATATAATAATAATAATAATAATAATAATATGTAAGGCCCCATTCTTGATTGTGGTGTCAACATCAACTCAGTTACAATACTTAATGATCGTGCTTATGTCACTAATAATAAATAATGATAATAATCTATCAATATAGTAATGATAACAATATGTAATGGGGGGTGGGGACTGTTGTGTCAACACCAGCCTGGTTACAGTATTCAGTGATAATAAAAATAATATGTAGGGAGCCATTCCTGATTGTGAGGACATCATCCTAAATAATGAAAATAATAACAATGATATAAAAACAACAATAATAATAATGTGTGAGAATTCATAGTGAAATATTATGCTGTCAACATCAACCTGGTTTCTAATATACTACTACTAATGGTTCTATAAGAGACGTTTTGCAAAAGCAAGGGGGGCCCAAAGATATTCGGGCCCCCTTTCAAAAATCGAACGGGGGCCTGGGCCCCCAGGGCCCCCGTGGTTCCTACGCCCCTGTGTGTGTGTGTGTGTGTGTGTGTGTGTGTGTGTGTGTGTGTGTGTGTGTGTGTGTGTGAGAGAGAGAGAGAGAGAGTCCCTTGCATTTGGAGAGCAGCGCTCTATAAAAACTATGTTTTATTATTATTACAGTACAACTTCTTTTGGGCGACCACCCCTATGGCCAGACAAGAGTGGTCTTAAAAGAGAGGTGGTCACCCAAAAGAAGCTTCAGACAGTGAAGAAGTGCAACCCAGTATCATTGTAACATTGGTCTGCACAGACAGGTGGTCTCCCAAAGGGGTGGCCGCCCAAAAGAGGTTCTATTGTATTATTAATTTTCACCTTGGCGTACTCCACACGATAGCTGAGGATGTCAGCACCGCCATCCAGAGGAACGTCCCAAGTCAGAGTGTAGGAGTTGGCTGCGGAACCTTCCCTGCTGGAGGTAACGTGGACCTCTTCTGGCTGCCCTGAACAAGTGGAAACATACTCATCAAAACCTCTGTAGTTTTCCCTTCCAAACAGCAAGAGAAGGACGCTTACCTGAGGAGTAAAACAGGGGTAATTCATACACCCTTTTTAACCATTTAACCCTTTCAGCCCTTGCTGGTTCCAGGCCTGAATGCTGTCCCTGTCCTGGGCACTTTTTTGCCTAGCCAGTCAGTCAGTTAAAAAAACCAAAATTGCTCAAACCCATGTGTAGACCTGATTGATACAAAGGAAAGGAAGTGCACAGCAGAGTAATGCCCCTTGCTTCATGAATATTCAGTAGTCTGGCCAATGAGGAGCGAGTAGAAATTTTCACTAACTCGCAGGTACATGTACCTGCGTAGGCATATGCGGCGGGTTCCTCGCGCAGGTACATGTACCTGCGTAGGGCTGAATGAGTTAATCTATCTGTTCCTCTTTGTGATTTCAGTTAACCAAATTGCGTTTCTTTTCTTGCAAGTATAGTGTAGTCAGGCCTTCATATCCTTGTCAGACACGGGTCATAGAACAACTGATTTTTAAATGCCCGATTATTATCTAACCAAGGAGCACATATGCAACACATGTATTGTCTTTTTTTTATGGTCTTCTTTTTACTGCAGGACAAATTCCTATACTGTTTCAGTCAGTTCACGACAATACCCAGGGCTTTAAACAGTCCATGATCCAAAAAGGAAAAGATGAAGTTGCAAAGGCGCATTTCTACTTTGTTAGGCTAGAGGTAAGGCTAGAGGTTAGGCTAGAGGTTAGGCTAGAGGTTGTCCGGGGACATGCTCCACTGGAAGTTTTTTTTGTAAAATGAGACAAAAACCCGGTGCAATATGGTGTATTTTGGCATGACTTGAAGTGCTTCAGAGGAGAAAACACTTGTGTTGGAGGAATGTTTTTAGTCTAAGGTGGAAATCTGCCAAGAGGTGGACGATTTTAAGCTCTGCATAATACTGTAGTTCCCACTGGTGTAAAACCTTGCACAGTACGTATTCATTCACCATCCACCTGCCATTCTGAGTCTAACAAGCACACTTATTGGAAATTGTGCTGCACAGACAAACAAAAGTAGGCAACATCAACTGAGTTCATACAAACAATTCAATTACAACTCAGCAAGAAATAGTCCGCACTGGGATCCCAGCCCTGCCTCCATGGTGCAGGGGATGGAACCTAGGGCCAGTTTTGACATATTTACACATTTACCACTGGACTACATCACTCGTTTTTGTTTCAGTACTTTCTCACGTACCACTGGGCTAACATCCCTGCACTTTCACAGAACTTTCTGTGCCAATAATCCTATACAGTATGCCATGCACTGTCTTAGTACTTACTGAACGTCCCTACTAACACTACACTACATACTCTGCTCTGCTCTCAGTACTTACTGAGTGTCTCTCGCAGCACAAGGCTACGTCCTCACTATGTCTCACTACTTAATGAGTGTCTCCCACAGCACTACGCTACGTCCCCACTATGTCTCAGTACTTACTGAGTGTCTCTCACAGCACAACGCTACGTCCCCACTACGTCTCACTACTTAATGAGTGTATCCCACAGCACTACGCTACGTCCCACTATGTCTCAGTACTTACTGAGTGTCTCCCACAGCACAATGCTACGTCCCCACTATGTCTCACTACTTAATGAGTGTCTCCCACAGCACTACGCTACGTCCCCACTATGTCTCAGTACTTACTGACTGTCTCTCACAGCACTAAGGTAGGTCACCACTATGTCTCAGTACTTATTGACTGTCTCTCACAGCACTAATGTAGGTCACCACTATGTCTCAGTACTGACTGACTGTCTCTCACAGCACTAATGTAGGTCGCCACTATGTCTAAGTACATACTGACTGTCTCTCACAGCACTAAGGTAGGTCACCACTATGTCTCAGTACTTACTGTCTCTCACAGCACTAATGTAGGTCACCACAATGTCTCAGTACTTACTGACTGTCTCTCACAGCACTAAGGTAGGTCACCGCTATGTCTCAGTACTTATTGACTGTCTCTCACAGCACTAAGGTAGGTCACCGCAATGTCTGAGTACTGACTGACTGTCTCTCACAGCACTAAGGTAGGTCACCGCTATGTCTCAGTACTTACTGACTGTCTCTCACAGCACTAAGGTAGATCACCGCTATGTCTCAGTACTTACTGACTGTCTCTCACAGCACAACGCTACGTCCCCACTATGTCTCAGTACTTACTGACTGTCTCTCACAGCACTAAGGTAGGTCACCACTATGTCTCAGTACTTACTGACTGTCTCTCACAGCACAATGCTACGTCTCAGTACTTACTGACTGTCTCTCACAGCACTAAGGTACGTCCCCACTATGTCTCCACTGTCTCAATACATGTACTTACTGTCTCTCACAGCACTAAGGTACATCCCCACTATGTCTCAGTACTAACTGACTGTCTCTCACAGCACTAAGGTAGGTCACCACTATGTCTCAGTACTTACTGACTGTCTCTCACAGCACAACGCTACGTCCCCACTATGTCTCAGTACTTACTGACTGTCTCTCACAGCACTAAGGTAGGTCACCACTATGTCTCAGTACTTACTGTCTCTCACAGCACAACGCTACGTCCCCACTATGTCTCAGTACTTACTGACTGTCTCTCACAGCACAATGCTACGTCTCAGTACTTACTGACTGTCTCTCACAGCACTAAGGTACGTCCCCACTATGTCTCCACTGTCTCAATACATGTACTTACTGTCTCTCACAGCACTAAGGTACGTCCCCACTATGTCTCAGTACTAACTGACTGTCTCTCACAGCACTAAGGTAGGTCACCACTATGTCTCAGTACTTACTGTCTCTCACAGCACTAAGGTACGTCACCACTATGTCTCAGTACTTACTGACTGTCGCTGTTGTTCCTTGAATCTGCTCAGCAATACCAAGGCCGACCTTAGATTTTGCAGAGACCTCGATGATGTAGTTGGTGTTCGCCTCCAGGTCGCGGACTGATGTTTGTGTTATGATCTCATCATTGCTCACTGCACACAAGATACGAAAGTAATTAACGATGTAGGGCAAAAGCACCCCTAATTCCTTCTCTAAGTTACACGCAAAGTATGTGCAACACCCTACATGCACACATCATCAACATCAGCTCTATTAATTGTAGGACTGGCTTTAAGTTTTGCGAGAATAGTCCTAAGGTGGGTGGGTGTTTGGGAATTTAACGTCCTTTTCCACCCCATACAGGCAATATCAAAGTTGAGGCAACGATGAAAAAGCCAGCACAAATATTTGGCCCCAGCCAGGATGGAGAATGGTCCTAAAATTTGAACAAAGCCCGCACATTCTGGGTGTATGTTTTTTGCTTTGTTCTGTTTTGTTTGTTGTTTGTTTTGGGGTGTGTGTGTGTGTGTGTGTGTGTGTGTGTGTGTGTGTGTGTGTGTGTGTGTGTGTTGGGGGGGGGGGTTGGTTTTTGTTGTTGTGGGGTGGGGGGGGGGGGGGGTGGGGGGGTTGTTGTTGTTTTGGATTTTGTTTGTTAGTTTTTGTGTGTGTGTGGGTTTTTTGTTGTTGTTTTTTTTTTTGGGGGGGGGGGGGGGGAGGAGGAGGCTTTTGTCTGGATTTTTTGTTGTTGTTGTTTTTTGGTTTGTTCTTTGTTGTTGCTTTGCTTTGGTTTTTTTGTTGTTGTTGTTGTTTTGTTTTGTTTTTTTGGGGGGGTCTCATGATCTTGTTTTTCCAAGATGACTATGATGATAAAGAGAATAATGAAAATGCTGACGATTACTACAATGACAACCTCTATGCCACTTTCACCTCCTTGATAAAGTCTGACACACAACTACAGGAACACTTTACCTCGGGGAGCATTGTGTTCGTTGCAGTGTTCTTCCCTTCACCCTGCTTCCACGTTTTGATTTCATAGGCTATGACGGGCTGTCCGCCATTGTCATCTGGAGTCTCGATGTTCAAGACAAGCAGAGTGGGTTTTGACTGTGTTACCGTCACACTCTTGGGTGCAGCAGGGAAAGCTGTAGACAATAAAATAAAGCAAAAAATAAATACAGAAAGAGAGAGAGATCAGTTTTTGTTTTTCTTCCCACTCATATTTCAAAATGAAACTGTAGCATGGTAGTACAACTAGTATGTAGCAGGCGGGTGAGTGGGTGGGTGGGTGTTTGGGAGTTTTAACACCTTTTCCACCATGTATGGGTAATATCAAAGACGGGGCAATGAGAAAAAGACCAGTACAAATATTTGGCCCCAGCCGGGATTGCACAGCAACAGGTGCTCCAACATCTCCCAGAAATCTCACCATTTTGTCTCTGAGACTATTCATTCAAACGTTCATCGTGTCCATGAGGGCCAGCAGGACTTACTTGCTTGTTTGAACTCCAGGGTCTGTTCTTCGCCTGACGGGTTGAATTTGTTGACCGCACGACAAATGTAGCTACCAAACACATTATCCACAGTGTCCGCACGCACACTTGGCTGCAAACAGAAACATTCCCATGTGTAATAGACAGCTTGTCTGCACAGCTAGATCACTATAATTATAACCATGAGAATGGCTCTGTAAGTGATGAAATGTTTGTATAAAACTTTATCACAGACCTGCCTACCCCCCAAAAATACCCTTCAGCAGTTTGCCTTTGACAAAACTTCCACTTTTCAGCATTTCTGGGGTCTCCATCAGTTGTGACCCAACTTCACCTTAGCTAACATGAAGCAGTTTGTATGTAGCCGTCTGGATGTACCATCGTCAAATTTTAGTAATCCCACTGGTTCATCTGCTAAATTAGATCTGAAGACACACCACCATTCAGTCAACCAACTGATACAGTACTGAATGCAGTCTATTGAACTGATCTGGAAAATCGCACTTATTTTTTGGCCAAAAATCCGAATTGTAAAAATCGTCAGTGTGACGTAGTTTGAGGCCAGTTTCCACACAACCTACAGACAAATTGTAGAGGTAGGTGCAAAAAAGAATAAATAACCCACTCGGAATAATGTAGGACAATGCAAACAAACAATTCAGCTGGGCACCTTTGTCAAGGACAACAATAGACAACACTAACCTTCACCTTCAATCTAAACTTAACTTTAATGTGCTGCAGTAAACTGTGAACTTTTACGGGCTGTAGTATGGTCAGAAAGACAATACGACACAGCGCCTGCCAATGTTACTACCTGACAGATTATGGGAACGAACAAACTCTATTTTGCAACGGAAAAGATCTGGCCATACATTGGTCAGTTTTCAATCAGCCTTTGGGACTTACAATGAGATAGCTGATGGCCTTGGTGGGGACGCCCGAGTTTCCAGCAATGACCGTGTAGTCCGTTCCCTGCTGCACTTCCTGATTGTTGTACCACCAAGAAATGACAGGCTCTGGGTTGCCGTTGGCAACACAGGTCAGGTTGGTTGAGCCTCCTATCCAGCCGTAGAACGCAGTCCCTGCATTTGCCTGGTCGCTGAAGTTTGGAGCGTCTGTGGAAGAACATTTTTACGCATGTATTTCAAAATTTCTAACTTCCATCTCCCACCAGTCGATGCAGAAAGTCTACTTGCATCTGCTATGATTCTGATTGAAACCAAGGCAACAGAAATCAGGGGTTATGAAAGCTGAAAAATCTTGCTAGTCCTTCGGGCTAGCAAGATTTAAAACCAACTAGCCCGAAACCATTTCCACTAGCCCAAAAATGCACTTTGTCAAATACAGACCTATTCGTAAATAAAAAAAGATTCACAACACTTTGATAACTGTTATGTTCTTTAATGCATCACAAAGCAAAGTAGTCGCATTTTGACTAGAACATCAACTCACGCCATGAAGGGTTTCCCGATTTCTGGGATGCGCACGCGCGGCGCGCTTCGCGGAGAAACCACTCTGCACTCACTGAGGTTTTTACCCAGAGTTGTAGCGAGTGGCTCGCGCTAAAAATAGTTACTCTCACCCCAGCGTCACAACAGAAACTGAGAGAGAGAGAGAGAGGGGCTCGCTGACATTACCTTGTCCATTCAGCTCTGTGAAAATAGAGCAAGCTTTGCCTCCTAATCTCAACTAGTCTGGCGGGCCAGTGGTAAAACAATTTAACTAGTCCGACGGTATTTTCACTAGTCTGTGGGCTGTCGGACGAGTCTTTTCATAATCCCCGAGAAATGATTTCTCCAGTCCTTTAAGAGCTTCACTGGCTTCCCATCTCACAGTTCTCTGCTAAACATTTTGTTCTGCACCAGAGTACATCAGTACCTTAAAAAACGGACAACTGATCCAGCTACAAGTACTGTTTTTAATATTACACCAGCATAGCATAACCTAATGTCCACTATCAATGCGGATAATCCAGCAAAATTCATTAGCAATTCTGTGAAAGTAAAAAATAGTAAATTCAGCAGTCAGGTGAACAGCAGCTGAAGAGGTACAGGCAATGTGCAGGCTGGGGAATTGCTGAGGGGAAAAAAGACTGAAACCTAGGCTGGGGTGCAGAGGCAGTGCCCTGCTAGGGGAACACAAGGGCACTGCGACATTTAAGAGATAAAATATTAGGATTTTTTTTTTTTTTTTTTTTTTGCTGCCCCAACTCTTTGCCAGCTCCAGTGGTGTTCCTCCCAGGTAATGGGTAGAATCCACGGAGGGCTCGGAAGCTGGGACAATTTTTATTATGCATGATGATGGAGATGAGGATGACGGTAAGATGATGCTATGGAGGTCCGTGTGGTTTGGGACTGCGGGACAGGGCCGCATTCCACGCTTCCTGTCATAAATATCCCGGCATTAACCAGGCCCGGGAACTACGGCACCTGCGGTGCCGGCCGTGTAATCATCCACATCATAAGATGTGTCATACCAAGGGAAGCACCCCCAAAGTCGCACCCGTGAAGTGGGTGAAACTCGGCTGTGTGGCAACAGCCTCCCCATTGGGCCCATAGCACACCCGCTCTGGGTAGGAGCCGACCTAGGTAGAAAAAATCCCGCTTGCCTCGGCTGGGACTCGAACCCGGGTCTCCCGGTCCATGGTCCGAAGTGCTAACCACTACACTACGGGGGCCGGTAATATTAGGATTTCTAAAGGCATTTCGTAGCCTTTCCCGGCACCCAAACGAAAAATACATGTACTGCCTTGATGCTGACATGCAAGTCTTCAAAAATGAAGTCAGACTGTCTCATATGACATTACATACATGTGTGTACTGTGTGTGCACCCTGTTTCCTCCTACCTTTTCTTTGACTGAAACTTTTTTCTTTTCTTTTTTTTTTTTGGGGGGGGGGGGCTGAAGGGATAGGAAATTTGGCTGAAAATTGCCAAATGACTGAAAATTCCCTAGCCTGAATGTGACGTCATCAACGAAGCACACTATGCAGAAGGGAAAACACCCCTGATTTTTGCACTTGGCACGCAACTATTATGCACATAAATATTCATGACTCTGGGAAGATTTAGATCTGATGAAGCAAGAGACGGGAACAGCACAATAAAATGTTCGAACAGGCCAAGGGTTAGGGGGTTAGGGTTTGTGGTATAGGTGCGTTTACAATGTCAAGTAGGCCACCGTGGATCAATACTAATGTGTGTATCTATAGATAAATAGATGCATGTGTACCAATCCCCCCCCCCCCCCCTCTCTCTCCACTTTCTTATATAGAGTTCATCTCGCCCAATTTGTCTTTATATATATACATGTTGAATTTTGCCAGTGGTCGAATGCGTAGCTGCATGAACCCTTATGTACACATGTAAAAAAAAAAAAATGTAAAAAAAATAAAAAAAAGTAGGCCACCGTGGATTATTTATGTACATGAAGTGCACATGGATCTAGACAATGTATTCCAGAAAAAGACTGCTTGCAAAAACAACGCCCGAAGTCGTCGTGGCCGCTGTTCCGTCAGCTGCTCCATCAATCTGTTTACTCCCCCCAGAAATCTCCAAATAATTAAACTTCGGGCTTTCTCCCAGCAGATATGGAAATGACCTTTCACTGTGTTGTTCATGAATATAAATGTGTGCAATCTTTGGGTTTGTGTGCAATCTTTGGGTTTGAGCAAGAAGTCATACTTTGTGAGGTGCATTTTGCCTTCAACTGTACATACACAGACCAAAATGACCACTTACACTGAACATCAATGCGTCCTGCTTTCTCCTCCATTCCGGCTTCGTTCTCGGCCTTACAGACGTACTCAGCTGAGTGCTCAGGTTTGAGGGTGGGAATGATGAGTTTCAAGGTCGTAGTGGTGATAGAGGTGAACTCATTCTCATCGTCCGTCTGAGAATATTCCTCTACGCGGATTTCCTCTCCCTGCAAGAACAAATCAATTGACAGGTAAATGAATAGCACAATACAAGTTTTTACAAAGGAAGATTGAAAAATACACTGTTTTTGTATTAGTTTCCTAGCAATGGCAGGTAAGTAAAATAAACCTGTGTCAAGACCTTCACCATTACAAAATGATTATTACTGATGATTCATGGTATCAATTCATTCAATGAATTCAATCAAATATTTATTGATTCATTGATGCTATGACCACAGGTTGGGTTCTTATACTTTACAATGAGATTGGCTGGTTGTTTTGGAGTTTCAAATCCTTTTCCACCATGCAGGGGTGATATTAAAGATGGGGCACACCAAAACAACAAAACCAGCAAATTTTGGCTACCACCTAAGATTCAAACTCACAACCCAAGCACTATAACTTAGCAGGGTTGCACATTTAAGTCGGTCCCAGGACATTGACCTATAAAAATTTCAAATGTCCTATTTTTCTCACCTCAAGTGGACATTTGTCCTATTAAAATTTTTATTGCCACTAAGTGGCCAAGACACTGTGTCCTATCACTTTGCTGTTTCCAGGACACTTTGTCCTGTAGAAGCTGTGGGAAATGTGCAACCCTGACTTAGTATAAGTCAGATGTTCTACCAGCTCAGCTATCCCGGCTCCCATTTTTTTTTTCTTTTTTTTTTACCACTGCGCCAACTCTTTGCCACCGAGAGTGGCCTGAGTACTGTGCTGTACAGCAAAAAGCCAGTGCTGGGTTGGATTCACTCATTGCCGACCTTCACCATGCGCCGTGGAATTCCCCCGTGATTCAGGCACTGTGTACGGGCACAACTCTTGCCAACCCGGGGATTTTAGCATACTTTTTGTGTTTTTGAAAGAGGTGTTCCTCAGCTGTTTCCTAATCATGTTTGGTATGGTTTAAAAGAAAATCATAACTTCTGTGGGAAAATATTTTTGGTTGGAAAAATTGGGCATAGCGGCCACAGTGAGAGCGGAGATAACATGGGTTGTGGGTGCTTGGTAACAGCATCCTCACACGTCAGCGCCCGGGGTCTGGGTGTGTGGTTGGCAACAGTATGCAAGGGCTCTGCACAAACGCTGGGTGTATGGTCATGAAAAAGTGAATCCCAAGCCTGAGCGGAGTAACAGAATATTGGTGACCACGCCAAGAAATTCCGCTGAAAGCAGAATAGCTGGCAAGTCTGTCAGTACCAGTGTCCCTGTGACACCAGTCACCAGACTGGTGTACCCGCTTCATAAAGACCTCAGGCGACAGACCTGGACTCCAGAAATCCTAATGGCGAGGAAATTCTCGGACATCCGGGAGAACCGCACAGCAGCCTTCACGTGGGGAATCAAAGATATATATATGACAATGTGATCGAGAAGAAGGGGAAAAACCCACTCACCTCGGTAGGATTCTCGGTATAGTAATCCTGCCGATCCTTCCTGCGCCAGAATAGGTTCGGTTTGGGATCGCCCTTCGCCACGCACTGCATTATGCATTCCCGATTCGCCTCCATGCTGATGTTCTGGATTGGGTCAATCTTGGGGGGAACTGTGGAGACAGACGGCCCATGTCAACAATTTACAGAGAGGATGGGTGCTGGTGAGTCCTTTTCCAGGCTGGAAAAGTATGCCTACTGTTTCTTGAAGAGAAGTTAGAGAAATGGTGTAATCTTCGTGTTCTTGAAAAAGGCTACGGAGTCACATTCAGGTTGTTTACCGTATGTCATCAAGTCCATGTAATGGTATCCCAAACTTGCAAGCAAGAAAACAAAATGAAAGGGAACTCACTTCTGATGTCGACCCTGACGTCCTGACGGTCCTCGCCTCCCTTGTTAGTGGCGATGCAAGTGTAGATCCCTTCTTGGTCACGTGTCACTTTCTCCAGGCGAAGGCGGCCATTTGTAGAGGGTTCATCATTGACTGGCACATTACCCTGTAGACCACAGGAAAGATGATAATGTGAGACAAAGCACTGATGATTGAACAAACTGATATAGCACGGGATGAAAGGGTCAATGTTGCTAAAATACTGATAAATTGGGATAACGAGGCTGACATGGTAATGTCACTTAATTATTATCATATCAATGTTTGATATAAAAAAAATTGACCTTCACCTTGTAATACATGTAGCTGGGAGCCGGGGTACCCTCAGCTACGCAGATGAGTTCAAGGTCATCACCCTCTTTAGGTGTTGGCGGCTCTTGTGTGATTGGTCCATCCATCTTTGGTGGGACTGGAAAAGAAAAGTAAGCGAATCGTTCAAAGATCTGTTCAATACAGCCATTGGTAACGTAATAGCAAGACAATACTGTCATAGTTCAGACTAACATCAGACAAGTGTAGCCTGTGAGTGTGAGCACATGAAAAGTAAAGGCGGCGCGGACCAGCTGAAAATGACCATACACTCTCTCTCTCTCTCTCTCTCTCTGCCGATGACGCTACTCTTCACACATCTGCTCAGGACATTAATATTATAACAGGAAATCTACAGTATGGCTGAACAGAACATTTACAGGAAATGTTATACATGCTGCTACTTACAAAACATCTCACGTTCAATGAGAGCGTATTCATGTACAAAATCTAACAAAGATGACATACTGGTGACGGTGACGCTGATGTTGTAGCCCTGCGTGATGCCGAGGTTGGGGATCATGCACTGGCAGAAGTAATGTCCGCTGTCATTCAGCTGAATGTTCTTCACCAGGAGATGGTCGGTCATCTGAAGGAACTTATCTCCTGTAAAACACAAGCACAACCAGTAAGACAAACATCCCATACTGGTACTCGTAGTCTGCTGCTTCCAACACATGCTGCCCACCGTGATTTCTGTCTCCTGCCTTCTGAATGACAAGGGTGGCGTAACCTAGGCAACCTCAATGCAATGGCTTGAAGCTCTCCTAAATCAGCCGTGTTACAAGACGAGCAGACGCTGTGTGTTTTGGGCTCCTGTCTGCCAAATGCCAGGCTGTGTGACTGTGAGGCTGCAGCTGTGCCTATGGCTATTTAAAAACTCAAGACTATTAAAAACGCAAATTTCTTCTGTGAAATTCTAATATCCCTGTCATAGGCACTAGGTACGAATATAATATGTATGTATACAAACCAGTCTGAATGGGCACCAGGTCTCCAGTAAACCATTTGACAGCGAAGGACATGCTGGACGAGACGTTGCACATGATTTTTGCATCAGTCCCTTGAACCGGATACTGCTGCAAAGGTGACGTGTTGCTGATGCCCTCTGCACAAATTTCAACAAAACTCAGTCATTTCACAATTAATGCACGAATTGATGTAGTTTACAGACAGCAGGTGTACGAAGGTGGCTAACAGTTATGGCTCTTCTTCTAGATGGACAGGACATCATTCTGAATCTCCAAACTAAGCTGTGTCACACACACACACACACACACACACACACACACACACACACACACACACACACACACACACGCACACACACATGCACACACACACACACACACAGACACACACACACACACACACACACACACAGACACACACACACACACACACACACACACACACACACACACAGAGGTGCAATACTGACTGTAAAGTTCCAGCAAGATACTGGCTTCCGTCTCCTGCCCCTCTACTGTTCCTTTACATGTGTATGTTCCACCATCGCTATCCCCTGGCCGGGAGATCTGCAGGATTTTGGACATCCCTTGTGTGTATACCAGCACCCTAGGAAAGTGAAACAGAGAATGTGAAGAGTGAAGAATGCAATTTGTTCCATAGTAGGTGTAACTGGATAAAGGCTATTTTAAAGGCATTTAGTGGCCTCTCCTGGCACCCAAAAATAAAATAATTAACACAACATTTACACCTGATGATTTCACTGGCAGAATCACTGAATTTGAGGGGCTGAGAGGATATGAAATTTGACTGAAAATTCCCTATCCTCTTAACAGTCTTAGTGCTACATCAGCTTGTCAGTTGTCTTGCCTTGTGATTGCTGCTACTAAATTAGTCAATACAAGAAATCCTAATTCCTATGCAAACTCATGGAACAAGGCCTGTTCTGTCTCTCCCCACACCCAAACAGGTTCATGACCTGTAGTTGCTTGAGACAGTACAGCTTCAATGGCACAGATTTATGCATTTGCCTTTTCTTTTCTTTTTTAAGCTACAGGGTGGGTGGGTGCGTGTTTGGGAGTTTAACTTTAACCTCCTTTTCCACCACATACGGGTAATATTAAAGACGGGGCAATGAGAAAAAGGCCAGCACAAATATCTGGCCCCAGGCGGGATTCGAACTCAGGACCCAAGCATTAAAAGTCCAACGCTCTACCATTCGGCTATGCCGGCACCCCTTTTAAGCTACAGTGTACTTTAAGTCATATAAAGCCAAGTGAAACTTACCGTCCGGAGCCTGATGTGAGTGGACGGTCATTTTTATCAAACCACTCAAGCGTGCCGGCTGATGCTTGGTCAGGCGCGGTGCAGGTGAACACGATCAGCTTCTCGTTTGATTGGGTCAAGTCGTAGGCCAAGGACCCTCCTGGGGGTAGGATCTTTAGACTCTGGGCCGCTGAAACAAACAGAAGAAACACATTTTTGAGGATATAATTATAAGTTTATTATGGAAGTTCATTTCAAGAGGCACCATTCTGATGAACCTGAATCATGTGGAGCTGTTTGGGCGATGTTAAGTGCCATACGGAACTGAACCAGTGAAAGCAGCACCTTTATAACCCTTAAATACAAAACCAAGAGTAACTTTTCTCTATCACATGATCCGTAATATTCATTCAATGTCAATTAACATATATATCTCTGTCATAACCAGCGCAACACCCATTAGGTAAAAGGGGGTAAGCGTTCCAGATCTGATCAGCACCTAGACCTTTGTACCAAATACCAGTAGAGCTCTGTCTAGATCCACACGCCAAGCCCTGACATGGAACCCGCAGGGGAAAAGGAAGAGAGGCCGGCCTCGCAACAGCTGGAGGCGGGACACTGAGGCAGAGCTATGTAAGCAGGGGACCAACTGGACTGGAGTGGCAAGAATAGCCCAGAACAGAGTGCGATGGCGAAGGGTTGTCGATGGCCTATGCTCCACTTGGAGCCAGGGGCCTAAGTAAGTAAGTCTGTCTAGATCATTTTCAAGTCAATGTAGAAATTTCTAGAGCTGAAAAATAGCTCAAACAAAAAGTCTCAATCTTTACTGCTACAGCCAGTGAGCAGCAGGGAAATCAAACCAAGAGCAGCCTCATTAGTACTATTTAATACATACAGTACTAGTACCATTTACATGTACACAGTGCATCACAGGGGAAACCTGAGAAATGCCATGGCTATAACTGTTACTAATCGCTGGCTCTTGTTGCGGCTCAAAGCATCCGCTGTTGGAGTTTATTAAAAGGCCAACTGCGCTGGTCGGTCCATCTGATACCATGACACATTTGCCAAAGAATGCGAATACTCCTGATGAAACAATGCCTGACAATCAGTCTATTTTACAGTCTCTTTGTGTTGGAATGTCAAAAGCAAGGATTGTTTCAGGCACTGTCGTAAGCGTCAACGTGAACACCCACACACGCATGACAGACAATATAGGCCAATGGATCTTCCTGTAATGCAGGGATGGATTTACTCAAATATGCCAATGAGACATTGTCTCCTTGACCAGTCATTTTTATGAGACATTTTCATTTTCTATGAGACAATCAAGTTCACCCGCATCACTCTGTCACATGTCTGTGCCGAGAGCCTGTTCCTAAGTGCAGTGACGTTCAGGTTCTGAACGGGAAAGGATCTCTCGATCGCAGAACTGAGAAAACTGAATAACGCGCCAATAGTTTTTGCAACTCTTTCGAGCGAGAGTTCCTGGCAGCGTGCGCGGCGAGCGGGATAAGCAAGCCTCATCACTAATATTAGATTAGTGTAACAGACTCTATGACTGACACGGACAGCGCATCTCTGCTTCGCGTTAGCAAGTGCGCTTGTGATGTCATGTTCGTGCGACATGACGCATTTTGCGAAATTTCTATGCGACATTTTATCAAAATATGAGACATAGTCGCACGGCGCGTGAGAAAATCGATTCCTGTAATGTATGATCACAACTCGTTCTGAGGTCTCTTTTGCTAGTGTGTATCATGCTACCACTCAGACACCTGCACGATGACAGCATCTCATACGCTGGCACTGAGCCAACAGGAGGCTTCCGGCGATGCAAACTATGGAGGAGTAAGCCCGTGTTTATCAGTTTCTGACAGAAATATCAACCACAGATATGCAAACTTTCTCTCCCCATTTGACATTCTGTAATGCCGAAGGCCTTGAACTGCAAAATCCATTTTTACGATAATTGACTACCGATCTGGTCGCATTCCCCGATGGCTTAGCTAGCGGAAAACGCACTCTTGATGAAAGTGTAACGTCTGAGTTCATCTTTTAAGTTTTAACATACTTCAAGATCCTCTGTAGCCATAGTTTGAGCTATGTTCTAACAAAACGTGGTTCGGGAACAAAAAAAAAAAAAAAAAAAAAGCTTTGGAATGTGGAGGAACTCGAACTCTCTCTCTCTCTCTCAGCAAATGGCAAGGGTAGATGTGTAAATTTCTCTACAAGGACTCAATGTTTGATGACACCTTCATGAGAACGGTCACGTGTCTGTGACAAATCGGTTAACACAGTGACCAGGCCCAGCGCGTGTCTAGCACCTCCATCTTGACACATGCCATGCTGATCGTCAACGCGAGAACGAAGCTGACCTTAAAATGGTGCCGCGTGAGCGCATAAAGTAGACAGTCGATGACCGGAAATAGACTGGGGTTGCGAACTACGGGGCACTCCACGGATCCGAACGAAACGTTCAACAGCCTAGCTTAATTTCCGTTAACTCACACATTCCCTTCCCCACTGCGCTAGGGAAGAACGTTGAACTCCGAAGTTTTGAAAGACCCCCGTCCCCCACACCCCTCCCCAAGACACAGTCACACACACGGTCAATATAATGTTGAACTTAAACCTTGTCCGATCAAGCTCCCAAGGCTGGACAGGGGGGCTGGGGGAACAAACAAAGTAGAAATTGATGAAAACAGATGACAATACCAATCCGCAGCACCCTATACCGGGCCCTCATTGGTTGAATCGTTCACTTCCTACTTCCGGCAGTGGGCAGACGACATTTTATGTATCTCGGTTCGCAAGGACATCGGACATACTGCTTGTTTGACGCGAAACACTTACGCTTTCCAGAGGATGCGAATACCTACTAAGACTATATTGCTTGTGGCAAGCTGCAAAACTGGGTTAAATCCTAGATCAGCGGCGCAAATTCCCAGTGCCAAATGGACTGAAAATTTTCATGCCAAAAGTGTCCTCATGCATTCCGGAGCACGAATAAAACACGTTTGAGCGAAAAAAATAAACATTTTTCCCCGACATTTTTTTAGATTTTTTCCCACATCTGCACCCACCTCCATTTGTTTTACACACATCTGCAGCCGTCTCCATCTGTTTCTGAACCTGCTTCCGTTCATCACTGAATTACTAATTCAAAGCCACTCACTCCTGCTTATGCTTCAGATCCTACTATCACGCCGAAATTGCATGTTTTTGGAAATTCTTTGTCGCTTTCACACGGCGTTGAAGTGACAACAAATGGAGATGAGTGCAGATGTGGGGAAAAAAATCTAAAAAATGTTCGGGGGGGGGGGGGGGGGGGGGGGGGAAACAACCATTAACATAGTGACCACTGAATTAATAATAATAAGAAGAATAAATGTTTGTATGGCACATTTCTTTAAATAAAACTCAATGCACACACACACATTTTACAACAAAGGACAGAAATACACTGGTGAAACTGACTAGTAAGGCTAGTTATTTATGGCCCCAATTAAATCTGCCAGCCAGTTACAGAGCACTCAACACAACAGTGTCAAAAATATTGTTTACAAAAGAAAACACACATTGAATGAATGCGAGTATAGATGCTACAGGTGTAAGGTTTCAAGAAATGCCTGCACTGAAACAACCAATGAGGGCCCGGTATAGGGTGCTGCGGATAGCTGCATGTTACTGACAGTACAATTTAGCAAAAGAAAAGATGAAGAATTTTAATCGTTTGTGTTCTTACTCAATACTGAAAGCTTTATCTACACCTGCCATCTGACAGGGGCGTCGGAACCACAGGGGCCCTGGGGGCCCAGGCCCCTGTTCGATTTTTGGAAGGGGGGCCCGAATATCTTTGGGCCCCCCTTGCTTTTTGATAAGAGGAAAGGGGGCCCACCAGTGGTCGGGCCCCCTTGCTCTGCTGCCGCAGGACACAATCCTTGGCAGTCAACACACACACACACACACACACACACACACACACACCGCGGCACACACACACACCGCGGCACACACACACACACACACACAACCTCCCCCCCCCCCCCCCCCTTTCTTCACCCCGGCCGTATGGCTCACCCGACTTAGTAGGCCCCCCTTCCTCTCAGCATCTTCCTACGCGCCTGCGTCAAGAACAAAACACTGCGGGACCGCGGACACAATTCACAATTAAGGTCGTTTGCTATACCTTCCAAAAGATATGTACATGTATGCAAACACAAACACCATCAGCGGCGTAGAATTCAAATGGATTTAGCTGCATACGCCTGTTCAATGAAGCAGCAAATATAACATGTCCACAACTGACCGAATTCGTAATTCACGTGCACACAACTACCATCCTCCTTTTATCCCTTCATACGGTCATCGCAAACCAATTTCCATAAGGTCAGGTCCCGAAACTTCCCGCAGAGTCGACAACTCGCTGGGCAGCTCCGCTGCCAGACAAGATAGGAGACGATCCTCCTGGGAACGTTCCGGTGTTCGAGAAATCGTCTGCATACGAGAACGATTTCGCCTGGCAGCAGACCGCTACACCCAAGAGATGAGAGCGGACGACAGCAGGTGGGGATGACAGAACGGGTGAAATAAGTCTGACGCTAGCATCTGTATGCTGACTCGAGTGAATTAGCGAGAAACAGATAGCCTAGCCAGGAGTCAAAATGGTACTAAAACACCTTGTGCAAAACACTTGACCGAGTACTTCTTCTTATCCCTTTGGGGAAATTCGGACTGATTCCCTCTGGGGAAGCGCGTCGGCGCGGTGCAGCGTCACCCATCAACCTAATTTTGCTATGGTAGAAAACCAACGAATCCGTAGGAAATTTCATCCGATACGCAGCTTACAAGCCACAGAAGACTCAAAGAAATATTTTTTTAAATCTTGAAATTTAAGATTTTTTTTTTTTTTTGGGGGGGGTTTAAATTTCTGCATTTAAAACGCCCTCCCCAAACTCAAAATCCAACATGACCCATTTTCGAACGTTCTCACTACCTCCAGCTCTGTCCACTCAAGCCCCTCGGCTGAACGGGCATCTCACATAAGCCGGGCACCTCACAAGGCGGGCACCTCACAAGCCGGGCACCTCACAAGGCGGCCGGACTGCGCCGCCGGCTAAACTTGACAGAAGGATCCCACCACCAGACATAGATCTAGATCTATTCTAACGATCCTGACCCACATGACTTTGTGGAGGAGCCACGGACCACAGTCGCTGACACTGGGGCCGGCCCCTCTCAAGGCGATCAATAGAGACGATCTAATAACAGCTCTCTTCCCAAGGATCCATCAAGTGATGGTATGAATGTGTAGACAGGGAGGGTATGTTACGCGGAACTCTTTTGGAAGATGGGCAGCGAGGAAACTTTGGCCAGACTCTATTTCAAGCATGATATTTAGAAAGTTTATCCAAAGACTTTTTGTCCAGTGACAGTAGGAATCAGCCCCCCCCCCCTCTCTCTCTCTCTCTCTCTCTCTCGGGGAGCCGGGATAGTCCAACGGAAAGAGTGTTGAACTTTCACTGAATGCCCGGGTCGTGAGTTCGAATCCCGGCTGAGGTCAAATATTTGTGCTGGCCATTTTTTCCGTTGCCCAGTCTTTGATATCACCCATACATTATATGGGATGGAAACGGGCGTTAAACCCTCCACTCACCCAACCATCTCTCTCTCTCTCTCTCTCTCTCTCTCTCTCTCACACACACACACACACACACACACACACACACACACACACACACACACACACACACACACACACACACACACACACACACTAACTGGTTTCACAAGAGAAAACATGTCTCCCTACATCCCATCCAAAAACACCTTGACAAGTGGAAAATGCCAGCTATAGAAACACAGGGCGAAACGATTGTTGGCCGTTTCCTGTAAACACAATGATATCACCGACTGACTTGCTGCAAACAATTCCTCGCGCCCAATAAATATTAGCGACACAAATCCTGGTTCAACCTAAACCAAGGCTGAATTACTTAATTAGTGGGGCGTATGAAAGGAAAAGGCGTTGGTTTCCACTACCAATTACGCTGTGAGAATCGGCAGCATCTGACAGGAAATCGCATTCACTGACACAAAGGACACAATTATTTATTTTACATCTTCCAGAGAGAGAGAGAGAGAGAGAGAGAGACACACACACACACACACACACACACACACACACACACACACACACACACACACAGAGAGAGAGAGAGAGAGAGAGGGGGGGGGGAGACAGAGAGAGAGAGGTGTGGGGTGGGTGAGGTAGTGGGGTTAGTGTTTCTTTGCCTGCAAGGCGTGCATAACTTTAGACTAATTAGTAATAACTGTTTGTATCACTGTTACTAGTTTTTGTGTTATAATGTACGCCTAGTATTGTAGTGTTCTTTGCGACAGCTTGCGCAGCATTCACACTGTACGCATTTTAATTAATTTATACACTGCCAGACTTCACACATGTATAGACGTTTTACACACAGACGTGAATGCACAGCTGTATTGTACGACACTGTTGCACTCTGATAACGGAACGTACACAGTCTCACGCCATGTTCACTGCAGCAGATGTGAGGAACAGTGTCCTTTGTCCGACTACATTAGTACACTAGTCCCTAAGCTGTATGGACAACATAGTTCGTGCACATTTTGCTCTAAAATTCCGTTCTCTGCTGTTTAATGTGGTGGTGCGGAGGGGGGGGGGGGGGTACGCAAAAGGAGCTGAAAACATGATTGTTCACTTCTTATTGAGGTACGGTAGTCTGCACACACGAAAAACACACGTGTGTTTTGTCATTGTGCTTTATATGCATATATGCATGTGCCGTCCTTTGTCCGCCGTGGTATAAATTTACGTGAACGGGGTCACTAGAAACAACGACTCGGCAGATCCTAGGGTCTTTGCTTGGAAAAGCAAACTTGGTACAAATTTCATCACTTTGAGGTATCCACTGCTCATCCACGGAGATTTCTCCCCCCCCCCCCCCCCCCCCCCACACACACACACGTAGCACCCGTCCTCATCCTTCCACTGCAGTAAGGAGGAGGCAATTGAAGCCTCCTGGTACTGACCACGTGACAATCGAGCAAGTTCTACCAGGCTGCACCAGCACGACGCAGACACAGATGCCGCAGTACAGACAGCAACTGCACCACGATGCCTGTCACTACCAGTGGCTTCTGACCGCAGCATCTGTCCCGTTAATTATTAATCAAGGCGTGACTCAGACAGACGGCGGCTCAACTGACCTGTGGTCACTCAGCCATTCACAGACAAAGGCCGGATCCCGCCTTCCTCTGTGTTCTGGGGGCCACCCATCTGTGGCCTTTTTGCCTCAGCCATGCTAATGTCAAGTTGGCTACTTCAGCTCCTGTCAACTCTGTGAAGAGCTAACCCGCACCACCTCTAAGATTATCAGGCTTTACAGAACTGGTGGTCTAATAGGTAGCGCGTCGGACTTCGCCGCTACGGTTGTCACCGCTGTCACGGCGATGAAGCGTGGGTTCGAGCCCAGGTCGAGTTTGTGGTATGTGATACCGGTTTTTTTTCCGCGAATTGAATCCAACGCGTATGCTCATGTGAATCGCACGCATTCTCTCGCATACTGGACATAAGCACATTACAGTTACGTGATGCGACCTGCCAGAACAGCATTTCAGTTTCGGAATAGATTTTGAAAATTTTGCATTCATTTTCAAATCAGTCTTGTGCAGTGAACATTTCCAAACTGGCAGAGAGGGGAAGGAAGCCGGAGTACCTGGTGATACCTCCCGACGATCGGCCCGAATGAACGGTGCCACATACGAGAAGTAACAATTTCTTTGCCCCAAGTGGGACTCGAACCTGATCTCTCTCGAACTGGTAACGAAGTCTAAACCACCAGACCATGTCCCGCCCCAATGCCGTGTAGTCCATGCTGCTTTGTCTCGGTCAAGTTTCATGTCAAGTTGTCAATTGACGACTGACGAGAATAGCGCGGAAACCTAATAACGTGCACAACGTTTGTCAAGTGGATTTGTTGACGCTGCGACTTGTAGTGCAATCTGTGGCTTCCGTCTGTGTCAAGTTAGCGTCCAATGATATGTCTGGTTCGACACTTGGAGTGGGCGATTTCTGTTGAGATGATGGCAGGTCCTGCTGGGTAAGGCTTGCTACAGTGAGTTAAATGGTGCTTTCTGTGCTTGCAGAACTCAATGTTATCCCCTAACAATGGTTGTCTGTTAACTGAAAATGTGGCAATTACATGTTGTTGCTTTTCTTTTCTAATTTTCTAACTCGAATGCTAATTAAGCCTTCTAGATTTCTCTCTCGCTAAGGGGAGTCGGGTATATCAACTGGTCGAGCGTTGGACTCCAGATCGCAAGGTTGACGGTTCGAATCCCGACAAAGCCAAAGTTTGTACAGACTTCGCAGTGCGCCCGTTTTTGAAAAACTGCCCTCAAAGTCAGAGAGAGAGAGGACGTTAAACCTCAAACACCAACCAAACTACCCTGCTCTCTCGCCACAGGGTTGAAAAGAAAGAAAAAAAAAAAGGGGGGGGGGGGGTATCCGGTATCCAGTTCGAACTTCTTTTTTAATTTTTCTTACGACCTCCCCCCCCCCCCCCCCCCCCCACACACACACACACACACCATCCATTTAATCTGTCCATTATCCAGAACCAGACCCTGCAACTAGTGCAAGCCGCCGACCAAAAAGTTTCGGCGACACAAGTCATTTCCTTGTCAGACGGTGGAGGCCGGCCATAGCTGTCAAGTGAGGCGGTTGTTGGTGTATCGATTGGAACAGAGGGTCGGGACACCCAGGCATCTTTACAGGCCCGCTGGGACCGTGCTTCTTGTGAAGAAATGGCTACCGAAGACTGAACCCCATGTTCGATACTGGGAGCGTAGTGACCGCTCCAGGCAGAAACTGGTTTGTGTGACAGTATTCACAACTGACCGCTATAGACTACGATGCTGAGGGTGTAGTAAACACTTCACAAAATACTTTAAAGGGGCTAAGGCTACCACCTATATGCTCACAGATCGTTCTGAGTTGTTTCCGTGGTATTTAGCATCAGACCTTTTAAACACCTGCACAGTGACAGCGTCTGTACTGCTGGCACTGAGCCAACAGAAGCGTACTCGATGACGCGGCAACCACACTGAGCGGTCTAGTAATGTAACAACTGTCGTACAATTTGACTGTTCGACCGCTCGCGCAAGGTGCAAACCACATTGTATCGCATTAATCGCGATATCGCACTAATCATCACGATAAATTAAGCATATCGAGCGTACACGGCACTCACGAACGGAACTGTTCCACTTCCAAGACATATAAGCTAGCCTAGCAACTATGGCCCGAACATAAAATGCTGCCTTGATACTGTATGCAAGTCTTCATGAAGTTACACTAACACTGTCCCATATGGCATTACATGTATCAGTCATGCCAGTGTCTGCAACCTATTTCCTCCTTCCTTTTCTCTGGCTGAAACTTAGATTTTTTTGGCTGAAATGATAGGAAATTTGGCTGAAAATTGCCAAATGACTGAAAATTCCTCAGTCTGGTTGATATGCACAATGTGGTAAAAAAAAAAAAAAAATACTGTACACAGTTTTTACAGAGCGCTGCTCTAAAATGCAAAGGACTCGCTGCGCTTAACACACACACACACACACACACACACACACACACACACACACACACACACACACACACACAAAGTTCCAACACATGAACGTGGCATTCAACAACGTCTTGTTGTTTAGCAACCATTACGCATTTCAGTCGAACTGCGTGCGATTGCGAATCATGATTCCGCACACGCTTTCTCAATACTCCGCAATCTTTCCGCAAACAACGCGAGCTGCCATTTTCTCTATTCCTGGCTGAAAGGTTAGCCCGAGTACAGCATTATCGTGGAAGCTAAAATCAATGAAACTGTCAGTATCATTTGCCTCACATCAAGTGGGCGTAACAGCCTAGATGATGTCGGCTAAATCAGACGAAAAAGCCTAGCGCCTGTCTAGCACGTTGAGGAGAGGAGAGGAAGGAGGGGGGGGGGGGCTAAGGGAGCTAAGACTAGTAAGAGACACCGGCCCCCGTAGTGTAGTGGTTAGCACTTCGGACCATGGACCGGGAGACCCGGGCTCGGGTCCCAGCCGAGACAAGCGGGATTTTTCCTACCTAGGTCGGCTCCTACCCAGAGCGGGTGTGCTATGGGCCCAATGGGGAGGCTGTTGCCACACGGCCGAGTTTCACCCACTTCACGGGTGCGACTTTGGGGGTGCTTCCCTTGGTATGACACGTCTTATGATGTGGATGATTACACGGCCGGCACCGCAGGTGCCGTAGTTCCCGGGCCTGGTTAATGCCGGGATATAATTTATGACAGGAAGCGTGGAATGCGGCCCTGTCCCGCAGTCCCAAACCACACGGACCTCCATAGCATCATCTCACCATCATCCTCATTCCATCATCATGCATAATAAAAATTGTCCCAGCTTCCGAGCCCTCCGTGGATTCTACCCATTACCTGGGAGGAACACCACTGGAGCTGGCAAAGAGTTGGGGCAGCAAAAAAAACAACAAAAAAACTAGTAAGAGACAGCGAGTGAGGTGGGGGGGGGGAGATCAGGTGGGGGGGGGGGGGGCGTCTTCAAATTTACCTTTCCAAAGATGTCTTTCCCCACCATCATGATGTGATCCAATACAAAACACGTTAGTTTGTACCATCAGATTCTAGTTTTCTTTTATCAGAATTGGCCCTTTCTGTCCTAAAAATAACAATTTAAAAGAAAGGAAAACTGGAAGGGCTAAGCACGTATCCTGGGCGCTTTGTCTCTTGGTGATGAGTAACTGCAAGGAAACCCATTCTCACAATCTTGTGAGGCGGGTTTACGTCTGCGCGGAGATCGAAATACGAGGGTTCAGCGTGCGAGGAAATAAGTTTAACACGTGCAACACGCGTCGATAGCCCCGCTAATTACGGAGACGCTGACGCAATTAATGGGCCCGCCAACCTCAGCAGCTGATGTGCCGTGCCGTGACATTTGCATTTTCTGTGATTAGAAGCGGCAGAGATACAATGATACAAAGGGATACATGTCCCTTGGCAGCTGTTTAGCATGTGCTGCTGCTGCTTAATACTGGGAACAATGGAAGCCGATGATAATGATATATACTGCTGCAGAAGACAATAGGAGCGAAGGTCTTTGTTACATGCACGGAAATTTATGCCTAGAATACTCGTTCGGCGACAAAGAAGATTGCTGTTGGTTTTGAGTGGCGCTAATGAAAATAAACTGACGCCGCTTTCACTGGCAGAGCCTGCCACAACAAAGACTCAGTTCAAAAGTCGTTTTTATGTTGCCTGTGTTGTGCGGCAGAAAAAAATCAAATCGACTTTGTACAGAACATTGTTAGGCGTTACTACAGTTGAGAGAAAGCAGCCACCAACGTAGTAGAGGGATGTGTTCAAAGTACAGTTTTCTGCAACTGTGTAAATGCTTTTTTCCGGCAATACTGTCACACACACACACACACACACACACACACACACACACACACACACAGAGAGAGAGAGAGAGAGAGAGAGAGAGAGAGAGTATCAGTAAAAACCGTTGTAGTACAACAAAATGACATGAAATCCGGTGTGAGGCACATTCTTTTTTCTTTTTTTTTCTTGGGGGGGGGGGGGGGGGGCTCTACTTCTAGTTCTAAGACAAAAGTGGTAGACCGGAAACAATTTGCTCTAGCGGAGTCTACAACAGGCACTCCACCAGTCAGAACACATCCGTCTTTCTCCAATAATTTTACTGCCGATTGTTCTGGCATGCAAGGCAGGCGCGCGCCTCCAACCAGCCATGAAAATACTCCACGCGCGCCGCCTAGCGGGTAAAGAGCTTATCAGGGACGATCGGACAAATTTCTGGTAACGCAATTCTCAAAACATGTGCCTGCAACACGCGTTTCCTCTCACAGACTGCGACAGACGCGAGAGCGTGGTGCCAAGAAAACAAATTATATTCTGTCCTGCCGGTGACAAGCTTTCAGCCTGCAACTCTACCGTTATGGAACAAGGACCTAAGCGCCAGAGGTTTGATAAGCACTTAAGCCTTTTTTACCATTCTACGGTAGACCTATTCGTTTGCGTCAGGGCGTGTGACGGCAGGGTATAAACTTACGTAATTAGTCCTGTAACAAGGGAGGCAGTATAGACGGTGATTAGTTCTAGAACAGGTGAGTTTCCTTACGGTGTCAATGTCAGCATGGCACCACTACAGGCGGCGGAGGTTCAGGGGTGGTAACTGGGGGGGGGGGGGTCAAGATTGAAGTGTAAAATTTGTTCTAGAACAGGTGAGTATCGTTTGATTGTCAAAATAAGCTTGGCATCACAAGTGGGCGTGGCGGCTCCGGGGGGTGGGGCTGTGAAACAGGTGAGTTCCTTTCTAGTGTCAATGTCAGCATGGCACCACTAAAGAAGGGGGGGGGGGGGGGGTCAAGTGTGATCACGGAGTGTGTCCCTGAAGAGGTATCCTAAATACACTGGCTATGTGTTGGAAATCTGCGTAGAACAACACTGCCTTGCCGACTCTGCACGAATTCTGCCGAACAGCAAACAGAGCAAGACGTACAATACACGCCCTCAGGGAAAACGCCTCTAAACAAAGACATGTGTACCACAAGGAAATTCGAAGATCTCCTATTTTGTTTGGACTTTCTCCAATCACGAAATCTGTTAGCCTGCAGACGGAGAAAGCGTTTATCTGGTGAGCACTGTCTTGCTGTATGTTCTGTCTGTGAGTATTTCAACCGTCTGCAGTATAGCCTACAGTAGGGTTCTCAGCACACACGGAACAGTACAGAACAGTTCACGCACACAGTCACGGCTGAGGGCCTTTATTATGGCGTGAATGGTGTGAAACGGACTGAAGAAGTGACTTTGAACATATCACAGCTGGCGTGGTGAGTGAAAACTGCAAACCAAACAAATCACTAGTTTCCGAAAGTCGTGAACAGGATAATATTATCTGTACCGTTAGATCCGTGGTGTTTAGTCCCCTTCTCCAGAAGACGGTAGATCTAGATCTGTACTTAGATCTGCACGCGTGCAAATAACGTTTCACTGCAGCGAGGAACGGGTTGATTCAGCGCGGGAGGGTTGTATAATAAGTTCGAATATATGGTCAAATCATACTAGTCTTGCAATTAACCTCTTCCCTCATCTGTAAATGTATCACCCTCGCGTTGGGAACTGATTAGGGCAGTAATAGGCGAAGTGTAAGCCTATCCCCCAATTGTTATTCAATTTCTATCACTACAACACTCGCCACCATCAGTAATTAAGGCCAGGATCCACGAAGACCAACGACAAAGTCCAAGAAGGCTTGATCAAGGCTCTGTTCTGTGTATTCGCAAGCATCTCCTAGCTCCTATACACTAGTTCGCTTTTCTCAAGAACCACCCTTGCCAGATTCACAGCGACTCTAGTAACCTCGAGGCAAGAGGCTTGTGTAAATTTCCAGTGATTGGACATGAAGCGTGTCGGTCTTATCGGGAGGAACAAAGTCTGTACTGGAATCCCTAAAAAAAAACCTTGCAGCAACGAAAACAAGGTTCATGAACTTTCCAGATCGTTTGGTTGAAATTGCCCTTGAGTGTTCAACTTCCGTGAGGGGAGTGTCACAACTTGGCCCAGAGTTTATTCCATGGAGCGAAGAGGTTTTAACGGGGGGGGGGGGGGGGGAGAGATTGGAGAGAGTGTGTGTGTGTGTGTGTGTGTGTGTGTGTGTGTGTGTGTGTGTGTGCGGTGTGTGTGTGTGGGGGGGGGGGAATGGAGATAACATCGCGTTTGAAGCAGCTTAACTTTCACGGTACACTGGATTTGTGAATACAGCATTAAATCTTGTTGATAATTATGTGCTACACTGTAGAAACTTGTGGAAAATTATACAAAACACCATCGAAATCATACTACACCCCCCACCCAAAACTGAGAAAGAAAATATACACAAAGAGTTTCCTTCTTCTCAAAATATTCCCTCCATCGACACTCAGTAACAAGACAGATACACCATAATCCATAAATATACCCCACACTACTGTCCCTCTGTCTGATGTTTCATTTTCTCTTTTCCTCTGGCACTGGCTTCTAATGTCTGGCAATACTGATAAAGACAGCGAAGCCACAGGGAGTCTTCTAGAATATTCCGTACGATACGATCTCGGAGCGCATTGAGACCGCGGAGCACAGCAACCCTCTTGTGTAGCGGACAAAGCACATGGTTCATTTCACAGCAAGACTTCATCGCTCATGACAATTCTCACGCACACCGCAGCACAACAGCTTTTCTTTTCTTGTCAAGCTTGCTTTCATGGTTTACTTTTTTGGGCTGTGGAAGTCGCGTTGTGTATAGCATAGGTGGATGACATTTCTGACAGTCGTGGCCTGTGCGAGTTTGACATAAACCAACGTGTCACACGGGGGTCTAGGAACTTGAGGAAGTTAGATCTGGTGACAAGCAAGGTGGAGCGTACTATACTTTTGAAAACGCGCAAGACACACGATACAGCAAAGACGATAAATTTTCAAAAACGCTAAACCGAAGTTATCAGAGACCTTCATATTCAGGCATTACATCACCACGGATTGTCAACTGTGTAAGCAATCTAAGACAACAATGACCTGCGAGTCTCGTGCACTCGCAAAGGAAGTGAAGAATCGCGAGAAAGAAATCAATCAAGTGATTTCGTTGGTGCCACTCAGTAAATTTCACAATGCATTTCACTGCAGTGCAATACATTTATTGTTCGTTCTCTCAAAACGAATAAACATTTTGTTTGATAAAACAATTCCTACCAAGTAAGTTTTGGGTTGTGCACTAGTGACCTCACTAGGAGTCATGATCACTTTGTACACGTACACGTGTCTGCGTGGACTTACATAATTTCATTTGGCTTAGTGGGAGTGTTGTAGGCCTACTTTGATTATGCTCGTGTTTGCTGCAATGAGAGCCGTTTTAGTCTTGCCTGATTTGCGCACACAAAAGCGGAAATGAGTCGAAAACGTGGGATACCCAAGCGCCATACAAAATTTTTATGCTAATCTGCACTTTGAGAAGACCATGAATCTTTCACCAAAGAGCTGACGGAGAGTTAACAGCTCTTGGTATCCTTCTGCACTTTCGTCACAACGTTTACCACAGCAGCATGCGTAGCTCCGTGAGTTCGTGAGGCCAACAGCATTCTCATATAATGACCATTAACTTCTCATCGGCCGCTCAACAACAGCTGACAACGCTTCTCTTTCCAACCACCGACCTGAAGAGCGCAGAAACAAATAGCCCTGTCTCTCCAGCCATTAACACAAATTATTTGGCTCTAAAGTAAATAACTGCGACTGGGGCAGAAGGCTGTTCGCCCTCTTTCAGGAAGGGGGAGACGTTTGGTAGTAAAAGCCCGGACGGCATAAACAATTCGCACACAACCTGGGAGTTTTGTTGTGTGATCTCAAAACATTTGGTCCAGCCGATGGGCTATTCCAGTTTATGGACTTCTTTTGAGGAGAGAGCTCTCAGGGGAGGTTACTCGACGATTTCTTTTGATCGTCAGGAATTCTGGACAGATGCAGCGAGTTTTCCCGGTATTACATCTCCACCCTGAACAAATATGCACGTGCGAGGTTTTGTTTGGTTTCTTTTTGTGTGCACAGATCTAAGTGCTTCCATGTGCACCTCTTATCCGCCTGTATCTGTCAGATGCAACATGTCTGTCCGTTCTGCTAGCGTACTCGTGGCCTGGCATGCTTCCAATGGTCTACTGGCAAGATTCACAGTGTTTCTCTTATTTTTTGAGAACAGGCTGTGGTGAGAGTTCGGTTTCCCTTGAGATAAGGTCAGAGGTTGTAAGATCTCTTCCCATATGTTCGCCCATATGTGGTGGAAAAGGACGTTTAAACCCCCAAACACCCATCCACCCTCTGACAGCCTACACTGAACGGTTGGGAGGGAGGGAAGTGAGAGCTCTCATATAAAACCTCTGCCCCCACCCTCCACACACATACACACGCGTCCTCAAGAAAGGTTGCAAGTTGCAAAGACAGGCTACCTGCGTAATCAATGGATTCTGGAACCATCATCGTCTGGTTCTGCTCTGCCACAACCCCCCACCCCCCACCCCCACCCCCACACACACACACCTGAACCTTTACCTCCTATAAGAATAACCAACAACTGACACTGACGTGATTTATCAACATACTATACATGCATGCAGACTACCAACTACTAAACTGCTCACGGAGTTGAGTAATGTGATCTGGAGTATCTGGTTATAGCTTCCCTGGGCCGTGGGTTTACAATCCTACACAAGATAACGTTTACACAATCGTGCACCATGAGCTTCGCGACCACTATACACACTACAGGACAAAGTGGTCCACTCACACAATATGCACATTGTTGTGAACACGTCGTAACAGTATACCACATCTGTTGTTCCCTGCAGCCATCATTCTGTATTGTGATACTAGTGATACGCTCAGCCATATCGGTAATAAAACTACACGCCGACAGACCAGAACACCAAAAAGCTCTATACTAAAAAGCATCTGGGTAAGCTATCCCATCGTTGGGTATGATGTAGACTAGGCTTTCAATGTTCGGGTCGCGAATTCAAAACCCGACTGGGGGCCAAATGTTTGTGCTTGACTGACTTTTTCTCGTTGCCACGTCTTTGATATCACCTATACGTGGCGAAAAAAAAACGTTAAACCCTCAACAGCCCCCACCCTCACCCCAAGCCCCATCCCACCCCCACGTAGAATGGAGTGATTTTTTTTTTCAAAGAAGCTTTTATATTATAAGGTGATATGTATGCATGTATGCTGTGCAAGCAGTCAAAACGCGAACGAATACCCGTATATCTCCTCACGCAAGCACAAGGCAGCCCTTTATTATTAAACCTTTCCCGTGAAAAGCTCTTTGTTCATCTCTGGCAGATCAATGCAGGAAAGGGTTACGTGTGTAAAATGAATATCCCGGCTTCCATATCCACACAGAAATGGCAGACGAACCGGATGTGTGCGTCAGCCGGAGAAGAGACACCTGGATTATTTCCCCTCACTGCCGTCTGTAGCTGGATCTCAACTGTCGACCCCCCAGGCGAGCGGGGCAAAGATTCGAGTTGTTGTTTGTACTCTTCTCTGTCTAGAAAATTTGCAAGATAAGAGGTCAGGAAAGAAATTGCACCTTTGAGGTCCCTAAGTCTGCATGTGCTTGGGTCAAGAGTTTGCGCGAGTTCTCCCCGTCGAGGGTGTGCAAGAGTTCCCACGATTTAAAAAAAATAAAAATAAAAATGCAAGAGTTCTGTACTGCAACAATAAAAGTATGAGTGTCTTACGCAAGGAGTCTGTGCGAGCTCCTTTGTACGAGTTCTCTGCGTCACGTGTTTGCGCGAGTAAACACGTCATGAGTTTGCATACGTCCTTTACGTCAGGAGTTCACACAAGTTCCCTGTTAAAAGCTTGTACAAGTTCCCCGAGTCAAAGGTTTGCAAGAGTTCCACATGTCAAGAGTTTTCAAGGGTTCCTAAGCAAAGAGTGCAACATTCCCCTACATCAAGAGTTTCTTGAGTAAAGAGTTTGCAAGAGTTCCTGATCACTTTGCACGAGTCTTATGTATGTCAAGCGTTCTCCAGGTCAGGAACTCGCGACGAACACAAAAGGTGCTCTGAAACCGGAAGTCCGAACATACGTATAGCGAGGACAAACATTCGAGATACTCGGTGTTGTTAATTTATGAATGTGATACTGCTGCGTTTTCGTTTCTCTTTACGTCATCGCTGTAAGTTAGTGTAACCTACCTAAGCCTTTTACCACCTCATCTCGGGCTCTTGTACTTAGCCATGACTCGAGCTTTCTTTGAGGCTGTTTATGCTCGTGCAAGTGGTGGCCTCATTTCCTGATTCTGCCCAGGGTAAATGCCTCCTTCTACAAAAATTCATGTACTCTCCATTCTCAGTGATAAAAGCACGGATTGTCGCTAAGCCACAAGTCGGTGGCGTCACGAGCCCTCCTAAATCCTCGACACACAACTGGAGCTTGTATCATTTAGGTGCAAGATCCCCTCTGACATTAAACCCCCCTACCATCCCCCGAAATTCCCACCATCTCCCCCCTCCATCCTCCTGACGAGGGAGACTTGCCTGTCGTCCATCGTATTTCGCCATTAGCGTTTGGCCATTATTGATTTTCCCCTGCCCCAACTTTTCAGCCGCCTGTGCCGGGCTGGCGAAAGACACGCTAAGACAACAATTTACGGCTACAGCCCTCGCTACGCCTCGATGTAATTTTGTCCGTTACGTGCCATCAGAGAAGAGCGTGGTTTCGTGTTTTTGGGAGGCGGCGCCGGTCTCAGCTCGACAAATGCCAGGACAGGAATGAGAAGAGCACAAGACTCTTGGACAATCGTCTTTCCCTTTCCCATTTATGCTAGTGAGAGACTTGAAGGAAAATTTTATCTGCTGACCGAGAAAACAAGGCGCCATTTCATGTTTGTCAAATGTCTGATCGTCGTAAATTAGTTGCAGACTTCATAATCATTACTGCTAGGCGGGTGGCGACTGTACATCTACAAGACTGTACATGCGGCTGTGTACTAGTAAGCAATACGCAGTACAGTGCACGCTCCATTGGGGGGGGGGGGGAACAAGTTTGAACTGCTTGTGTCTGATGTTTCAACCCCCAAACAATAACTGACGCAATAAAAAATATACACCTCGAACAAAATTAATATTAGAACAACCTGTATCTGATACTCAAACCCAAACATTCACTGACACAACGCAAATACATCTCATAGCCGATCAATGGGAACTTTACACCGCAAAACCACTTAACATGAATGAGGCCAAAGGACCAAATGCAATGGAAGCCAACACGCCCGGTATCATTACTGTGTACCCACACCTCGTTAAAAACCACGGACCTCAACATGCACACAACCAATTCATTCATGAGTGTAGCCGATCGATACACTCGACCAGTACCAGAGCCCGACTCTCTGAGCGTGTCTGACTGTGAGTGGCTGTTTTCCCGACGGTACCGCCACCTATTGAGTGCTGTAATCAAAGGCCCTTGTGAAAGCTCAGACCACGGCACGGCTAATTTCCTTGTTTGTAACGTTATACCGATCTGGAGTGGACTTTGTGGGCAGGATTACTGGTGGTCAATCAGTACACGTCAGGCAGGGCTGTGGTCAAGGGAGACGACCATTTGCTCGATCCATTCAAGTCATCAGGAGTTTCTGATCTTCTGCACGCGCATGGGCAAAATAATAGGATTGGGTTTTACTTGTATTACTTTCAGACCCGTGTCATTTTATGCAAAATCCCCAATGCCACTGAGGGGAGCCGGGGTGGTCGAATGGTACAGCGTTGGACTTCTAATGCTCGGGTCGTGAGTTCGATCCCGGCTGGGGCCAAATATTTGTGCTGGCTTTTTCATCGTTGCCCCGTCTTTGATATCACCCTATGTGGTGAAAAAGGACGTTAAACCCCCAAACACCCACCCACCCAATGCCACTAAAACACCGCGTAAAGTTTCGCAAGCACTCACTCGTATGTGAAGTTGGGTGAGTGTGTGAGGCGCGCTATTACTTCCATCCTGACTGCACTCTCATGCATTTTGCATGTGTCTACAAGCCGTTAAAATGTCAAACAGTTCGGAGATATTTTCATGACAGGCAGATACACACATCATGGAAAGGTCATGAAATACACTCAGCGTAGTGTCAGTTACTGACCGTGCCTAGGTTTTTGCTGGTGTAGTGACAAATAAGTGTTGAGATGCGAATTGGTTTCCGGGCGTCTGCCCAAAATGCATCTTTGCTTCAGATGCTCGCTTCTTGCTAGCTGCACGACCAGCCCGCGGTCCAGGACTGACAGTCATAACAGACGAGCTGTTAAAATACCGTAGTGCTTAGTATGCCCCCCTCTCTCTCTGTCCCCCCTCCCCCCCCCCAATCCTCTGCCCTCAATATCCATGGCTAACAAGACAGCCACTTGCACAAGTTTGTTGTCTGCACAATGGCAACCACACTTGTACACGTGTGTTTATTAGAAATCTAAAATAAACTTTAAACTTTAGGTTTCATCTGATCTGATTTCCAAAACTGACTGGGTATGGTGTGGAGGGGGTGATGTTTAGCTTTAGTTTCCCACATTTGTCAACCGTTAAGGTGCTTTCAAAGTGAGGTAGGTGTGTGTGTGGGGGGGGGGGGGGGAATCACTAGTCTACGGGGAAAAAGCCTGTACAAGCATTCGCCTTGACGGGATTTGAACCTTGGGCCTTATGATCTCGTGTCCAATGTTCAATCTGTTGATCAATCCACGGCATTGACACCAATACCAATAGTACTACAGTAGTACAATGGGGACTGGTACTCAGTTCTAGAAGTAGTGGAGGTGGTGATGCTAACAGAGCAAATGCACTATACAGCGATGTATTCTGTCGCCGCAGCAGATTTACTGTAATGCGGTGACATCCCCTCGCCAGTAGAAGCGAGTCAGCACGAATTCGTGACATCAATTTGAAATGTGTCACCCAGCGAGTGACACACACGACTAATGGGCCGGGTGATGCTACAAAGGTCAGAGGTCAGCCATTTGGCGAATGGCAGGAAGTCAATGGAGGTTTGATGTGAAACCAATACTACTGGTAAAAGGTTCTGGCCCCAGGGCCTCGGATGGCGGCGCCCACCAAAGTTAGTACACGGAAACGGCAGGAAAAGAGGGGTGACTGAGGACTAAAGAGAGTTCTGAGAAAAACACACTAGACTCACAGAGCTGTTTCAGTGGCTCCTCTGACACAGTCATGCACAGTTACAGACTTACAGAGACAGAAGCCGAAACGCACAGCGTTTGCCACAGTCTTATAACATGGCTCACTTGATTTTTTTTTTATTAATTTTAATTAATTATCATGATTAAGCCCGTACATCCAACGTTTATATAAGTTATTGTAACCATTCATACTATGACTCGAACATGCTTTCATTCGAAATCTCTACGTTGAGCCCTGGTTCGGCCAAACCGGAATTTTGGTTAATGATAACGACGTTCGTTATCATTAACCAAAATTCCGGTTTGGCCGAACCAGGGCTCAACGTAGAGATTTCGAATTTGAAAAAAGACACACAAAAAGCAGGTCAGTGTTCGCGAGCACAGCCGCCCGTCAATCCAAATCCAAAGACGAAATAGGCCAATCGCTCTTCAGTGCAAATAGTGCGTGTACTGGGGTTCTCCCCGCCTGGGAAAAGGGCCGCGGGACACGGAATCAATAGAGAGGAGGAGAGCCAACCCTGTACCCGGGTCCTCGCTTCTCTTGGCCCCTGCGATGACGGCCAAGTCGGCCTAAACGAGACCGAGCCGAGCTAAGTGATACCTAAGAAGGAAAAAAACTAAACTACTCGGTGACAAGGAAAGTGGACAGTTGCGAACAACTTTGAGGTTCCAGTGTTATTTCACAGCGTGCACAGAAGCGATGAAAACTGTCGCATTCACCAGCACAGCCGTACATTTGCAGCCTGGTTAGAGAGTATTAACTGCATGTGTTGTCTCCCTTGCCGCAACAAGCACGCAGAGCACAAAGCTGAAAGCTCCCACGAAAAATGCATGCTTGCTGCGGGTCTGTGTATGCACGAGGGACAACTCATGCAGGAAATACTCTCTAACCCGGCTGCCAGTGAAAACGTACTGTGCTGGTAAAATGCGACAGTTTCCCCGCTTCTGTGCAAACTGTGAAATAACACTGGGACCTCAGAGTTGTTCGCAACTGTCCACTTTCCTTGTCACCGAGTAGTTATGTTTTTTTCTTCTTAGGTATCACTTATCTCGGCTTGGTCTCGTTTAGCCCGACTTGGCCGTCATCGTAGGGGCAAAGAGAAGCGAGGACCCGGGTACAGGGTTGGGACAGAGCTGGAAAACATCGGAAACAGCTTTTACACGAGCTCCACTAGAGACTACACAGGCAACATCAATATAATACTTGTCAAATGAGGTTGACGAACGTTCAATATTACACCCTGACAACATGTGACATTAACTGAAATGTACCGTGCTAGATCTAACACCTTATTTGTATCATCGTCATCATACTCACCCGAGAGAGCGTCTGTTTATGCTAGCTGCAAATTTTGTTCGAGGTGTTTTTGGCAAGGTGCCAAAAATTGCAAACGCCAATCCATGTACAAGAACTTTGATACACTACCTCCATGCCGCGCTAAACAAGCAATCCATTATTATGAGAGGAACCCACTCCCCCCCCCCCTCCACACACACACACACTTCTCACACACCACCACCAGAGAGCATGTAGGATACATGCTCTTTGCCACCACCTCCCTCCCTCCAGGAAAAAACGGGTTTCCCCCGTCTACCTCACAACTCAAGGTGAAATGTTCTCCGGCGCGATCCAAAGTGCTTCTTCGTGTTGCTTTCTATGTATCGGTATTGCTGGTTATTATGGACTGTGGGCGCGAACTGGTTCGCCGTACATGAATTTCGTGTCTGTACATCACAAAGAACTTGGGAACAGCATTCATTTTCGGTTGTTTCAGAACAGTTTGCAATGACAATCCATACACTAATGCAGTGAAGATCGTCGCAACACCGAAAGACGAAAACTTGCAGTTGCACAGACAAGTCAGTTGTTTTGGACTCTCTCTCTCTCTCTCTCTCTCTCTCTCTCTCTCTCTCTCTCTCTGTCTGTGTGTGTGTGTGTGTGTGTGTGTGTGTGTGTGTGTGTGTGTGTGTGTGTGTGTGTGTGTGTGTGTGTGTGTGAGCGTGCGCTAACTAATGTCCGGGCGCCTTCAGCAGTAAGGTACTAAAACCTAAGAGCCGAACGATACCATCAAACATCACTGACCGACGCTATCACCAAGAGAAGCAGCATGACAGATGGGGGGCGGTGGAACACTGCGGGGAACAATAAAGCAAGCTCAGCCCGACCCAGACACGGTCCTATCACAGTTCATGCATCAAAGGGCGGAGAAACATGCCTGCTTTTTCTGCATCAGTTGTCTCCCCCACCCGGCGCGTGGCACAGTAATGCCAGACATCAGTTTCTTCCGCGGTTATAGAGCAAACGGAACATAAATAAGTCTGCAGTGCAGGCGCGTCTCCCGATTGTGCACAAATGGTGTTGAAAATGGCCGAGGTTGTATTATCTTTAGAGCTTTCGGAAGCTATTTTGTCGTCATAATGGCGGGAACATGTCTAATGAGTTAAGCATTACATGCATGAAATACTCCCCTCCTTCAAAGAAAGTTTGCAAACAATCGCAAAGCGGAAACAAAAACAGGTGTTACAGACATGGCTCGCACTTGCCAAACTCAAAGCTATGGGAACTACTGACAAGAAAGTGAAGGGGCATACTTATGTACTTATGTTGAGTATTGTACACACAGTTTTCTTTGTGATGCAGGCTGAAGATACATCCTGCAGGGTTTTGTTGTTGTTGTTGTTGTTTTGTTGTTGTTCAAGTTTTTGTTTGTTTTTTGCCCACAGGCCACAGATCTAGGCTTACAAACGTGACAAGAATATGATACCATTTACTGATTTAGTCTATGTGTGAACAAAATGAATGGGGCGGTCGTTGCTAAGATATGAGCCAAAACATGCGCCTGCTACGTACTTCACTTGCAAGTGAAGTGAAGCGTTACAAAGCTCTAAAGCTCTCTAAGCTTTGCGAGGACCACTGATTCAACAGTGTCAGCATCGGTGCAAAACACCGTGGCAGTTCCTCCTCCTGCCAACTGAAGCTTTAACGGACCAATTTCTCCTACCAAAACAACGGTCCAGTCAGATTCAAATTTTATGTTAGGCCATCATAGATTTACTTTTCAGTGCAGCAATGACGAGAGACTCAGGGTTTTTTTTTTGTTTTTTTTTAATAGTTAACCGTACTTAGTCTTACAGCTCTCGCATGAGGTCTAGCCTGTTTTCTGACTTCAATGCAACGGATGCAAATCTGCCAATCAGCACTCCCTATCGTTCAACATCAAAACGCCATTTGCAGTAGCAACCCACGTCAAAACGCCGTAAACTATGCTTGCTCAAGAGGGCAACGAAACATGGAACAGGTTGCAAATTTGGACAGGGAAGGAAAACAGACGCCAGAGACTGGAGACGCCAGAAAGCAAATTGTAGCGGAGCCCGTACACAAGGCAATAGTCCAGCGAATGGTGGGGGTCACGGACAAAGAGAGACGGGAGAAATCGATACTTTTTTCCCTCCATGCGCTTTGCAATTTGTAAATCCGGCTGGAGAAGTCTCCTGTGACACTGATAGCAGCAATTGTAACCTCTTTAACTGAGAAATTCGGGAAATGAACTCGAAAGCTGCGCCAGTCCAGAAGAGATGCTGTTGTTGTTCTTGTGTGTGTGTGGTGATGCGGGGTAGTGTGTGTGTGTGTGTGTGTGTGTGTGTGTGTGTGTGTGTGTGTGTGTGTGTGTGTGTGTGTGTGTGTGTGTGTGTGTGTGTGTGTGTGTGTGTATGTGGGTGGGTGGGGGGGGGGTTCAAAGTTCCACAGACCTCCCCTCGATCATGCAGACCTGTATGTCCCAAAATAGTACAAGCTTATATTCATACCACTGCTAAAGAAAATTGGAGATGACTGAAAATATTGTTTGACATCAGCTGTTTCGGGTTTATTAGGGCCCAAACCTTGACGTCTCTTGCGGCCATATTAATAACACACAGCAAGCATGCCCGACGGAGTCCGACGGATTCAGCTGAGGAAGGAAGGTTCAGTATGCTCTGACTCTTGAGGTAAAATACGTCGTTCCAGCAACGTCAATGTATACTGACGTCACATGCAGAAGAAATGACGTCAACAAAACAAAACTGACGGAGAAAACAAATCAAAACCTTTCCCTGTCATCCATTGCAACAGGGCTGCCGTCTAATGGTAAAAGGGGCTAGGTGCTCTCAAATAAACGGCGCTTAGGCTTTTATTCAAAACCAAAAGACGACAGAACGGTCAATGCTCCGACCAATGAACAAACAAGTCCGGCCGCGCTTGCCCACTCCACGACAGGTCATAGGCCAACAAGAACCCGGTCAACACGGACACTGAACAAACACGACTCAGAAGCAAATACGATTTCACTGACCAAAACGAACTGAGCCTGGGCCAATGGTCAACGCAAAGGGTACAGGAACGGTCTGGGGTTTTCTTTGGACGGCAGGAGAAGGGACGAAACAGCCCGCTAGGGGGATCAGTGACGGCTGAAAATGGATGATGGGCAGTCTGGCAAATCAATGAAAAGCGCTGATCAGGCGGGCACTAGTGTGTGCGGTGCTTGGCCTCTGTCCTGCTGCCCAAGGCACGCGCCGGTTTTTGCAGACAATCCTATTGCTTGTTTGGGATCAGGAGGCGGGAAGGCAAATTCGTAAGCCGAATAACAAGAACTGCATTCACTGAGTCACGAATCTTTTTCAAAATGTAACAGCTTTCATGATAACGTTACAGAAAAAGACGCCCCGAACAAACACTCTTGCTAGTCTGTGCCCGTTGACAACCAGCGCAATACGTGAAATAATTTAACTACGGTCGATACGTGAACACAAATGAATAATTCTGATCAAAAATGCTGTCTCAGTGCCCCCTATTCCCACCACCCCGTTCTCCTTACCCCAGATATGAAACTGACTCCTCAAATACCAATTATACTTGCTGTTCATCGATACAACCTTGAACTTCAAACCTCTCATTGTCTGTGTTTTCTCCCACGACCCAGTATACAACTGCTGACACCAAGAGGACCACAAAGTAATACAGAACCGCAACAAGAGACTGCGAAGAGCCATAAAAGTAAAGAACTTCAACCTAAAGAGAATAGGGCTGGCGACAGATTCTCTATTATAAATAAAACACGTGTTCAGCTAACAATAGGCGTGGCGATCACTCGCCAGGTCGGAGAAAATAAGACAGCAGGCACACAATCGCTTTACAACTTCTGACTCAGCATGTCAAATAACACTTCAACATGGCCTGTCAGTGTCAGCCGATTTATTCCGGCCAATATTCCTTCTGTTAGTAGTTAATTTGTGAACATGACTGTGTAAGTCACACTACATCATTCAAATTTTTAGATCTAAGTAGTTGGATCTTTTTTTCCGTCTATATATATACGGCCCATTTTAATAAAATCTATTTAAAATAAATAATTCCTTTCAAGCCAATCATATAACTGGATGTTCATGTGATCCACATCTGTCGCACTGCGGTAACCCATATTAACAGCCGATGCAAAAAATAACGATGTGGACAACTGTGAAGTATACCGCTGGAGAACAAATCTTCACGGATTCATTGCAACACAGAGAGCCTGTTCTAATGTTAGGCTAACACCGGAACAGCTCCGTCATCAGTAACAGAGAAACGTTAGACGGGCGGCATTGACAGTATAAAAACGTAGCCCTACATCTAATCCCGAGTTCTTCTTCTCCAGTCTGATCACGTCAGAAAACAACCGGTCCAGCAGACAGCAGACACAAGACAAGTCTCCTGTTGCCTTGAGGGTTTCTACAGTAAGACTAAGGGGGTTGGACTATCAAAGGCTGGGTCAGGGAGGAAAAATCAATAGTCTGGCAATCACCCCAAGAACTTAAAGGTTCCCTCCCATCGGCCTACTTTGACGGGGACTGACCTCATCATGTGTGTCGAAGGGGAAAGTAGAGTCCACGTGTTGTGGCCCAAAAGAGAAGTTAAAGTTGGCAGAGAGACAGACAGACAGACAGACAGAGACAGATAGCGTGTGTGTGTGTGGGGGGGGGGGGAGGGGAGAGGATGGTGAGGCTGATGAAGAAACTTTATTTATCAACAGTAAAAAGTACTGACAAAAAAATGAAAACTTGACATTGCTAAAAACAAGGACTATCTGCTAAAATTTATGTTTAAAAAATCACTAAAGAAAATTACTTACTAAACTGTTGGGTTTTTTCCGGTTTGTTTTGTTTTTTGTTTTTTTGTTTTTTTTTAACTCAAGTTAAATATTCAGAGGGAGAGAGAGAGTGTGTGTGTGTGTGGGCGGGGGGGGGGGGGGAGGTTGCACATATGAACTGCTCGTCGGTAAATAACAAAAATATAACATAGAACAAAAAAACCTTTCTCCTAGATCGAGCAACTACGCATTCTGCTAAAACTACATGTGTACACGTACATGTATGTGTACATGTATGCAAACTACAAATAAGTAGGATCCCCACTCGCCGCGTGGAGTCAGGCGAAGAGACGAATGCACCACAACGTCCATCAAGCGTGCCAAGGGAGTGAAAAATGCGGCAGGCGGGACAATCGATTCTTGCGCTCACAGCAAACCATTTTTCCCCAGCTATACGTTATGTTCCATGATGAGTCAGCTCATTAAAATACAGACTATATCCTCGCGGTCTTGCACCTTTCTCGTTAGGCACATGTAACAAACTGAAGACGTTACAGGAAAGTCTGTCTTGGGCGGCCCCTGTATCAGCCACCAAAGACCTACGATCCTCTATTACTCATGTTCGTAATGTCCCTGTACAACGCGTTCACCTGTCTATACGGGACATAAGTCCTGGCCTGTGGGTGGTTTACGCAGTGTTCCGTGTGACGTGAAAATACAAGGGTCCTTAGGACCCTCTCTCCATATTTTTGAGGGTCCTGTTGTACATTTGCATTGTCCATACATCGATTCTGTCTGTTACGCACAATGGCTCAGCGGAAATGCGACACAGCAAGTGTTCTCTTTTTGTTCATCGAGTTTCCGGGGGAGAGTTGGCAAATACTGTTTGTCATGGCGAGACCAAAAACGTGCGTCCCTTGTGACGCGCTGTTCTCAAATGTGTGCGTCAATTCAAGAGTTCCGTGCGTACAAATACGCACACCTATGCGTCATCGGGAGCACTGGTTACGTATGACGGTATTCACTGTACGCATTTTGCTGTACAATCCTTATGCCTTCAAGAAAACGAACTTACCGTAGCATACAGTGACGAATTTACCCAGAAATGCAGCATGCGGCAACGCATTTACGAATATTAGTCTAGGGGTGGTCTCAATAATCATACCGCTGCAGGCACAGACGCTGCGCCGCAACGAGGCTTGTCGTTGTCAATTTGCCGGCGCATTCGTAAGGTTCATGAAAATTTCATTGGGTCTTCATGTGTCTCTCACTGGCAGCAGCAGCAGCAGCAGCAGTAGGCAACAGCCTGCCGCCACACGTCTCCTGATCCTCTAGTCCGCATAATCTGCAGCGTCAGGAAACAAAATGGCCGCGACACGCCAGTCCTTGCATCTCTTACTCCTTGATTCCAGTGTCTGCTGCATGGTGTTCGGCGTGTGTTCAACTGCTTCGTCTTCTGCCCTATTGTTGTTAATATTAGTATTATTTGATTTAGATTAGAGGCTGGTGAGTTCACTGTACGTTGTAGCAATGCATTTCATGTGTGCAAGCCTTCAGGCGCTACACTGAAGGTGCGATGGACTGTGTTTGTGAGTGCGTGTTTGTGGATATAGGTGTTGAAAACCTCTTCCAATCTTTGGTTTCTAAACTGGGTGTCAGCGCTAGGCCTAAAATTCGGTTTGACTGGTTTGGGACAGCCGAGCTTTGCCGAACGTTAGCTTCAAATACATATCACACTTCTTTTCTGCTGCCTTTTTGTTCGTTGATACTGATGGTAGCGATGAAGCCTACAAAATTACAACTGGTCCATTAACGTCTTCTGTCCTGCCGTATCGCGTTCCGCTCTCCTGACCAAAAGATAAAACCATACCGGAGTACTTTCAGCCTCATTCTCGGGGATTATTCAATTCAATCAAATTAACTGTACAAAGGTAGACGTGAGAGAAGGTAGGTGACGGTTCATTCACTGTTAATGGCCAGATCTACCACTGATAAAACACCAGAGATACACGCGAGGAAAACATAATTGTGCTCAGTGCGTCTCCAAATAGAACAGTAATGTGATTGAGAGTGGACGGTGTGTTCCTGTAGTTGCCTCATGGCGCAGCATTCGCCAGCATCAAAATGAGATCCCCAAGCCTCGGCTGATGGAGTGGTTAGTCATGTCCTCGGCGAAGCCTCGGCAATACGACGTATACATCAATAACCCGCGCTGCACCCGACGCGCCGCTGGGTGATGCAACTCAATGCCCTGTGAATCATGAATAAATAAAATATGACCTGTCCGCGCAAGCCGCTACGCTGCGCATGTTTCTCAGCCACTATTGAGATCTATGCGTTGTCCCGTCGGCACGGTCTCTTTCCCCGCTCGACTTACCAATAATCTAGAATCAATAGCTGACGCGGCCATGGCGGTTCATATCGAGGATTTTGCCATTGTGAATTACTCCTACAAAAAGCATAATTATGATTCAAAACACGTCACAAACACACACACACACACACGCGCGCGCACGTACAGCGAGTGTCTATGTTGTTACCTGAAGGAAGTCAAGCACCACATAGATAGACTAAGTACACTATTACACTGTCTCTTCTGAGAAACAAGAAGAAGGGGGGGGGGGGCACATTCAATGTAAGTGTGGATGGTATTTAGGAAGTTTAAGCAAAATGATGTTTTGTACATACATGTAGCTTCCGAATAATGTTACGTTAGCGTTGGCTCTGTCTCTGAACTGAACACAGCTAGGAGAGCAATTTTCTGCCCGTTTCGATCAAAGTTGATAGCGTCATTGAAAACTCCGCTTGGGGTACAACAGGCCCTGGCGGCAATAAAGTCCTTCCCTGGCCAGAAGCCAAGAAGGAAAATAAATCGTGCGTCCCGCCGCTGTGTGTAACACAGGTCTCATCAAATATTGAGGTAAGTTATCCCATTCCCTGCAATCATGCGACACTCGGTACCGGCGCCAGACAGTTTAGTGTCGCTGTGGTCGGCGGGAGACAGCCAAATCACCAGTACCGCCAACGCAAAGCTAGCTCTACAAGCCCGTCCTCATACAGACAAAACAGTCATGAATGCTATACATGTTGATACATTCATCATAAATGATTCACACTCCATCGTCGAGCCCACCCACCCCCCCCCCCCTCTCAAAACGTAAAATATCGAGATAAGAATTTCCTGCAGACTCAACGTAGAACAAATTTATGATTCTTTTGTCAACCAATCTTTACACAATTGATCAACACAAGATTTTACAATTCACACTATTGCAGATTTTCAACTGTTCTTTGTTGGCTGGTCATTCAGTGACGTCTAATTCAACTTTCCAAACTGAGTATTGAAAAGTAGGCCCGGGCCGATTGCCCTAACACTGTAACAGACTGTTTGGTTTAAAGTCAACATGAGAGTCCACACAGCCACACAGTCATCACAAAAAAGGTTGTGATATATGGCCATCACTTTGTTCGCCAACACTGACAACCGTGTAAATGTCACCTATCCACTCCCTCTTTCTTCTTCCAGATCCCGTTCAGTGCTTTAAACTCTCTCTCTCTCTCTCTCTCTCTCTCTCTCTCTCTCTCTCTCTCTCTCTCTCTGGTGAGGTCCCTATTTGAGGCCCTCACGTTTACAACGCTTAGCTGCAGAGGTCCGATTCATGATATCGCAAACTTTGTGTTTTTATGCTCAACCATGACATCGTGGAACTAATTACAGCGCTAGCTAAACGGGTTTCTGCCAGTGAAAGGGAAGCAACCATCTTTCAGTATACACGGTACTGGAAAAAGAACAGAAAAAAAAACACTCAGCACAGAGACGGTTAACTGAACTGGTCTAGAGTCAAAAACACGTTGCAAAAAGGCACTGCCCGAAATTTCAGACATGAGAAACTAATTTCAAACACCGGGGAGAACACTAAATTTCAGAATCCGAGAATTTATGAGGCTATCGATTGCGGGGATAAAAAGAACTCCTCCTGTGTATAACTGAGCCGAAAACGACCAATCAAAGCACAGCTTGATGGCTCCAGACGCGAGTTATTTTCGCGTGACAATTATTGATCAGCAGAGCTCGGCAGCAAGCGAGAAATGCCAAAGGCTGATTTCAATCTCAGACCGTTTCTATCTTCTTTGGAACTCCGGCACTGAAGCCTCTGTTTTTTGAAGCAAGTTTGCATGATAGAGGGTAGTTAAGGCTCATTCCAGATCCCAATGGGGAATCTTCTAAAACACAGGAAAAACACGCCTAGATCTCGTGTACTCGCCTACAGAAATTGCTGAGAGAAGGCGGCGTGTTTTTTAATTTAATTTTCTGTTTGAAATGAATTAGAGGAGGAGGAAAGGAACGGGAGGGAAACTCTCTCTCACACACACACACACACACACACACACACACAGGGAGCCGGGGCAACCGAGCGGTAGAGCGTTGGACTATCAATACTCGGGTCGCGAGTTCGAATCCCGGCTGGGGCCAAATATTTTGTGCTGGTCCTATTCTCGTTGCGCCGCCCATACACAATGGTTTAAACGAAAGAAGAAACTAAAATATCACGTTACAATGGAACACCTGCTCTGCCGTGTGTAAACACAGCAGGGAACACAAAACAGACATTAAAAACAACCACCTGCCGCTACATGTAACTTAGTTTTTTAAACTCGACTGTTTCTGGAGAGACGGAGATAATGTTGGCATGACGACGGCGCTAAAAACGCCGGCTGAGTTTGATACCCGATAAACATGTTCTTCAAATGATCAGACACCAGTTTCTTATCTCTGTGCTGGAACATGACGTAGATACTGAACTGAGTGGGTGGCTCAGCTGACTGCCTGAAATAGGAATGCAGAGGGGGAAAAAATTGGTTTTGATTAACTCAATTCATACCAAGTCGGTGGCGGTCGGTGGTCTAGTGGTTAAGAGACCTCACCTGTCACCAATGCGAGAGGTCAGGGGTTCGAGTCCCACTCGGGGCAAAGAATTTTTCCTTCTCGTATGTGGCACCGTTCATTCGGGCCGATCGTCGGGGGTTCTCTCCGGGTACTCCGGCTTCCTCCCCCTCTGCTTTGGAAATGTTCAGCCCACCAAATTTGAAAAATATAAATTATGCAATTCTAAATTCCGAAATTTTTATTTTAAATCTAGCTGAGCTGACCCTTCGCACCACGTGATTGTAATGTGTTTAAATGTCCGGTGTGTGAGAGAATGTGTGTGATTCACGTGAGCGTGCGTGCTGGGTTCAGTTCGCGGCGCTTTGAGCCGATTCATGAAACTGGGTAAAGCGCCTATACAATACTCATTATTATTATTATTAAGTAACTCTGGGGTTATGCACCAATGGCCTCGCAAAATATAATTTTAAAATTATAATAATTTCCTGTGTGTGGATTTAAATTTGGCCTCATGGGAGTGTTGCACTTCGATTATAATCGTGTTTGCTGCAATTAGAGGGCTGGCTCGCTCCGTTAAATGAGCTGTTAATCTTGTCTGATTTTGGCATACAAGGCCAAAACCGAAAAGGAGCCAAAAACGAGGGGTACTCGTGCGCAATATCCAGTATAACTCGTCATGTGCTGCAGTAACATTAGTCTGGTTTGACAGCAGGACTTCAGCAGATACAGGGACGCCGGAACTCTACTCATTTCTGACAAAGCATTTTATAAGCCAGAAATAAGCAGAATATTTCTATAACTAGATAACCTTACGCGTAATGCTTCCCGAGAAAAAAAAATAAAACATCAGTGGTACAGGAACAGAAAGCTGACCGAATAAACATCTTTCTTCGAGGGTAACAATTACAGACCACGAAGCCTCTCTCTCAGTCTCTGTGGGAGGTGGGGGGAGGGGGGGGAAGGAGGGAGGGAGAGAATTGAACCGAGCGAGGTTTGAGTTGAATGAACTTAGTTTTCCGATGATAAAGAAAAATATCACTGGCTACACAGCCTCGCAGAGAGAGAGAGAGAGAGAGAGAGAGGGTCACTCGGATTACAAGCGTGCCTGCTAAGCCCATCCTCCTCAGACTCCAAACAAATCTAGCAGCAGGTAGCGTTCCATACATAAGCAAAACCACATTTCCCCTGTCTACCTGTCTTTTAGTAGCAGCACACCTGAGCTCTCGTTAGTCTGCTGGCAATCTACCTGACTGGCTGTACCTGTCGCCTCTAATTTGCTACCATGAAACGTTCACCTCCACAGGTACCGCCTACCTCTCATCGTAACCCCCCGATACCCCCCCAGGTGAGAACGACTTGAGGAGGACGGGAGGGGAGGGTGTGTGCATCTGTGTTAAATATCAACAGAGCAACACATCAGAAGTGGCCACTGCAGTGTGACCAATCTGTCCATCTGCGCCACGATGCCCTGGTCCATTGAGAGAGATCATGCGTAAACGTTCGTTCGGGGTCCCGTGGTTTCATTTAAGTTTTTAACCCTTTTCGTACCACCGGCGGTAGGCGATCACCGCCCTTCCTCTGATCAGCAAAACTGCTGTTAGAAGTCTAATTGGCTTAAATCACTAGTCAACTAACCAAAGCTGTGGAATGTGGTAGTGGAATAATCCGCTTTAGTCTGTTCTCCAGTCTTCTTCTTTCCGGGTTTTGCCACCACTAACAGCTACCGGTGGAGGAAGCCAGGGGCCGGTAAATATTTGGCAGGAGAAGAGTTAACTAGCGTGGGAAGCTCGCTATTTCTGAGAGTGAGAATGCCCGAATAGTGGCCAATCTGATCTCACCTGTAGCCGAACTGTCAATGCGATGCGTGAGACGATACACTAGCTAAGCTTCCCCACTCACCCACCCCCACTGACTTCTGTGCACTTCTGCATATGACCACTATCAACCACTGAATTCTTTAAATAAAAAAAAAATAAAAAAAGCGATCTATAAAAGTACTTTTATCTAAATCTAATCATAACATTGACCTGCTTGCTGATTTGTTTCTTCGTTTGTTTGTTTTTTGTTTGTTTGTTGTTGTTTTTTCAGACAATGACAACAGTAATGTCACGATCAAGTTTTCAGCGCCACAAACCCGATACTATGTAAGTTTCATGAGTGTTATACGTGTCAGCTTTCGTACCCTGATCCTGTTTGAAGAGAAACTTGTTTTCAGTGGCGTTGCTGAAAACAAAACTAACAGGATCCCCAGTGTTCTAATGCCAACGATTCGCCCTTGTCGTTCTAGGGTCCTGATCTTTAATTTATGCCTGCCCGTCTCTAAATCAATACCAGCTTTAGCAGCCATCACAAAATCAATTCACTGGCATCGACAGAGATGCTGCAAGCGAACTGCAGCAACCCTGAGCAAGCCAGGGTATGCTAACAGAGCTGCGGATTTTCAATTTTAAGTCCGTGATACTGGCATTTTTTACTGGATGCTGCAAGACCCATATCAGGTTGAAGTCCCCCCCCCCCCCCAAAAAAAAAGGAAAACAGTACATTTAAAATTTTATAAAGAAATAGAGGACGGTGACGTCAAGTGCTAAAACACACACACACACACACACACACACACACACACACACACACACACACACACACACACACACACACACACCAATGATTGTCCTGCATGTCCAACATTTTGTTTTGTTTTTGTTTTCTTGTCCTAGCGAAACTGAGGAAAAAACAAAACCAGACCCCCAAAACAGCGGAAAGTGGCCGAGAAACTCATGAATGCCTGAATGATACGTGATACTAATAAACTGTCCTGCTTCTTCCACTTTTTTTTTTTTTTTTTGGGGGGGGGGGGGGGGACAAACACAACAACAACAAAAAAAACCGGCGGAAATTGGCCTAGAGGCTATTTTTGAACCTAGAAAGGTCTGATAATAGGCCTTCAGTTAAACTTAACGCCAGACAACTGGACATCATTAATTTAATAGCCATCACCATCAACAGACGCAGCGCTATCTGCATGAGTTTCGGCTCAGTGCCGTCTGTACGTGGTGTCTCACGTGGTACGATACCATACAACCCAAACAGCTAAGAACGTTTGTAAGCCTTAATATTATGTTGACCTGAAGATGGGTCTTTAAAGCTCGACAACAAAACATCATCAACAGCTCAACACACAAACTCTCAGCGGAAATGCTGGCCAGTTACTAGAAGAGCTAATTCGAGATTGTGCGTCAACAGGTGATGAAGCATACCTACACTAACAAGTTGTCTGGTCCGGTTGCATAACAAGCACGTGCAAACCGCGCGCACCGGACATTAACGCTAGACTCCATGCACAAATTAACGCGTAATGGGAGACGACTGTGGAATGGTCTTGGGGCCGGCAGTAGCAATGGTACTAGGATTGGCCGACAATACAACATTAAAGCTCACAGTTCTAAGATTAGCGCTAATAGTAAGTTTCAGCACTTTCAATTCACAGAAGACGACTTTTGTTTTGAAACAGTTGCACTTGTGAGAGCACCAGTACACAAAAAACCTTCTATCTGATCAATTATCATCAGTAAAGTCCTGCTGTTAGCTGACCATGCTACCGTGGTTGACCTGTGAAGCTGTCGTAGCCAACCGCGCCAGCATAATTGTGACAGAAGCTATGCTTTTCGGCTTCTGTTTGCTTAGTGCCAGCACTATCTTGACTAAGACACCACCAAGAGGGCTCCAAACGATTTATGGCCCTAGAAATGTTGGAAGATGTCCCTTTACATAACCAACACCGCAATCATACGGTATGCGTACGAGGCGAGGCAGATGAGGAAGGAGAAGCCAGAAGCTGCCAGCAGTGCCAGACACTTTAGTTATACACCTACAGTTCCAGACAGCCGAGAATGTCTCCTGGTCAGTCTCAAACTGGCAGAGCCACACCTTATCACTCGCTTCCCCATCGGCATCTCCAAGATCGAGACAAAGACAACGACTGAGCAAGGCACATCGCGCGTCTAAAAGCTTGATCTCAAAGGCGACGGCATGGGACGTGTTGGTTTGGGTGCCGGTGTAGCATCCGGTCCGGTCCCCCCTCTGAAGTAGTCCCCCGGGGGACCAATTCGTGGCAAAAACTGCTCTATAATGGTCCCCCCCCTTAGACATCCAGCCTCGTTTTCGACTGGTCCCCCTGGGCGATTTTGGTCCCCCCTCGCATCCAAAATAGGCCCCCTCTCGAACTGGTCCCCCTCTTTTCTAACCAATGTAGAGCTATGTCAGTATTTATTTTTAACTTTATTGTTACAAAACTTTATTGTCCCCAAAAGCACAGGGCCATAGGAACATTTTTTTCCTTTTTTTTCCGATTTATGTGCTTGTTGTTATTTTTGTGTGTGTGAGATATATTTGTTTGGTTGTGTTCTTGTTTCTTTCAGTTTTTTTTTTTTTTTTGCATTGGTTCTTTTTTGCTGTCCACATTTCCTGTCAATTTTTTTAAACTGGAAATAGCATTTAGAGAATAACATCAAAGACCAAGTATCTAATATTTTCTATACAACGCCATAGAAAAAATATTTCTTCAAAATTAAGTAAGTGTCCATGACATGAAAACTAGTTGCCACCTTTGGCTTTCAGCGTACTTCAAGTAGACAGTCAAGACTGAGTACCAGTGTCTCAAATCATGACCCTTGAAACAACAAAAACAGCAGAAGACTAACAGTTCTCAGGCTGGTCTAAGGAGTGACACAAAAAAACAGGAGCAAAGTGATGTCCAAGATTCATTATATAAATTACTCTGTCTGTTTTCAATGGGGCCGATTGCCAAACTGGCCCGTATTTCAGCCACCTAGGTTGTCGGCCTGGAGCCTCTCTTGTGAACACATACACGGGCGTGTCCAAGAGGGTGGCTGCAGCAAATATCTCAACCTCGGTGGCCCAAGTACGGAATGAATTGTCGTGTACTTATAATTATAGGCATGTTTGACACGAGTCACGTGACGTGTCAAGAAGCGTGGCGACCGTTTTCTCATCCCACAAAAAAAAGAAAAGAAAAGAGAAAACAAATCTAAACTTTTAAAAGTGATTTAACTTCGTAGATTTGCCGTTCTATGTAGCCTATACTTTTGTTTTTTAGTGGCGACCGTTTTCTCATCCCACAAAAAAAAGAGAAAATAAAAAAACAAAAGTATAGGCTACATAGAACGGCAAATCTACGAAGTTAAATCACTTTTAAAAGTTTAGATTTGACACTGTAACCTTGACCCAGTTCAAGATCATCTTGAATAACATCTCTGTACAAAAATGAAAATAATTATACATATAACGAAAGAGGTGTGTGTGTGTGTGTGTGTGTGTGTGTGTGTGTGTGTGTGTGTGTGTGTGTGTGCGCGTGTGTGTTTGCGTGCGTGCGTGCGTGAGTGAGTGTGCACGCGTGCGTGCGTGCGTGCATAATGTGTGTGTGTGTGTGTGTGTGTTTGAGAGATGGGGGGACTGAGGAGAGAAAGTGTGGGGGGCGAGAGAGAGAGAGAGAGAGTGAGAAAGATCCAGAGTCACGTTTTCTACTGAGTTGACACACACTATAACAATAAAGTTAAAAATAAATACTGACATAGCTCTACATTGGTTAGAAAAGAGGGGGACCAGTTCGAGAGGGGGCCTATTTTGGATGCGAGGGGGGACCAAAATCGCCCAGGGGGACCAGTCGAAAACGAGGCTGGATGTCTAAGGGGGGACCATTATAGAGCAGTTTTTGCCACGAATTGGTCCCCCGGGGGACTGCTTCAGAGGGGGGACCGGACCGGATCCTACACCGGCACCACGCTCTGTAGGGAAAGTATGATCTGCGATGTAAAGAGGCGCTGATCTCGCGGGAAACATAACTGTGCAGATCTATTGTTGACCAGTGACCTCTGATGCATGGAAACAGACTAGGACTAGTAGGAGGCAAGTCCAAGACTAGCTTGGCTAAGCTCGAGATGCATAAGCGGAGACTAGGGGAAAGTGAGTATAAACATTTAAGTGACAAAAAGCTAATGATAGTCCCGACGTAGTAAGTCTCAGACTAGTCTAGTCTCTTTCTAACACACCAAACCCCAGCATGGCCATATCACACATACGTTACGTACTACACCACTGCACAGGGCTTCAAACAGACTGAGGATACCGATCATGTGACATGTCATGAGTGTTATACTACATATAGTCAACAGTCATCTACACTTGTATACTCTCAATTCCACAGTAGTACTTATGATCTCCAGGCAAATAAATTTAGCCTTCTGACAACGTTCCAGAACACTAAACTGACAAGGCAACCCACACCGACAAAGGTCACTCTCACATTCTATCCACTTGAAGAATTTATTATTTTGTTTTTCGCCTCCTCCCCATTTAATTCCAGGAACTGCATGTCGGCAATATTGCAGTTTAGAAAGGGGTGACCAAGACCGTTCTTTCACAGCCAATCACTGAATCAGAAAATCAATGTCCAGGCTATATTACTTTTCCAGCACGCGGTCCTCCGAATGATTAAGGTGTTGATTGCAACGTCAAACCGTTCCCCGGACTGCGCTGGCGAAAATGTTACGATACAGATCTGCGCAGTTGCATCGATCCAGCCAACGAAAAACGACCGACGAAGGGGTAAGAATGGACAGGAACTATTTTATTTCCGAAGCTGTGGGCCCAGGTTTATGTGTAGACCGAACTTTCTCAGAGCTCTATTCAACTCGTTCAAGTCTGTACAATAGCGATTGTTACTTGTCTTTCCTCCAGCTACTTTCATTCTAAGGATCGTTTCTCGTAACGATGAAGAGTGTGTGTGTGTGTGGGGGGGGGGGGAATTCAAGGCATTAAACTTGAACTCACACACCTCTCTCAAAACAAGTTATTACCCGTTCGCCCCCCCCCCCTCCCCTTTCCACCGTGCCCGCCCTACATCCACCCATCCCCGCCCCCTCTCGTTTACTGTCTTCGAGTTCGACACTTCACATACATGACAGGAGATGCTCAGACGCGCAATAAAGAACATGTATGCACGCAGGCACATGCACTTGCAACATCTGGCAATGTGTACCATGGATTCAAATGGCCTGTCTGTAGCGAAAGCCAGAAGAAAGGTCAAAGTACATGATGTATGAGCACGCATAATACCGGATACTGACACAGAGTTGTAACAGTCACGCTCCGTGTATAAAAGATGTACGAATGATACACCGGAATGGGGGGGGGGGGGGGGGTTGAGACGGAGGTGAAAGTACTACCACCATTATCGATATGATCCATGACGCCCACCCCCCACCCCCACCCCCGCCTCCAACACACACAGTGACACACAATGTACAAATCATACCGACGTGGGAATGGGAACTGAGACGAGGGTAAGAGTGTAAGACTAATAATAATAATAATAATAATAATGAGTATTGTATAGGCGCTTTACCCAATTTCCTGAATCAGCTCAAAGCGCCGCGAACTGAACCCAACACGCACGCTCACGTGAATCACACGCATTCTCTCACACACTAGACATACACATAGTACAATCACGTGGTGCGAAGGGTCAGCTCAGCTATTTAAATTTCGGAATTTAGAATTGCATTTCTTTTCAAATGTGGTGGGCTGAACATTTCCAAAGCAGAGGGGGAGGAAGCCGGAGCACCCGGAGAGAACCCCCGACGATCGGCCCGAATGAATAAGAGTACCATCATCACTATCGATATGATCCATGACCTTCTGCCAACCCCCCCCCCCCCCCCCCCCCCAACACGCACACCGCTCTATTAGTCACGCCCCTGTCAGCGAAAGTGAAAACGCATCAGCTTACAAGTTACAGGCCGCCGAGAGTCTGGCGAGGGCACAGGACGTACAACCCTCCAAACTATGACAAATACCCCGTCTCCAGAACAGCACCATTAACCAATGAGTCAGAGATAATTAATGTCAGCATTCTGAGAGCGAACTCTTTCTTCCTATCTCACAACAAGCCAGACAGGCGATGGCTACCCGGCACGGGACGGGACCGAACGATCAATATCATGAAAAAACATGACAAAAAGGACTCGGGGGGGAAACGCTGATCCCTAGATTGACTCAACCCATGATGGTCCCGCGCACGCTCAACAGTTCTAGAACGCCCGCACACATCAGGAACAATGAAAACGGTTGACAGTTGAAATATTTCGACCAAGCAGAAAGAAATTTGACAAAATGAGCATTGACAACAACAACAAAAATCAGTTTTTTGGTTTTTTTTTGAGTAAACGTGATAACATCTTCCATTATGTACCAATGTTCTGACTAATTTCGAATATTATACATGTGCGTCATGACCAATGGAGTGTGATTTTGTTTAAATTCCTTACACGAATCTCAGCAATTTGCTGTAGCTCTAAGTCTAACGATCAACAGAAAACAGAACACAGTCTCTGCTCTGCGCTAGACGCCTATGTGCCTGATATTGCAAACTACTGAGTATTACTGTACATCAGAAAATTCAAAATGGAGGGGGGGGGGGTCCTCCCGGGTGACTGCTGCTAAACATGAAATTTAACATACTGAGAAGCAGTACATGGTTGTACTCCCAAGACAAAGGGAAAATTTCGTTCAATGCTAGACTACCATGGACTTGAACTTTGGCTCAATTACTACCACTCAAGACAGATCACACTGACAAAGCCGCAATCCTAAACCGCAATCTTAAATGTAACGCTCAAGTGGATGCATGGAAACCAAACAACACAAAACAGAATCTGGGCACGCGAAGAATTTTTTTTCCCCCCAATATCGACCAGTGGTTGCTGACTTGTCTGTGAGATAAGATGCGAGTGTACTGGAAGTTATCATCGGATTCTCCGTGACTCATGCTATTGTTTCCCTCAGTGCTTCACTGAGACGCATACAGCGGAACAAATGGCTGCTCAGAACACACCCTGGTGTATTGTTTTTCTCCATCTTTATCACCGCCAGCAGTAACCCACGCTACCCCTGCAGCTGCCAGCGCCAGGCAGACGACAATGGGTAGCGCTTCATCCAGAGACTACCCTTGGGAGAGAGAACAACACGATGGCTCAGTGTGTCAGAGGATAGGACCATCCCGAGAGATTGAACGCAAGGATGGCTCGGTGAGGGGTAACTCTTCATCAATGGTACATGATGGCTCACTGTATAATTCTGCACCACTTGCTAATACTCTTAGCATCCTCCCCCCCCCCCCAGCACATTGTCTGTGTGTGTGTGTGTGTGGGGGGGGGGGGTGATAGGGTGCTGGAAAGAGAGAACAACTGTTCCCTATCCAGCACAAGGAGAATTCCTGTTGCTGTGATAGTCTCTACCAGCGATGGGACTTGTAAAATCTGACCAAAAGTGTGGGTAACAGTCTGCTGTTACTCAAAACAATGAAACCAAGCGATCCTGGACTTCTTAGAGGCTACAGGGTGTGTACCACCAGACCACACTCCCCGAGGATAGTCTCAGGTTCCACCCAGTTAAGCCCACCCACCCAACACAAACTGACAAGGCAACCTGCCTTCAAGAAGCAACCACCAGATTCTGACTGTCTCCTGCTCACAGCATTTTAATCAGTGTGCTAACTTGCAGAACACCGTTGTATCATTTTGAAGTTTTAATTGTAGGAGCCCCCCCCCCCCCTCCCCCCAAATATAATAATAATAATAATAAAATAAAATTAATTACAATAAAACACAGATGAAGAAACTGCTCCTCAGCATAGATCTATACTCCTGCTCAGTTATGACCCTGTGAGTGTGACTAATTACAAGAATGAATCATACAGCCTGCAAAGACTATGACTGGCTCATTGATCACTAAAATGACAACAATGGTGAACCATCTTTCCAGAGATACTTAGAAAGTTAGATAGCCACCAACAATATAATTTGAGTGCTGAATGCAGTTTGCCGTACGTAGAAATGAGCCACAGTCAACGAACCAGAATGATCACTTCTCTCAGTCACAAAGGAGTACAATACCAGCACACCGCTCTCAACTACAAAGCCTCCACTGAAATCAATCAACACAATACGGGTGGGGTGGGATGGGGACAGGGTAATTGCGCCTAACCCTCGCAGATGGCTCGGCTCGTCCTACTGTAGTGACTCACAGTCACACACAAAGTGAGGTTGCCGCCACGACTAGTACTAGTAAACTAGTACTAGTTTACGTTCCAATTCACAATGAATCGCTACTAACTGGCTTGTTCCATGATACAGCAGAGAACTTTTCAAGCTCTTTGAAGCGCACACTTCTGACCTGCACGGGGACCTAGGCAATTCTGGCCGTGGAGCGGTGCTAGTGTCACTCAGTTCCCTGGGGAACAAAGGATGCTGGCAAGCAGGGAGGGTCAAAGATGTTAATGCACGGCCACCTGCAATGTCATTGTTGAAACTTGTGCGCATTCAACTCAAAGGGCCATCACTGGCAGTGGCACAGCTGACAAATTTTATAAAGAAAAATTGTTTTTTCCAATGTTAAATTTTTTTTTTTTAAGAAGTTAGTTTTTCTGTTGTGGTACTGCTGGGATAGGTGTACAAATGCATGATTGTTTCTAATTTTAGAGATCACTTTTGAGTGGTAGTGAATCTCCCCCGCCCCCTTCCCTCTCTCTCCCACACACACACACACAGAAAGCGAGAGAGGGCCTGTGCACGCACACAGAACACACACACACACACACACACACACACACACACACCTACACCACTCGTGATGTTTTCAAGAACACAGTTTCAGCGCCCCAATTCCCCACTATCTCTGACTCATACTGGTCAGTAAGTGGTTCACGTTATCTCAAATCAAAATCAACGCCATAATAACCAGAAACTGAATCTAGTCAAGTGGAACAGGAAACTTGTAAATCACCCGACACAGTCCATCCAATCATGGCTATTAATTATAATGACTAGGGATACAAGTTTACAGGTCAAGACACAACAATGGGCACATTGCTCAAGTGATGTCCTCATACTTGGTCATACTCATAGTGCAAATATCCTGAACTGTTTCCGCTGCTAGCACTAGTACTAAATTACTAACTCCTGTATCATCAATGTCCTACTGCTATGAATAGTGAGACTTAGTAGGATTTCATACGGAGGACTTCGTTGAGCAGCGTAACCCATTTACATGTAAATTAGGCTCACACGGCAGAGGCCGCGAGCTGCTAAGGCGCTGCGATTAGCTAATGGTACCCGTAACGTGCCTAATTTACATGCAAGTGGGTTACGCTGCTCAGCGAAGTTCTCCGTACGAAGCCCTACTAAGTCTCACTAACATCAGTGTACTCTTCCCTCTCAGTCTCAGTACAACCTACCATCCACTCATGCAGAAAAACCCATTGGCACTGCAACAAGGAAACTGAAAGTAGACAACGGAAATCCCCACAATACTAGACAGTAGTGACAGACAGTGACCAGTCTATTCCGAGTCAGACAGGACAGCCGGCTGGGCGTACTTATCAGATGACCTTACTTAACCCCATAGACACTAACTCTGTGGTGTTGTGAGGACAGAGGTGACTTGGTCGATCTGTCAATAGGTAGCTGTATTGATTCTCATAGCACAACTGCAAGTGCAAGATGTGAAGACATCTTTCAGGCACAGTAAAAAGCACAACTGCTAGCAATACTAGCAATATACTTTTATATAGCATACTTGCCATAAGACTATTAAGAGCCTATCTTCTAGATGAAAACTTAAAACTACAGTGATTTTGTATGGTCAGCACACCTGAACTAATGTGTGTATAGGTGGGATGAGATAGGAGTATGTGACCAAAAGACCAAAGCTCTAGATAGCTCTACCAGTACAAATCAGATCAGTATCCTGTTTAAACATAAATCTGGAGCCGAATGTAAAAGTCGAGGTTAATTTGTTTTAACCCACGGCTACGGGCCTAACCCAGACTAGGACTGAGTAGGACAAAAGATACCAAAAAACAAAATTGTATTAAAAAAAAAGGAGGCGGAGAAAGGAAGAATAAATCCTTCTATAACGGCTTAGGCATCTTGTTGGAATGGACCCGCTTCCTGATTTAAACAAACAAAAAAAAAAAAACCCAGAAAATGACTAGACTCTAACCTGGAGCTAAAAGTAAAATCCCTAGCCTCGACTTCTACTGTATGGGGAGCCTGAACTTCACACTGTAACATTCACAGCAGCTAAAGTTTGGATCAGTGCAAAATGCCTGTCTGAAATAACGTTTCCTACAAAAGGACAACATTATGAGAATCAGTGCATGGAGTACTTAAACAAACTGATTTAACTCAATTCCTACCAAAGTCACTTTGGGGTTGTGCACCAGTGGTCTCACTTTAAAGAAAAAAAATCATAATTATGTCTGCATCAGTACGATTTTAATTTGGCTTCAGGGGCGTGTTGTACTTTGATTATACTCATTTTACTGCAATAAGAGCCGTAAAGGAAACATAAATCTTGCTTTTTTTTTTTGCTTTTTTTTTAACACCAAACACGAGTCAAAAACATGGGATACTCATGCAGGGTTAGGTACAAAATGTATTAAAGAAATATAAGATGTATGCATAACAGTCAAGTGTAACAAAAAATTATTCCTATAGAGAAATAATAATCCTATTAAAATGTGAATGCACTCTGCCACAAAAGCATGCCAGTACCGCCTAAAAATAAAAATTGAAATGCACTCAATCCAACCCAACCACATAACTGCCTGCACCCTATTAACTCTTTTAGTTTTACTTAAAGCTCCCATTTCTATCAATCAGCAGACATCAGCACTGGAAGGTTAAACTCGATTACAACGCAGCCAAGGCGAGTCCCAGGTAACACACAGTTCACAAGTCTCTGCCTGATTAATCCAATATTGTCCGTTCCCCAGAGCCTGCTACTAGTGCTAGCAGCTTGCATGCTGGTCTTGGGTTGCTGCGTGAATCATGCCAGAGCATACATTAAACGCCCCATCATTATGTAGATAATGCGTGCTTCTTTATCATTATGCAACCACCTTTCCCACCAGGGCAGCACCCCCCTGCCTATTATTCCTTAATTTAGAGCACAGTTCCTGGTACGAGGCCTGCGGGGAAAATGGTAGTGGCGGTAGGATGTTGCTTCGGGGAAAGGTCTTTGCTGAACGGTTTGTGTAGACCTACAGCAAGGGCTGTGATGGGCACTGCATTACTATGTGAGCACGTCTCCTGCAGACTCGCATCATAATTATTCACGTATTGACATTATACTGATATCGCACAGAGACATCACATGACACATTGTTACATCATAGAATTAGAATTACTCATATTGAACACACACACAGATGTCACATACTGATAAATTTTAACAATGTTCATCACATACTGGTATGACATTTATAAGCATATGATCTACTGATTCAAATCAGGGTCCAAGGTTTGCAAAGCTCAGGGAAAGTTACATCGGAAAGCAAAATAATTGCAGGACAGGGGAAAATTCAACAGCTCTTATGAACCACACATTCTCAGTCTTATTATGTGCGAATCCACAAGAATCTGATAAATACTCTGAGTGTAAATTCTGTAACTGTGGGGGCAAACAGAGGGAACATTCCTACTTCCAACCTATCTTTACACCCAACAAAGCGGATACACCCTGTGTGCAGTCAGCCATGACCGGGTACATTACTGCTGTGTCAAACTGAACACCCCTGTACGCAACGACGAGGCTAAACTGTGTCACCTAGCAATTTGAACTTCTCCCACCCGTAGCATCCTCGCTCGCTTTGGCTCTCATAGGCATGGGAACGATTCGGCATGTGATTGGGTTCACCGCCTCATTTGTGTGGTGTCTGATCAGAGTCAACATCCAAATTCCAAACGTAAGGAATCAAGACACAGCAGGGATGATGTTACGGAAGGGCAGACTAATGTACATAATTATTGATAATCATCGAACAGCAACGCTTCGCTCTCTCGGCTCTTTCGATCGTGAAAACAGAAAACTGAAGCCCTGCTGTGTAATGTTTGAGTCGAGCTGTAACAAAACTCTTCAAACATTTATCTGAGAGGGGCATGAGAGAACTGTAAACCTGGAGGCAAACTAGGCTTCGGTTTCTGTCGTCTGGACAGCAGGCACCGTTGCGCGGTAGCGGGAGCAGCTCTTGTCGGCTGCATCGATTGCTAAAAAACATCGACAACAAGGGGAGGGAAGCAAAAGAAGACACACGACCGACTCTCGGCTAACACAAATGCTACATTTACTGCTGAGAAGACAACACTTACCACATAATGCCGGCAAGATCAGAAGTGCAAGAAGCAGCATGGTAAATATTCCGTGTGGGAACACTCTCGATCGTACAGTTATGGTCCAAGGCCGCTACAGCTAGAATAGACTCTGTTGCAGTGATGACAGCGATGCCCGTTGCTTCCTAGGCGCTCCCTTCGCTTCGCGCTCGCGCTGCGCTATGATTCATCTCAGCGTATGCGTCCGCCTGGAAAATAGTTCGACCTTGTTGACCTCTGTTTTGCGCGCCTCAGGGCGTATGTCTACTCTTGTTTGAAGAAATGTCGTGCAAAATGCTTCCTAGTACTTTATTTTATCGCAGTTACATATACATCTGCATTCTAATTTAAAATGAAACCTGCACATGAATACACCGGAAAGCATTGCTAATGAGTGTGTCAAGCGTGGGCAGAAAGAGTTGTCTTCCTTTCCTCGCTACAGAGCCTTTGATATCGTGCCGCCCAGACAAGCCCATTGTATTTCGGGGAAACGAAAGTTGACGTAGAAAACTGACGCACTATACATTACGTTTTGGGTGAGAAGTACAGATGAGCAATGCGCACGTCACTGTCTTCTTGATACGTGCGTGAACTTACACTGACAGACTGTCGGTGGCCTGTACTCAGTGATATGACACGAACAGTGAACAGACTGAAGACGGAGGCACCGCTCGGTCCATTTCTGAAAAAAAAAAAAAAACTGTGCGTGTTTCTGGTTACCGATGGTTTCTTGCCGGGTTCTTGAGGGTAAAACCCTCTTGAGGGAATGTGTCACGGTTGTGTTGGCGGTTCCGCCTCCTTGTACTAAACCGGTCACGGCCTCTGGAAATATCTGATTGTACAGAGTGCGCGCCAGGCACGCGCGACTAGGAATAATGAGGTGGAAAATATTCAGACAGGCCTCTCATTCCATTCTTTATTTTTGCTCCGGGACGGTCGGACTGCTCCGGCCTTTGCGGGTCACCCCACCCCCCTTCCCGCTCTCCCCCAACGGTAGTTAGCGAGCGAGACTTACTGACGATCAGAGATGACTCGATTTGTTGCGCGGCGGCACTGGCTTCCCGGGGCACAGTTTCTCTGTTTATTCATTCATTTACTGATATACTGCTGGTCAGTATTAGTGTGGTGGTTCCTTCCTTTGTTTAATTATTTATTGTTGGCTTTAACTAGCTATAAACGACTTGAGTTTGTTGGTTGTGCACATAAAAAGTACGTCAGTGCTTGCCGCCGTCACAGTCTCGATTCAGTCTTTCAGTGACGTGCCTAACGACTACCAGACTGCAGTGACTGCCAGTCAGACTGTATCAGGGAAAGAGTTGTGATAAGAAACTCCTAACCCCACAGTTTCGACGCAATTTCAAGTTGTTCTTCTTCTTGTTGTTCTCCGGTAACAGTCACAACTGATGCAAGACACTTGAAGTAAGCCTGACTGACCTATACCGGCTGATGATGTTTCTGAGAATCGGGGGGAAAATAGTCCAGTCATACAAAACATGTTCAGACGGAGTCACGTGGTGACTTGATACAATGCCAATCGGACTGCGGCGTGTGGTATAAAAATATTCACATACATATAGCTGAAGGTAATGTATCAGTGATTGTTCCTTTCTGGGAAATCACAATCAGAACTGTGGCAGTACAGCAGTCATGTGGTTTCCAGCGTTTGGCAGTCGTCATCACCGACTACTGACTCAGCCTGTAATAAGACTGAGACAATTTACACCTTCCAACTCATCCCCCCTCCCCTCCCCCCCCCCCCCCTTCGGCACCCCTCCCCCCTCCCGACCCCCGATCACCGACCCTGGATCTTTTATTTGTATAGAAATACATGAGCGAATCCGACCTACCAGAGTTCGTATCCCGGCTGGGGCCAAATATTTGTGCTGGCTTTTTCATCGTTGTCCCGTCTTTGATATCACCCGTATGTGGTGGAAAAGGACGTTAAAATCCCAAACACCCACCCACCCCGACCTACCAGAGACATACATAGTCTCAGTCTGGACCTAGGTACCATAACTTTTTTTTTTTTTTTTAAGCCGTACCCGTGCCTACCTCTCGGTCTCAGCTCAGTCCTTCGCTCGCTACCTTCAAGGACAGTCTCTTCTCTCTTCAAGTGTTTATCTGACCAAGATAAAGTCTACACAGATCGTTCTGTTGAAATTTACGTTTTCTCTAGCATGACGTTGTTTGCTCATGTGAGCAGTTTATTAAGCTCGAATATATTGGTGTGTGTGTGTGTGTGTGTGTGTGTGTGTGTGTGTCTGTGTCTGTGTCTCTGTGTGTGTGTGTGTGTGTCTGTCTGTCTCTGTGTGTGTGTGTGTGTGTGTGTGTGTGTGTGTGTGTGTGTGTGTGTGTGTGTGCCGTGTGTGTGTGTGTGTGGGTGTCTGTGTCTGTGTGTGTGTGTGTGTGTGTGTGTGTGTGTGTGTGTGTGTGTGTGTGTGTGTGTGTGTGTGTGTGTGTGTTCATTAGGTTTGAAATGTGTAATTTCCTTTTATATTTTCTTATTTTCCTTTATATTCCTGTAGTGTTTACATTTTGTTCTTTTCATATTTTCGTACGGTAGTTTAGCAACGGCAAGTTCGAACATGGTATTTCTCCCAAAATTGTTACCGTTGCAAAAAATGATAAAGATCATTGTCATTGTCATTGTCATTGTCTCTCTCTCTCTCTCTCTCTCTCTCTCTCTCTCTCTCTCTCTCTCTCTAGGGCTTTTTCATACTGACACACAATGCTAAGGAGATCAGGATTTTCACACCGCCGCAAACAATACTGATGATCTGTTTCCTTCCGGGCCCTTCAGCGGTTACAACAATACTAACACTCATTTCCACCAGCTCTTTCCGGGATATTTACTCGTAAAGCGTTGCCATCGGTCTGTTTGGAATTTCTCAAAAAAAAAAAAAAAAAAAAACAGACCTACTCCGCTGATCAAACTGAACAGAGCGAGAAAAGTCACTGACGTAAATTTGCCGTGGTTTTTGGGGTTTTTTGGGGTTGTTTTTTTTTTTTTGGGGGGGGGGGTCAGCCGACGTACATGGCGTCTATTATTGTAACGTTAATGTGACACTCCAGTTCTGAAACAATGTGCGGACGTGTGTCAGTCAACTGAGAAATTTACGAACCAAGACTGAACAATAAAGTTGGATTAGATATTACACGAGCTAGAAATATCGATGAGGGAAGGTTTCCTCACCTACGTGCAGACATGTTTTCACTAAGCGAGACACATCAGACAGTTAGCCAGACATACAGGCAGACACAGAAAACCTAAAGCGCACGGGCAGACAGACACTGAGACATCACTGAAAACTTTCAAAAGTAAGTTATCAAAAAGTAAGGGTTCAGTGAAATAATGAATGGGCTTCTGCGATGATAGACTGAGCAAGTCACGCCTGAATCCCAGGGCAAGAACCTGTCTGTCGGTCTGTCTGTCTATCTCTCTCTCTCTCTCTCTTACACACACACACACACACACACACACACACACACACACACACACACACTGTGATGCTACAAAAAAACTGACATTTCATATCATCGTGCATCAGTGGTATAACATGGCAATAGCCGCTGCTGTTTCACAATTACATTAGCTGTTGTTCTCAGCAGATCGCGTGAGAATGATATGTTACTCTGTCCCCTCCAACCCCTCCCCCCCCCCCAGCTCAGTCAGTCACGAACTGTAAGTGCCGGTGTAGCATCCGGTCCGGTCCCCCCTCTGAAGTAGTCCCCCGGGGGACCAATTCGTGGCAAAAACTGCTCTATAATGGTCCCCCCCTTAGACATCCAGCCTCGTTTTCCGACTGGTCCCCCTGGGCGATTTTGGTCCCCCCTCGCATCCAAAATAGGCCCCCTCTCGAACTGGTCCCCCTCTTTTCTAACCAATGTAGAGCTATGTCAGTATTTATTTTTAACTTTATTGTTACAAAACTTTATTGTCCCCAAAAGCACAGGGCCATAGGAACATTTTTTTTCTTTTTTTCCGATTTATGTGCTTGTTGTTATTTTTGTGTGTGTGAGATATATTTGTTTGGTTGTGTTCTTGTTTCTTTCAGTTGTTTTTTTGCATTGGTTGTTTTTTGCTGTCCACATTTCCTGTCATTTTTTTAAAACTGGAAATAGCATTTAGAGAATAACATCAAAGACCAAGTATCTAATATTTTCTATACAACGCCATAGAAAAATATTTCTTCAAAATTAAGTAAGTGTCCATGACATGAAAACTAGTTGCCACCTTTGGCTTTCAGCGTACTTCAAGTAGACAGTCAAGACTGAGTACCAGTGTCTCAAATCATGACCCTTGAAACAACAAAAACAGCAGAAGACTAACAGTTCTGGTCTAAGGAGTGACACAAAAAACAGGAGCAAAGTGATGTCCAAGATTCATTATATAAATTACTCTGTCTGTTTTCAATGGGGCCGATTGCCAAACTGGCCCGTATTTCAGCCACCTAGGTTGTCGGCCTGGAGCCTCTCTTGTGAACACATACACGGGCGTGTCCAAGAGGGTGGCTGCAGCAAATATCTCAACCTCGGTGGCCCAAGTACGGAATGAATTGTCGTGTACTTATAATTATAGGCATGTTTGACACGAGTCACGTGACGTGTCAAGAAGCGTGGCGACCGTTTTCTCATCCCACAAAAAAAATAAATAAAAGAAAAGAAAAAACAAATCTAAACTTTTAAAAGTGATTTAACTTCGTAGATTTGCCGTTCTATGTAGCCTATACTTTTGTTTTTTAGTGGCGACCGTTTCCTCATCCCACAAAAAAAAAAAAAGAGAAAATAAAAAAACAAAAGTATAGGCTACATAGAACGGCAAATCTACGAAGTTAAATCACTTTTAAAAGTTTAGATTTGACACTGTAACCTTGACCCAGTTCAAGATCATCTTGAATAACATCTCTGTACAAAAATGAAAATAATTATACATATAACGAAAGAGGTGTGTGTGTGTGTGTGTGTGTGTGCGCGTGTGTGTTTGCGTGCGTGCGTGCGTGAGTGAGTGTGCACGCGTGCGTGCGTGCGTGCATAATGTGTGTGTGTGTGTGTTTGAGAGATGGGGGGAGGAGAGAAAGTGTGGGGGGGCGAGAGAGAGAGAGAGAGAGAGTGAGAGAGATCCAGAGTCACGTTTTCTACTGAGTTGACACACACTATAACAATAAAGTTAAAAATAAATACTGACATAGCTCTACATTGGTTAGAAAAGAGGGGGACCAGTTCGAGAGGGGGCCTACTTTGGATGCGAGGGGGGACCAAAATCGCCCAGGGGGACCAGTCGAAAACGAGGCTGGATGTCTAAGGGGGGACCATTATAGAGCAGTTTTTGCCACGAATTGGTCCCCGGGGGACTGCTTCAGAGGGGGGACCGGACCGGATCCTACACCGGTACGAAAGAACAAAACTGGCCTTGACTGAAAGCGCGTTATCAGTGACAAGGCGGTTCTGCTTACAATACGCGCACTTGTTTTCAGTTGTACTGATAATTCTACCTACTCCACCCACCTGTCTAAGGCAACCATCATCACCGTCTCCCCCCCCCCCCCCCCCCCCCCCCCGCTCCCTCCCACCACCCCTCTTCGTCCCGTGGCACCGGCATATGCTCATGGCGCCCCCCCACCCCACCCCCGCCCAACACCCTGTAGTTAAACAATAACAATTAGCAAAACCAGCAGCCGTTTCCGCACCGCCACATTTGCTTCCTGCCTGTGACGTAACACTGGCCAGGAAGTAGCACAATTTGCACCCATAATGCCTCGCGGTAGCCGGGAGCCAACGACAGACTGGAGGCGACAAATTGGAGAGTAGAGAAATTACACGCATGTGGTCAGCAGCGACCGTCATGCCAGATGGCAGGAAAAGTGATGTCCCCTCTGATCGCGTGGCCAAAGGTTTTTGGTACCAATTTTACGAAGAATCTGTCACGGACATATGGTCACGGGCGGTAGCCAAGACGGCGGATAGCTACAGGGTGCTACTTCGATTCAAAAGTTTTGACGACAGTTGCATGCTGTCAGGTTAAAAAGTCATACGTTTGGAATATGAGCTAGCAGACGACATTGAAGTTACGTGTTAGTAAAAGTCGTTTCCTAGTCGATGAACGATCCCTCAGTTCCTTCACAGCGAAATACAAGGAGTTTCAGTTCCGTGCTACTCACATTTAAAAAAAACAACAACAACAACAACACAGCTCTGTGCAACTGTTTACTGAATGTAAGTTTCTGTGAATGACATGGCGAGTAGGGGTGGCCAAATGGTAGAGCGTTGGACTTCTAATGCTCTGGTCGTGAGTTCGAATCCCGCCGGCTGGGGCCAAATATTTGTGCTCGCCTTTTTTTCTCGTTGCCCCGTCTTTGATATCACCCTTATGTGGTGGAAAAGGACGTTAAACGCCCAAACACCCACCCACCCACCCCGTTTCCTAGTCGATGCCGAACCACCCCTCAGTTCTTTCACAGCGAAATACAAGGAGTTTCAGTTCCGTGCTACTCACATTTAAAAACAACAACAACAACACAGCTCTGTGCAACTGTTTACTAAATGCAAGTTTCTGTGAATGACAGGGGAAGCCGGGGTGGCCGAATGGTAGAGCGTTGGACTTCTAATGCTCGGGTCGTAAGTTCGTATCCCGGCTGGAGCCAAATATTTGTGCTGGCTTTTTCATCGATGCCCCGTCTTTGATATCACCCTTATGTGGTGGAAAAGGACGTTAAACGCCCAAACACCCACCCACCCTGTGAATGACAGAGGCCGAAAACTATTGAATTGGAGTAGCATCTATCAAAGCATCACCGCCATCTTGATTGCCCCTCCCGTGGTGCTGATTTTCACGGAGGATCTGTCATGGGCATATGGCGGTCACACGTCCAGTGCGTCAGGCGATGGTCAGACACGGCATCTGAGAGTGAAGTGCCTTGTCCACGCCGAAGACTGAAAGAGCACCTGTCTGACGAGGCCGCTTTCAATGATTAATTATTCAAATCGACATACACGGTTGTAATGATTTATTCAGATAAACAGGGTGGGCTGGTGGGTCTGTTGGTCGGAACAGCCGAGCGGTAGAGCGTTGGTTTTTCAATGCTCGGGTCGTGAGTTCGGATCCCGACGTGGGTAAAAAATGTATTGTATGCCAGCCTTTCTCTCGTTGCCTCCCCTGCTGGTGATCGAGTGGTGTGCGGGTGTTTGGGGGTTTAACGTCCTTTTCCACCACATAGGTGATATCAAAGACGGGGCAACGATGAAAAAGCCAGCATAAATATTTGGCCCCAGCCGGGATCGAACTCACGACCCGGGCATTAGAAGCCCAACGCTCTACCGTTCGACCACCCCGGCTCCCCGTGATTCGAGGGTTTAACTCACTTCATACCGAGTAAGTTTTGGGTTGTGCACCACTGAGTGCCCCCCCCCCCCCCCCCAAAAAAAAAAATAAATAAATAAAATAAAATAAAATAAAATAAAAATAAAAATAAATAAATAAATAAATAATAAAATAAATAAAAAATAAAGATAAAAATAAAATTAAAAAATAAATAAAATAAAAAATAATACATGTAAATAAATAAATAAATAAAGTCACGATTAACTAATGTCTGCACGGATTTACATTTGGCTTAGAGTGTTCCACTTTGATCATACTCGTGTTTGCTGCAATAAGAGCAGTCAAAGAACTGTAAATCTTTCCTGGTTTTCGCTTGCAGGACCAGGACCGAAAAAAAAGAAGTCAAAAACGTGGAATACTCGTGCACGTTACAAAATGTGTCAAAGTCTGTTGTTCATCACGGGGGTGATTTCAAACACGTGGGCAGTGAAAAATGGGAGACACGACTGAAAAGGTTGTTTTGTGTCGTTATAATGCTGTACTTGGTCACCCCATAGCTGTTTCTTTGTAACTAAATCAGACCTGATTCTTATCAGAGTCATTCGACAGACGTGGGGGAGCCGGGGTGGCCGAATGGTAGAGCGTTGGACTTCCAATACGTACTCGGTTCCGAGTTCGAATCCCGGCTGGGGCCAAATATTTGTGCTGGCTTTTTCATCGTCGCCCCGTCTTTGATATCACCTGTATGTGGTGGAAAAGGACGTTAAACTCCCAAACACCCACCCACCCACTCGACAGACGTAGGCGAATGCATCACGAATTTGTATCCAGGTCGGAAACTGAGCAGGAAAACTATGACCAGTTCGCTCATCCGTAACACGGAAGCCACAAGCCAGCATTCCGTTTTGAAACAAACCCATTGTCACTGGCCACACCATGTGACCTATGAGCCACAGGGAAGTCAGACATAATTTTTCTACTGACCTCAGTAAACCACTCATACCGAAACAGACAGGAAAACAAACATCTCTTTGGGCGGGGTGATCATAACGCTTCGGTGGTGGGGAAATGTTAGTAATTTAGACACATTGTAAACATGTATATACATCCGGTGACATTTAGTCACGGTTTTACACTCGAATCATTGGTGATAAAACAAATACAAGACCTTACATGGAAACAAGCCGGGCAGTGCGCTTTCATTGTTTTAGGAAGCCCGAGTGAGTCATGGACACGATGTAAAATATTTGCCTGTCAAAAGTAAGCTAGCGTAAACACGGAGGGCATACCGGTGTAACACGCGGCATCAGTGAACTCCCCAGCGTGAAGTGCCCCGCGGGATATACGCAGCTTGAGGTTACATGTACGCCGGGTCAATACAGCTTGAGGCTAGACGTGCCCCGGGTCTATGCAGCTTGAGGCTAGAAGTACCCCGGGTCTATGCAGCTTGAGGTTAGAAGTACGCCGGGTCAATACAGCTTGAGGCTAGGCGTGCCCCGGGTCTATGCAGCTTGAGGCTAGAAGTACCCCGGGTCTATGCAGCTTGAGGCTAGAAGTACCCCGGGTCAATACAGCTTGAGGCTAGACGTGCCCCGGGTCTATGCAACTTGAGGCTAGAAGTACCCCGGGTCAATACAGCTTGAGGCTAGAAGTACCCCGGGTCAATACAGCTTGAGGCTAGAAGTACCCCGGGTCTATGCAGCTTGAGGCTAGAAGTACCCCGGACATGTCTGCATGGATTTAAATTTGGCTCAGTGGGAGTGTTGCATTTTGATTCTACTCGTGTTTGCTGCAGTAAGAGCCGTCAAGGAACCGTTAATCTTGCCTGATTTTCGCATACAAACAGAAATAAAAATCAGAAACGTGGGATGCGCGAGCGCGGTACGAAATGTGTTAAAACCTGCAAAATGAAACTAACCAGTTCTATTTTGTTGAGGGGTGAGGGGGGGGGGTGTTTGGGAATTTAACGTCCTTTTCCACCACATACTGGTCATATCAAAGACTGGGCGACGATGAAAAAGCCAGCACAAATATTTGGCCCCAGCCGGGATTCGAGCTCATGACCAGAGCATTGGAAGTCCAACGCTCTACCATTCGGCCACGCCGGCTCCTCTCCATTTTGTTGAACCGTGAGTGGGTGTTAGTAATGTATGACAGATGAACTTGACGTTTTGCTGTGTACGTCATGGCCATACAGGTGAAACCCGATATATACGTATATATTTATATATATACGTCATAATATGATTGAGGAGCAACAACTGAACTGGAATCTGCGTATTTCGCTAATGCGATCACTACAAAAATGAGTCTGACTGCAGAAGGTCACACCTGGGTCATGGCATAGATGGGTCTCACATATATATCGATCTTTCTTTGTGCTGTCCATTGTCAGTTTTCCTGCAGTGGAGGGAGCGGCGGGGGAGGGGGGGGGGAGAGAAGGCGCTGGATGACGGGGGGGGGGGGGGTTGGATGGGCGCTGTCATTTTCTTGCTTCAGAGAAAGGTGGGGGGGAGGGGGTGGGGGTGGGGGTATTGGATGGGCGCTGTCATTTTCTTGCTTCAGAGAAAGGTGGGGGTGAGGGGGGAGGGGTGGGTTTGGTGTGAATATGGGATAATAGGAGCTGTTAGTATTTCCTTGCTCCCGGCCCCTCCCCCACCACACCCCACCCCCACGGCCACCACCATCACCCACCACCTTCACAACTTAGTACATGAAATACGGGCGAGTCAGTAGTTGGTGCATACCAACGTGGACAGAACACGCTTTATCATCAGTCATGGACCCGATTGGCACAGAGACATGAACATCCCGCCAGAGACCTTACTACACAGATTTCTCTTTGGATAGACTCTGATTCTGTCTGGAGTTGCGTAATTACGCCACTACCACTCCTCGTGCGTGCAGAAACAGTCTCTGCATCCCTAGTAGTGACCGCCCTGCATTGTATAATAATGGGTTCCCGTGATATAAATGATAATGATCAACATTTATCTGATATCGGCAGCATCTGGTCTGATCTTACTCTGATTGTGATCTATTGCATGAGTTGCCACACGCGCAGCTGAGATCAGCATTTCTTCTTGTTTTTTTTTTTATGTGCAATCCTGTTGTAATCCACTCCGCCATGCACTCTTATTTAAAGGGACATAGTCACGTTCGCGTTTTCAGGTCACGTTTCGCCGGTTTTTCTAAGGAAACTCACAGATCGACTGACCCGGCTGGGATGCTTCTGCTGACAAAATCGTGTGTCACGCGTGTGTGTGTGTGTGTGTGTGTGTGTGTGTGTGTGTGTGTGTGTGTGTTTTCTGTCAGTGTGTCAACTGTGTGTGTGTGTGTGTGTGTGTGTGTGTGTGTGTGTGTGTGTGTGTGTGTGTGTGTGTGTGTGTGTGTGTGTGTGTGTGTGTGTGAGGGAGAGAGAGAGAGGCTGGAGAGAGAGAGAGAGAGGCTGGAGAGAGAAAGAGAGAGAGAGAGGGGGGGGCTGGAGAGAGAGAGAGAGAGAGAGAGAGGCCGGAGAGAGAGAGAAAGAGGGGGGGGGTGGCTGGAGAGAGAGAGACAGAGAGAGAGAGAGAGGCTGGAGAGAGAGAGGGGGGGGTGGCTGGAGAGAGAGAGAGAGAGAATCGGAGAGATTGAAATTGAGAGAGAGAGAGAGAGAGAGAGAGGGAGAGAGAAGGGGGGGTTGGGGGGAGGGGGGATCTGGCCGGCTCTGGACGGAAGCCGAGAAGCTTGATCGGAGAAGAGAATGGGTTCACGGTTATCATCAGTTCATTGTAGAAGCATCTGCTATGAGATTAGCTGTTATCAAACGAGAAATGTTTGTTTACGTTCCACAAGTGCTGTGGCTAAGTGGTGCCAAGCGACGGCTCCTCCGTACCGGGCCGGTGGGCTAAACAAGAAACGGGTCAAACATGAGGGTGCGCTTCTCATGATTGATGCCAAGTATGCAAGACCGTGGCTCCGCCACAGTAACCTGTTTCGTAGCGCACCACTGAAGGGTTTATTTCCATCTTCTTGCAAAATCTCGAGGGGAGCCGGGGTGGCCGAATGGTAGTGCGCTGGACTTCCAGTTTTCGGGTCTTGAGTTTGTATCCCGGCTGGGACCAAATATTTGTGCTGGGTTTTTGATCGTTGCCCCGTCTTTGATTTCACCCGTATGTGGTGGAAAAGGACGTTAATCCAGCAAACACCCACGCCCACCCACCCACCCACCCCCACCCTTGCAAAAGCTCGATGTATACCGCCAGTCTCTTTGGACTCCCTAAACTACCTTTCATGAAAAGTCATCATGAAAAGCCGGTCATGGAATCCGGCCAAACACACCATATCCGACTGCAGGGAACAGACAAAAAGGTGGCGCCGGCTGTAGAACTGGCGACGTCAGTAGTTCTCGGCCTAACGGGAATTTCCCGGCCTTACTCACTGTCGGTATAACACGCGGGATGTACTCCCCAGCGTAAAGTGCCCCGGGCCTCAGCAGCTTGAGACTGGAAGTGCCCTGGGCCAATGCAGCTTGAGGCTGGAAGAGCCCCGGGTCAGTCACAGTCATTGTAGCTTGAGGCTGGAATCCGTGCCCGAGGCCGGTTAAGCAGCTCAGTGAGGCTGGAAGTGCCCAAAGTCAATGCAGCTTGATGCCGGACTGAAGTGCACGAGAGTCAAACGAGCCGGACAGTACATCTGGCTTAGAAGACATGCGCCGAGACAAAATAATTATGTATCAGCACAGTGCCAGTGGCCGGAAAGGAAGCAAAGCCGGCTTGGGTTCTTAATGGGGCTTCAGAAGCACTGACCAAAACTTTGAATTGTGTACCGTTGCTACAGAGCTGACCCTCTGTGCCTGGTAATAATACTGAATAAAATCATAGTAATAATAGTAATGACAGTGCTTATATAGCACTTTAACCTATAATCAGTTAAGAACAGTTCTAAGCGCTTAAAAAATGAATAGGAAAAAATGTGTACAAAGCCATGAGGTGAGGGCGCAACGACACACACACACACACACACACACACACACACACACACACACACACACACACACACACACACAGAGGATGCAAACCAGAACTGTGAAACTGATGTTGTCAATCAAGTTATGGCCGGGCAGAAAACAGGTTGGTTTTGAGGTCTTGGAAGTTTCAAGGGAGGGTGCTTGGCGCAGTGGTAGCAGAATGTTTGAAAACAACAACAACAACCTAAAACAAACCGTGTGTAGGTTGTCCAGTCAATGCAGCATACACCAAGAGACCAACTCCCCTTCACACCGCCTACTGTGATTGCTCGCCCATAGAGGTTCGCAGCTACAGCGGAGTTTGAGCGGTGCCGGGCTGGCTGACCACAAACTGGCAATCTGAGTGTGGTGTGGGTGAGGCTGTGGGAAATCCCGACCCTAGGGCCAGACACCAAAGCCGCACCCTGAAGCACTTCATTTTGTCTTGGGTGAAAGGTCAGAAGCCATTCTCTGTCTCTCTGTCTCTTGTCTTCCGGCCTCCCCCCCCTCCCTCTCTGTCTCAGTAGTAGGCGTGTCACAGTGTGTGTTATATTAAAAAAACACACAAAAACTTCATAATATGCTGACTTAGTTATGTATGCAGGGGCGCCGGAACCGGGGGGGGGGGGCAAAAAGATACTCTTGCCCCCCCCCCCCCTGGAAAATCAGGTGACTATGGCAAGAGGGGGGGGGGCAAAGCCATGGTCTTGCCCCCCCCCCCACCCCTCTTCCTGCTCTCTCCCTCATCCCACCCAACAGAGAACTCAGTTGCATGAAATATCAAAACGACTTGGCAGAAAGTCGTCTGATAATCACCCCCCCCCCCCTCCGCTTTTCACTTTCTCTGGGCAACGTCCTTCCTTTCAGTGGCTCCCTGGTTCGTAACTATTAGTTTTTGTCTGCGCAGCATCTGATCGCCACCCCCCCTCCCCCCTTCCCCCCCCCCCCCCCGCTTTTCACTTTCTTCACTTTCTTTGGGCAACGTCCTACCTTTCAGTGGCTCCCTGGTTCGTAAAAGGGTTTTGTCTGCGCAGCATCTGAACGCCCCCCCCCCCCCCCCCCCCCCGCTTTTCACTTTCTCCGGGCAACGTCCTTCCTTTCATTGGCTCTGGCGTTTCCCCCCTCTGAGATTCTGCCCCCCCCCCTCCCCCCAACATCTTCCGGCGCCCCTGGACTATGCTTTCATTGCAAGCGAACGTCGCGGCTGTGCCGAGGCGCCGTGGTAACCTGTTTCAGTGTTTGTCTCCATACTCGATAACAAAGAGTTCTCTTTTGCACGGTATTGTGCTAAAAATATGAGAATAAAGTCCTGTGTGTGTGTGTGTGTGTGTGTGTGTGTGTGTGTGTGTGTGTGTGTGTGTGTGTGTATGTGTGTGTGTGTGTGTGTGTGTGTGTGTGTGGAGGTAAAAGATGGCTGCCTGGAGAGAAACTGACCAACCGTCTACTGTAAGGCTGACTGACAGCCGGGCTGACTGATTCAGTGACAAGAATTCACGTGCTCACTCCCGGCACCCACTCAGACACTCAGATTAAATAAATCAAACTGAAATTCTGTTGTTACTTGTTCACCACTGCCACTGACTGCTACACTGTTCACTACCAGGAACACTGGGCCGGAACAACTGCCGCAGCAGCAACAAAAGAAGATGACACCGGAGGCGCGTTCAGTTAGCTTAGCGGCTACGTAGGAAAGCGAGGAAAGCTGGCGAGGCCGTTCAGTTGAGCGTAGCCAGGCTAGCCCCTAGCGTAGGAAAAGTAGAACCCCGCAGAGGTGCTAGCTTCGGCTAGCTTCTCATTTCAAGATGGCGTCCGTTCGTGTGTGTGGCTTCAATTTTTTTCAACTGTTTGATTTTTAAAGATCGATGGGGACCGCATCATAAATGATATGACCGTTGTGTATCAGGCTTGATCTGTACCAACTTATTATCCAGTTTAATTTGCTGAATCCTGTTAAGGGACGTTCATAAATCATTTCTAAGCCAGCGTTTCCTTTGTTCGCGTTCAGCGTTCACGCTCAGCGTTGGTTGTTGCTAAACTGACGAAGTCTTTCATATGCGCGTCAGTCTAGGTTTCTGCCTTTGGCCTGCTTCTCTTCACTCAACATGCAAAACAACTTGTCTGTGACTTGCATCATGCTTACGATCGCCCCCTCAACAGCATTATAGCAAAGTTCTTGTTTAAGAAGTTCCTTCACAACGCCAACGCTCACGCTTTCCGCCATTTTGAAAATGCTCGCACCGCTAGCGCCGTTCAGTTGACTGCTAGCTTTCTCCCTTTTGCGATCGCTACGTCGACCTAGATATCTAGCTCAACTTAGGCCGTGAGCCAAGGCCGTCTAAAACGCACTCCATAGCCCCTGAGTTAAGCAATTTTTTCATATAATGAAAAATAATACAAGGCTAGTGTATGGCAAAATCAGTGTTGTTTCCGTGTCGGTCCGGTCGGGTTAATGAATACGGACCTAATGAACACTGACCAATTAGCGAAATTTTCAACCAATCAGCGTCTTTAAAAAAAAATTACTGCGGCAGGGACGTCCCTGACCGCGGCAATTTTAACCAATCATCGGGCTCAAATGGCAGTGGCTGCGAAACGAAAACGAAACGAAACGAAAACACGGCTGACGCGTGTTTGGCTCAGGCGTCTTCGAAAGGTATTCGTACCAGATTGCAGTGTTCAGTTCACTTTGCAGGGAGTAAAGACACCACAGTTAAGTCCTTCACAGATCAAACATTTGCAAATACCCTTCGGTATGCGCAGCGATGGGGTTTGTTTGACTGTGCGAGCTCCCAAATCGCGCGAACCTTTCTTGATTCAAGTCATTCCTGTCAGCGGGAAGCAGAGTTACAGCGTCTGGGATACCATCGATCCTGTTACCAACGATTCATAAGAAGAGACAGGTAAGTGGATGCTCCTTCGCCCGTAGTACAGTCTTGATATTTCTGCCCTACTGACCCCAGCCGGTGGATTTTAAATTGATCTATACTGAGTATAGATTTGACGATGATGCGATGCCAGTACTTGCAGTGTTTTCGGGTTGAGTGGGGGGTGGGGGGGGGGAGAGTTTTGTGTGTGTGTTTGGAGGGGGGGGGAGATGAGAGGTCAGTTGGTAGACTCACATGCGGGGAAAGAGTGCACAAGAACCTACATTAAACTAGAAAATGTGTGTGTGTGTGTGTGTGTATGTGTGTGTGTGTGAGACAGAGAGAGAGAGAGAGAGACTGAGTGATTCACTCTCATAAAGTTTAATAGTGTTGGTGCACAGCAGTTTGTGAGGTATCAACTGTGAATTGAAATTTTATATTTTGCCCTATGTACATGTACTTCACACCAATAACTATTGCTGATGCATCTAATCACACTATTTGTCATTTGATGTTTGTTACATAGTGTGTTCACTTTTCAGTTCTGTGTCTGTGGACAGGCTTGAATTACTTCAGCGTCAAGCAGAGAAGAGAAATGCAAGTGCGCCTGCTGACAGTGCAGATGGAGGTCTGATCCAGCCACCACCACCACCTCCAGCAAATCAACTTAGAAGCTCTGTCTAGCCCCCTGCAAACAAGCCTTCCTGTAGCAAACTCAGTGGTTTAACAATAACATTAACAAACTGTGACTGTAAAGGAGTGGATTAGTTTTATTTAAACAACAGTCTTTGGACCAAATAGTAAACAAATTGACTGGCTTGGTTTTTTATTCATGGACTAATTTTTGGATTTTCCTGCTGGATGGTCATCGTCAGTGAAGCATGGACTGCTGGTGTTGTTTACTGCAGAAACTGTTCTTGCAAACTCTGTTTTATAACAAACTGTGACTGTAAAGGAATGGCTTTGAACAACAATCTATGTTCAAGTTCATGTTCAAATTACTTTATTTATCCCTCATGGGGCAATTGAATGTTTGGACATAAGGGACTAATTGATTGGCTTGGTGTTTTCCTGCAAGTGTTGTTGAAATGGCCTCTTTTGCTGAGTAAGCAGAGCTTGTACTTAGAGTGGAACGTAGGCCCCCAGGAACCTCTCCTGGCCACCACCAAGAGGTGGAAGCTTACCTGTTTCGGGCACATCACTCGACATGACAGCCTATGCTAGACCGTCATGCAAAATGTGTTGCTACACGCCACTTACTACACCACTACACCCCACTTGCTACACCACTACAGCCCACTTGCTACACCACTACACCCCACTTGCTACACCGATACTCTGTTAACCCACTTGCTACACAATAAATGAATAATCTGCTACACAGCACTGATTTGCTACCCCAGTACGCTGCTACATTCCCTAAATACACTGCTACCGTGTGACTTTGCCATACATCACTTACAACAATTTTGAAACTCTGTGTGTGTGTGTGTGGAGAGAGAGAGAATCATGTCTAGACATTCCGTCAATCCGCAAAGCAAGCGAAGAAATAAAAAATGAGTGAATTTTATGTAACAAACGCCCCCCCCCCCCCCCCCAACAAAAACACAAATACATGTATTTCACATGACATGCAATTGAAAGTACAGTGGACGCCGGATATAAGCAACTCGGATATAAGAAAACTCGGTTATTGCCAACAAATTTTTTTCCCCCGGCCAAACTCTTCTTTATTATGTATTACAAAAACTCGGATACAAGAAACTCGCTTATAAGAAAACTCGGTTTTAGGAAAGCAAATTTCTTGTCCCGCTTGATACAAAAACTCGGATATAAGAAACCGAAAGTACATTTCCAAGAAAATTTCACTCATTGTAAGAAACCGAAAGTACATTTCCAAGAAAATTTCACTCATTCCAAGAAAACAGGTCAGGTCTGACGTCACTTAGGACAGGCACATGATGGCGCATGATTTTCTTTTCTTGAATTGGTTCTTTACCATTGTGTTCCGTGCAAAACTGAATGTTGGCAAGAAGAAAAAATACGAGATGCATTTTTGTTGTTCTATTGTTATATGTTGTTTTTATTATTATTTTGTTTTTTTGCCGGATTGGGAGCTCAGTCTCTCTCTCTCTCTCTCTCTGTATGTCTGTCTCTGTCTACAGGGCTCGCGTTAAGGAGAATAAAACTATCAGTATTAGACTAACTGTTGATCAATTCCTTTCTTTGACAATATACGTGGTCCATCTTTCCTCCATCCCCCTTCCCCCTCCCAACAGAAATAAAAGCTAATTTGCAGCTTTTTTCAGCCAAATTAGACACGGAAAGCATCGCATATCATACTCTAATGGGACGAGTGTTTTATAGATCAAAAGTTGATACATAATGCACTTTTAATATATCCTATAAATACAAGGGAATTCTCTCTCTCTCTCTCTCTCTCTCCTTAGTTCTTTTTTGTTTGTTTGTTTGTTTGTTTGGTTGGTTGGTTTGGTTGGTTTGGTTGGTTTTTTGTTTTGTTTTTTTTTTCTTACCACATGACCGCCAGCGCTACAGTTGGGAAGCAAAAACAGTATTTTCATGTTCAAACAAAAAAATCTGACATTGAAGGACACAAGCGCACTGGTGTATATTAACTCTACACATATATATTCTGTGCAGGTCTTTAAGAGAAACCAGATATTTCTTAATTTAATGCAAAACATACACGAACTGAGAAAAAAGAAATGTTTTAAACCTTTTTTTCACTGAACTCGGTTATAAGAAATATTTTTCAAAATACTTTCTTATATCTGACTTTCAGATATAAGAAAACTCGGATATAAGAAACCAAAAAATTCACCCCCCTCGAGTTTCTTATAACCGGCGTATACTGTACATGTACTTTCTGGGTAACCTAAAAATGAAATACTGACATTTCAAAAGTGACATACTGGAGGGTTTTTTTTTTACCCACATTATACAACAGAAATCATGGAATAACAAAACAGGAATCAAATGTCATTTTTGTTGTACAGTCAAACGGTCATCCTAGGGACTGAGTCAAACTGGCCGTCTTAGACAGGTGACCGGCTTTTACAGGGTGCAATGTTCCGGCAGAAAACGTGCCTAACCTTTCAAACTGACATCCGACATGTGATCAGACAGGTCTAGCAAGTATACATGACACATGTTCCTGCTTTTAAATAGCGCAGAATTGCCGTGATTCTGTTACTAGGAATCAGTGTGTTTGACTTGTACCTATTAACAAATTTTTGTAAGTGTTGTATGGAAAAGCCACACAATAACAATGTCTTTACTACAATACTAGGGTGTAGCAGAGTAGTGGTGTAGCAAGTGGGGTGTAGCAGTGTAGTAAATGGGGTGCAGTGGTGTAGTAAGTGGGGTGTAGTGATGTAGCAAGTGGGGTGTAGCAGTGTAGTAATTGGATTGTGGTGCTG
>JACVVK020000643.1:130000-142500 GCA_018292915.2 Batillaria attramentaria
TCTTTGATGACACCCTTGTATGGTGAAAAAGGACGTTACACCCCTAACTCCCCAGCCACCTTTCTACTACGACAAACTATTTTGTGTTACCCTCTTCTCGTTGCCCCGTCTTTGATATCATCCATACATATTTTTCGTGGTGGAAAAGAGGTTAAAGCCCGGAACACCCACCCACCCATCCACCCAACCCCGCATACACAGGGGGAGCCGGGGTGGTCGAATGGTACAGCGTTGGACTTCTAATGCTCGGGTCGTGAGTTCGATGCCCGCTGGGACCAAATATTTGTGTTGGCATTTTCATCGTTGCCCCGTCTTTGATATCACCCTATGTGGTGGAAAAGGACGTTAAACCCCCAAACACCCACCCACCCACCCGCATACACAGAGATGTAAAAGGGGTTGTCACATGCTGCGATCTGCAGGCCTATCTGCGACGAAATGCCCTCAGGGCCAGTTACTGAAATCCGCTTGTACCGGTGTAGCATCCGGTCCGGTCCCCCCTCTGAAGTAGTCCCCCGGGGGACCAATTCGTGGCAAAAACTGCTCTATAATGGCCCCCCCCTTAGACATCCAGCCTCGTTTTCGACTGGTCCCCCTGGGCGATTTTGGTCCCCCCCTCGCATCCAAAATAGGCCCCCTCTCGAACTGGTCCCCCTCTTTTCTAACCAATGTAGAGCTATGTCAGTATTTAACTTTAGTCACATCACGGTTTTCCCCTTTCGCGGTCAGAGGGTAAGTGCCATTTTTCAAATAGTTCAACACGTTGTCATACAGAGTGTCGTCCATGATGATAGTCAATGAAAAACGAAGACTGGCTGACGGAATGAATTGTCGTGTACTTATAATTATAGGCATGTTTGACACGAGTCACGTGACGTGTCAAGAAGCGTGGCGACCATTTATAATTATAGGCATGTTTGACACGAGTCACGTGACGTGTCAAGAAGCGTGGCGACCGTTTTCTCATCCCACAAAAAAGAAAAGAAAAGAGAAAACAAATCTAAACTTTTAAAAGTGATTTAACTTCGTAGATTTGCCGTTCTATGTAGCCTATACTTTTGTTTTTTAGTGACGACCGTTTTCTCATCCCACAAAAAAAAAGAAGAGAAAATAAAAAACAAAAGTATAGGCCACATAGAACGGCAAATCTACGAAGTTAAATCACTTTTAAAAGTTTAGATTTGACACTGTAACCTTGACCCAGTTCAAGATCATCTTGAATAACATCTCTGTACAAAAATGAAAATAATTATACATATAACGAAAGAGGTGTGTGTGTGTGTGTGTGTGTGTGTGTGTGTGTGTGTGTGTGTGTGTGTGTGTGTGTGTGTGTGTGTTTGCGTGCGTGAGTGAGTGTGCACGCGTGCGTGCGTGCGTGCATAATGTGTGTGTGTGTGTGTGTTTGAGAGATGGGGGGAGGAGAGAAAGTGTGGGGGGCGAAAGAGAGAGAGAGAGAGAGAGTGTGAGAGAGATCCAGAGTCACGTTTTCTACTGAGTTGACACACACTATAACAATAAAGTTAAAAATAAATACTGACATAGCTCTACATTGGTTAGAAAAGAGGGGGACCAGTTCGAGGGGGGGCCTATTTTGGATGCGAGGGGGGACCAAAATCGCCCAGGGGGACCAGTCGAAAACGAGGCTGGATGTCTAAGGGGGGACCATTATAGAGCAGTTTTTGCCACGAATTGGTCCCCCGGGGGACTACTTCAGAGGGGGGACCGGACCGGATCCTACACCGGGCACTCCCCGCAGACACCGCCGCGACGCTAGTGAACAGAGCACGGTCCTATTTTGTTTCCTCGCCACGCCAGCAAGTCGCCGCTGACCATGCTTTGTGTATTGGAGCGCCGGGCCGGCGGTGCTGCTGGTAGCCGAAGTGTGTTGCAACGTATGATCGCAACCTCCCGCGCAATACACAAGCGCGTGCCTCGCAGGCACTCTACGTTTGACAAGGCCTTTATGAAAGACCGCGCCACTATAAAGAGCCTACCGCCGGCGGCACAAACTCCCCCTACTATTTATGTTTACTCGGAGCGGTAGCGAACTTGACCTCTCCAGCCACCGCAACGCACGCACAGCCTGGCGACCCCCCTCACCAGGGGGAGCAACAATTGGTCAGGGGCTGACAACCGGCCCCTGGGGAGCAAACTAATTTTGTTAATGATCCGAGCGACTCGCAGCATGCGGTACTCGCCACAGATCAACAGTGAGGTGTCGGAACTGCTGTGACTCTGTGACTCCTAACACGTCAATCTTCCACGATCTGCTGGAAACAACTGCTAATGTAATTATGAAACAGCAGTGGTTATTGCCATGTTATACCACCGACGCACGATGATATGAAATTTCAGTTTCTGTAGCAACACGGTGTGTGTGTGTGTGTGTGTGTGTGTGTGTGTGTGTTAGGGGTTTAACGTCCTTTTTCCACCACATAGGGTGATATCAAAGACGGGGCAACGATGAAAAAGCCAGCACAATATTTGGCCCCAGCCGGGATCGAACTCACGACCCGAGCATTAGAAGTCCAACGCTCTACCATTCGACCACCCCGGCTCCCCCGTGTGTGTGTGTGTGTGTGTGTGTGTGTGTGTGTGTGTGTGTGTGTGTGTGTGTGTGTGAGAGAGAGAGAGAGAGAGAGAGAGAGCGCAAGTATTACTGATTTATTGAGTAATCCAGGCAGGAACTATTGTGTAGTGTTTTTAATCACGTGTTTCATAAGCACTCGTCAACTGGTTCCATTTTTCTTTGATTTCAAAGCCGTTTTATGGCTGCACCTGGCCAAAATTTCCCTAATAAGAGGCAAAATAAAATAAAATAAAATAAATTATGGTATGCTATGGTATGGTATGGTATGGTATGGTATGGTATGGTATTCATGTGGCATTCGCACAATTGACACATCAAGATCTCAGTCTCAAAAGGTCGAGATCAGCACAGAACCAATTTATTTACAGAACCACACAGACTGAACCAATATATATATACGTCTGATTAGTTCTGCTAGCCAAAACAACAACAACAACAAAAAATACATAACCCAAACTCCTTCGCTATGCATTGTCACAACCTTACCTCCACCGCAGCATGAAATACGATGCCATAGCAACGAGACAAGACCAAGCGAGGTGAAGGAATACTGTAGCAGGGCATGAGACCGGCGCCGGCATCAGAAACCTGCTCACCACTCCGTATCGAGCAGCTATCTTCACGGTCTGTTGGTTTTGCGCCAGCCAATCTCGTGCAGTTTGTGCAGGGTCGTCCCAGTCGTCTGGTGCGGGTGGAGGGCTGAGTGGTAGTGCCTATTGATTGTGCATGTCTTATCTGCTCGTTACAACACACAGGCGCCCGTGATATGTGTTATCTAGCTCGTTCCGGGCATGCTTTCCTTGCACACGTTAGATAACAAGGTGACCAAAAAAAAAAAAAAAAAAATTGGCGGGCAACCTTGGTTTATTGAAAATCCCCGCTGGTTCAATTCAGTTCAATTCGAATTAGATTATTAATCCTAGAAGGGAAATAATTTTTATTATAGGCCACAAAAAATAATAATAATAAGACATAATGATAACAACAAATATAACCTGCACTTACAGAAGCCTCAGTCACGGACACAATTACATGTAAATATAATCTGGCACACACACACACACACACACACACACACACACACACACACACACACACACACACACACACACACACACACACACACACACACACGTGTAAATCCAAAGCACTCACACTCTTAAAATATAAAACCACTCACTCTCATAGTAAGGCTCATGACACTGACTCGGGAGACGTTTTTGTTCGGACGAACATGGTAAACAGCTCAAAACACGCCGTGGAAAAACTAGGGGTGGGTGGGTGTTTGGGGGTTTAACGCCCTTTTCCACCACATACGGGTGATATCAAAGACGGGCAACGATGAAAAAGCCAGCACAAGCCAAAGGTATGTTGTAACGGCATGCCAACTCTCTACCACCGGGCTTCACTACGCTTATCCTCTGTACTGACCCGAAATCGGCTAGCCGAGTGGGTGGGTGTTTAGGGGTTTTAACGTCCTTTTCCACCACATAGGGTGATATCAAAGACGGGGCAACGATGAAAAAGCCAGCACAATATTTGGCCCCAGCCGGGATACGAACTCACGACCCGAGCATAAGAAGTCCAACGCTCTACCATTCGGCCACCCCGGCTCCAGAGAGAGAGAGAGAGAGAGAGAGAGAGAGAGAGAGAGAGAGAGAGAACGAACGAACGAACGAACTTTATTTTACAACGGAAAAGATTTGGCCATACATTGGTCAGTTTTCAATCAGCCGTTGCTACACACAAGAGAGAGAGAGAGAGAGAGAGATGATGATGATGATGATGATGATGATGAAACTTTATTTATCAACGGTAAAAGATTTGACAGAAATTCGCCAGTTTGCAAACTTGCCGTTGCTAATACTACAGATTTTCTACTAAGGAAAAAAAAAAGGAGCAAAATATAAAAGAAAGAGAAAAAAATTCAACACAGAATATCTAATATAATAACACAGAATATAAACTACAAGAAACAAAACCATAGAGAAAATCGTCCATCAGGTCAAAACACATTCACACGTACGTGAGAGAGAGAGAGAGAGAGAGAGAGAGAGAGAGAGAGAGAGAGAGAGAGAGAGAGAGAGAGAGATTCGCACAGTAACTTCAAATCCAGACTATATCTTTGCTGACTCATCTCGTCTCAAAGACACAAAATACCCAGATCAAATACATAACAATTGAGGTTCTGCAATCACGTTACATTTCGAAAATTCATTTATTTTTCGGCTGACATTTCCGACTATCACATAAAACACAAAGCGACATTATCCTATTGCAGACGAAGTATCTAGTCCGTTAACATTCAGCCGCCTACACACAAGTCACGGTTCACACTGCACCGGCCAAAAGCACTGGTCCTCAGTCTGCAACCAATAACGTCGTCTGCTCGCTACACGGTACTAGAGGGTGGAACCGGTACGATATCTCAAACCGGTTTTTAACAGGTTTTTCGAATAGAAAACCGAGGTTTAAAACCGGTTAACCGCGGCTATGTGTACGTCATCTATTGTTTCTAACGTTTCCCCAAAAGATGGAAGGGGGTAAGGGAGGGGGGTCTCCTAGTACTCCGGCTTCCTGTACCCCTGCGTTGGAAATGTTCAGCCAACAATTTGTTTGGGAGTTTAACGTCCTTTTCCACCACATACGGATGATATCAAAGACGAGGCAACGATGAAAAAGCCAGCACAAATATTTGGCCCTAGCCGGGATTTGAACTCACGACCCGAAAGTTGGAAGTCCAAAGCTCCACCATTCGGCCACCCCGGTTTCCCTGTTCAGCCAACAACAACAACAACAACAACAACAACAACAACAACAACAACAACATGATGATGATAAGGAGGAGGGGGAGGAGGAGGGTGTCTTGTAACGGGCTGAAAAACGACGAGTGTTGTCCCTTAGAAAAACCGCGGTTTTCCGGTTTTTTAAGGCCAAACCGGTTTACCGAACCGTGAGAAAGTCGGACCGATTTTAACCGGAAAACCGGGAAAACCGAACTGAACACCCCTAGACGGTACACGGTACACTTCTAGAACAACTCCGCCGGGCAGAGGTTACCACAATGGTCTCAGGTGCCAACCCTCTTCCGGGTCCGTCGATAAATCTTTACCCTGCGACGATGGCCAAGTCGGGCTAACCGAGACCGAGCCGAGCTAAGTGATACCTAAGAAGGAAATAAAACAAAACTACTCGGTGACAAGGAAAGTGGACAGTTGCGAACAACTTTGAGGTCCCCGTGTTATTTCACAGTGTGCACAGAAGCGGTGAAAACTGTCGCATTCACCAGCACAGTACATTCTCAGCCTGTTTCGAGATTATTGCCTGCATGAGTTGTGTTCCTTGCCGCAACAAGCACGCATTTTTCGTGGCACAGCACAAAGCTGCCGCGAAAAATGCATGCATGCTGCGGGTCTGTGTATGCACGGGGCACAACTCATGCAGGCAATAATCTCGAAACAGGCTGCGATTGTATTGTGCTGGTGAATGCGACAGTTTTCACCGCTTCTGTGCACACTGTGAAATAACACGGGGACCTAAAAGTTGTTCGCAACTGTCTTCTTTCCATGTCACCGAGTATTTTTGTTTTTTCCTTCTTAGGTATCAGGGGAACCGGGGTGGTCGAATGGTAGAGCGTTGGACTTCTAATGCTCGGGTCGTGAGTTCGATCCCGGCTGGGGCCAAATATTGTGCTGGCTTTTTCATCGTTGCCCCGTCTTTGATATCACCCTATGTCACACCGGTGACGCGGCTATCCCAATTCTGACCGGCTTGCGGCGTTGAGCGGTAGCGTTGCTTGGCCGCACGCGACTTCTCTCAGAAAATCATCTGCGCTGTACACGTGAAAGCTTGTCTCGACCTGAGGTTGGCCTGTCTTGTCGCAAAAGGTCTCTGTTCAACTCGTAAGTGGTTTTTGTGGTGCTACTTGCGCGTACACTCACGTTGGAAACAATTTAGTCTCGTTTTCTGTAGAAAATTCACTTTCATTCGCGATAATATAAAATTACAGAAAGGAAAGTCAAGTTTATGAAAACGTCCTAGTTTTATAATATGTCTTGCGGCCATACCTAGAAAATTATTGCAATTTGTGGCTTACATCGCGCGCAGTTCGAGAAAGAAAATTGGTAGTGAACATTTTGTGGTTATGAACCGGCACTCGCCCCGGCTAAGAACCAACCTCTATTTGGTTTGTGCGTGGCTAAGAACCGACCAGCTTCTCCTTTCTTTTCTCCTATGCGAATATTATGATTAAGGGGGGTTTTAGGTGTCCCATTTCAGATGAAACTGTCAGGGAACGTAGTGGATAATAACCTACCAGTGTTATTTTCAAAAAATATTTCCCTACCCTTCCAATTTCAACCCCCTCCACCCCCCTCCTCCTTTTTTCCACAACCATATCTCCTCGCTTCACAATTAAGATAAAAGAAACAAAGGACAACCATATTTACTGAACTACTTATTTTCTTTCCACAGAAATGACCACACCACAGACATCATCCTCATCTATCAATATCAATTATCCATCTTCACTCTTCTCATCATCATCACCTGAAAATATTTCAACCTACACAACACCGGAACACACCCCAGCTTACACCGCAACACACACCACAGCTCACACTACAGACACAAACACAGAACACTCAACAAACACCATAACACACACCATGACACACACCACAGATACAAACACAGAACACGCAACACAAACCACGACACAATACACAATCACTTCAGAGGAATTGGAAATCATTAACAGAGAATTCGACAAACCCATGGACACATACACAAGAGACACTGACACAGCACTGCAACACTTCTACATTGCACACCAACTAAACCAACTCATCACTGACATCCACTCACACAACACCACCACCAACAACATACTTCCAGCGACACTCACATAATTATGCACCACATCTCACACTACCAGGCGCAACACACTTCTTTATGCAAAACTTACTTACAGACATCAACCTTAGAATCAAAAGTGCACTCATACACCGCATAATGGACCTTCAATCATACCACAACAATCAAGTCTACTCCCTACTGAACACAACAACACTTACAGACAACATAATGAACATAATTGGACAGATTGAAAACACATGATCACACGTACAGGAACAGACACCACATATGACAATACTTGACGCATGCACTAATAACACACCTCTACCACCACGCTTACGCATGCCCACACCTACACAAACACCTGCATCCACACCTAAACCTGTGCACACACAAACCACATCTACATCTGCACCACCCCCATCCACACTTACACTACCCTCACACTCATCCACATCTGCCCCACTCTCAACCAAACCACCACCCTCATCCACACACACACCTGAACCACCCTCATCCGTCTGGACCCCTACCTGAAGCACCCTCATCAAGCAAACCTGAACGTACATCAACATCTTCCACATCCGCATCTAAACCACCCTCATCTACATAATTATACGCACACACCATTCACATCCACATCCACATCTGCACCCACATCATCCTCATCACACCCCAAATACCCTGCAACTGAAACCACGACACCCATACACAACATCCACATACGCCACACCAGACAGAACACACAGACCACTCTTACCTTCACCACACTGCAGAAAAAAACGTTACTTCCAAACCCAGCCACACACCCACACAGATGCCCACGCACACCACTTCTACAGACACCTAACAAACCAGCACACACTCACACTGATAAACACTAACCAACACACACGCGCACTGATACACACCACAAATCATACATTTGAAGCCATAACTCCAAATCATCTTTCATACTCATTTTCATTCTCATCTCCATCTTCACACGAAATAAAAAAAAATAAAAAAATTCATCGCACCACTGTAAGTGTTCCTCCTCTCACTTTTTGGATGGTTTGTTGGTTATAATACTTTTATTATTCCTTTCCATTAAAAAAATCTCTGGATGGGGTTACTGGGTAAAGTCGATGTCTTCTTTCCATAAACAAAACAAATCCAAACCTAATAATTATATGAATACATGTTTTCCACAGTTTCCCTGGCATTCACATGAGAAACAGTCACCTAACTACATGGGATCATAGATTAAGACTTCCAGGTCTATTCACTGGCGCTAGTGATGTATAGCTCAGATAGTACGGAATGACCTTGAAGTTGTCTAACTAAATGCTGCGTTGGTATTTCCTGTTGTGACCGTGTCAGTATGCAAACGTGTAACTGTTAAAAATACCGCAGACACCTTCGTTGTTCGCAACTTTTCTTCAGCCAGAAATGTGGACTATTGGCCGGTTCATATCCAAGGAGGCAGCAGGTTCATAGCCAGCATCAAACCAGACGGTTGGCCGGTTCTTAGCCGAGGATTTCGCACTGCTCTGATATTTTTTTAAATTGCGAAAACACTAAAGCATTCTACGTCACAAAATTTGGGATGCAAGTCACAAAGATATCACGGATACGTGTCTGTTTTGAAACTACTGGAATTAACGTGGTATTTTTTGTCAGCTTCGTGTTAAACTGCAAAATAGCTCTCGAGTCTCATTGCAGTCGAACAAATATGACTCGTGTCCTTACATGAATAAAATTTTCGATATAAAATCGCTTTGGGTGGGAAGATGAAAGTCTTACTGATATGTGCATATAACAATATGATCAAATTCAGTCAGTTCTTAGCTTTCCTGGCAGCATTCTTGCACATCACCGCATGTGTGTCGCGCTTTTCCGGCCTAAAACAGTCACTGCGATCGACAGCCGGTTGGATTTGCGGCTTAGCCGCGTCACCGGTGTGTATGTGGTGGAAAAGGACGTTAAACCCCCACCCACCCACCCACTCTTAGGTATCACTTAGCTCGGCTCGGTCTCGGTTAGCCCGACTAATTGGCCGTCGTCGTAGGGGCCTAGAGTTATCGACGGACCCAGAACAGGGTTGCTCAGGTGATGTATTGTGAGCCAAGTGACCAATTCTGACGCACAGATTCAGCGCGGAATTCGATGAAAAGTTTTCTAGACGCTGTTGTATGTATGTAAGCCTCTCCTAATACCGCGGCATACTGAGTCTTAAAAAAAAAAAAATCCACGAAGACGCAAAAAGGCAAAGAGATGGACCGAGGAGATAAAAATATAAAGTAAAGCTTTATAAAATCCGCGGACACTAAGGGGGCAAAGAGATGGATAGAGGAGATAAAAATACAAAGTAAATACATTCCGCGAAATGGATTTCGCCGAAGCCGTCTGCGGATCTCTGGAAAGGGAAGGAGGCAAAAATGTGTAATTCGATTTTTTTGAAATGAAGTTCGGTTCGGGTCGCTGTCTAGCACGGGGGTGTGAGTGCAGTAAGGCCGGTGCAGTGGAGAGAGACAATGACAATGACAATGACAATGATCCTTTATTTATCAACGGTAAAGCAATTGGCACAATTACCATTTTCAAACTTGCCGTTGCTACTCTAAATTACAAAAGAAAGAAAGAAAAAGAAAAAAGAAAGAAAAAAAATCAAGCATTTAAAACTGACAAGAAAAAAAAAAAGAAGAAAAAAGTCAAGGACAATCATGAAGCAAAACAACTAAATATAAGCCAAAAAGTGAAGAGAAAAAAAAATCGCCTGTATAAGAGACTACATCTACGTTTAAACAAAGTAAAAAAAAAAAAAAAAACACACACACACACACACACACACACACACACACACAAAACACACACACACACACACACACATCCTCTCTCTCTCTCTGTCTCTCTCTCTCTCTCTCACACACACACACACACACACACACACACACACACAGAGCAGGTGTCATTACAATACATGTATGTCAAGTCGAGCAAAACAATTTATGGTCTATACAAAGTGGTGTCGATACTAAGAGATGGGAAGCCGGGCCGTGCATAAAGTGTGTTCTATACAGTCATGTGATTGATTGCGTGCACGGCTACAAGTGAGTTGATCTAGGGATCGGAGCAGGAGAGCAAATACCTGAAGAATTTTTCCTTAAACAGAGAGAGCGACGTTGCGTTTTTGAGAGAGAGAGAGAGAGAGAGAGAGAGAGAGAGAGAGAGCCGCAGGCTTCTTTTTTACCTACAGTCGGAATAACCTGTCCGTAATAACACACACACACACACACACACACACACACACACACACACCGACACACACCGACACACCGACACACACACACACACACACGCGAGATAGAGAGAGAGAGAGAGAGAGAGTGGGCGGGTGGGTGTTTGGGGGTTTAACGTCCTTTTCCACCACATATGGGTGATATCAAAGCGGACGGGGAAACTGACGATGGAAAAGTGAGCGTAAATATTTGGCCTCAGCCTGGATGCGAACTCAGTCACGACCCGAGCATTAGAAGTCCAGCGCACCACCATTCAGCCACCGCGGCTCCCCTAGAGAGAGAGAGAGAGAGAGAGAGGGCGCTCAAACAAACCGGATGTGACGCAAGTTGCCCGCGCGTTTTCCGCAACACGTGCACCACGCGGAGCGTGCCTGAATAAACTAGCACGTGCAGGATGTGGCTGCATGTCAAAGGTCACTCAGTGAACGATGCACACACGCGTACATTCGAGTCTTCTCCAGCCTTCGTCAGAATATAGCATCGTCTGATGAGGCAATTTGCGGCCGAAGGAAACCGACAGAACTGCTACCATTGTAAAATCATCACAAAAGTCTAGAGTCGTATTCAAAAGCCTGTATTACTCAGTGATGAAGCAATAATAATAATAATAATAATTTGATCTTTAAGTTCAAGTTCACCGCCTGTATTGATGTGTATAAATGTGTGCGTGTGAATGTTGTGTGTATGCGTGAGCAAAAGCACACTGAGTGCTTTAAAAGCAGAACTCCGCGCTCTACAAGTGTAATATATTATTATTATTATTATTATTAATGAGTCTTGTATAGGCGCTTTACCCAATTTCATGAATCGGCTCAAAGCGCCGCGAACCAGCTGACTGAACCCAACACGCACGCTCACGTGAATCACACGCATTCTCTCACACACTGGACATAAACACATTACAATCACGTGGTGCCGTCGAAGGGTCAGCTCAGCTACTGGCAAATTTCGGAATTTAGAACTGCATTTATTTTTTCAAAATTTGGTGGGCTGAACATTTCCAAAGCAGAGGGGGAGGAAGCCGGAGTACCCGGAGAGAACCCCCGACGATCGGCCCGAATGAACAGTGCCACATACGACTGAGAAGGAAAAATTCATTGCCCCGAGTGGGACTCGAACCCCTGACCTCTCGCATTGGTGACAAGTCTCTTAACCACTAGACCACCGACGCAGTACGTGATGATGCAGTGACATGATGCCCGGCGGACGATGCCACCTCATTGTGCCTCCATGCCTCACGGGGGTTAAGGTCGTAGCGCTTTAAAGGTATACGATGAGACAGATATAATTATACACGATGAGAGAGCATATACGATTAGCGATACATGTGTATGAAATAACAGAAGTTTTTTCTGCAGACAAAAATCCACAACCCTGTTTTTCTGCCTCAAAACATTTTTTTTTTCTGCAGAAAAATGGCAATTATATACTAGTTTTCTGCAAAAACATCGCACAATCCCGCTTTTTTTTCTGCAGAAAAATGAAAGTAACTTATTTTCCTGCAGAAAACCGACTTCTCTTTAAAACAACAACAAGAACAACAACAACAACAAACTTTCTACTGTAACTGTTTTTTTTTCTAGAAAAAAACAAAAACAAAAAAAAAAAAACAGAAAAACACGTGATATTCTGTCATCCCTCGCCAGCTTTTCCTGGAGAAAAAATGCTGTTTTGTCATACCCAGATTTAAAAAAAAAAAGAATTTTCAGCATTTGTGCAGTTTCCACAGTCGCAAAGTTTTTTGTTTGTTTGTTTGTTTGTTTTTTTAACAC
>JACVVK020000643.1:147500-162500 GCA_018292915.2 Batillaria attramentaria
AAAAAGGCTGTACACACTATCATGATACACGTAATGTCAGATGAGACAGTCTAACTTCATTTTTGAAGACTTGCATGTCAGCGCCAATGCAGTATTTTTCGTTTGGATGCCAGGAGAGGCTACGAAAAGCTTTAGAAATGCTAAAATCTGATCTCTGGAATGGGGCGTTGCCCCTGTGTCCCCCCAGCAGGGCGCTGCCTCTGCACCCCAGCATAAGCTTCAGTCTTTTTTTTTTTTTCCCCCTCAGCAATTCCCCAGCCTAATCATTTTAACATCACAGTGAACAGTATTCACAAATGTCCTATACTTGTACGGTCAGCCAGGACTTAAATTATGTCCTATTATAGATTTCTATATGCTTAAACTCTTACCAAGACGGACACAGATAGACTATGTCTTATCATTTCTCCGGCACAGTCGACAATATTCAGGACAAACGTCCTAGACATGTACGGTCAGCCAAGATATTTATTCTGTTACAGAATTCGATACGAAGCTTACTTTTTAACCAAGGCGGGCATTTATATCCTGTCATTTCTGCGTTACATTCGACAATATTCAGGACAAATGTCCTGTCCTTTACAGTCAGCCAGCCAAGGTTCTTTTTTTTTTCTGCCCCAACTCTTTGCCAGCTCCAGTAGTGTTCCTCCCAGGTCATGCGTGGAATGCACGGAGGGCTCGAAAGCTGGGGCAATTTTTATTACACATGATGATGGAGATGAGGATTATGGTAAGATGATGCTATGGAGGTCCGTGTGGTTTGGGACTGCGGGACAGGGCCGCATTCCACGCTTCCTGTCATAAATATCCCGGCGTTAACCAGGCCCAAAGTCGCACCCGTGTATCTCGGCTGTGTGGCAACAGCGTCCCCACTGGGCCCATAGCACACTAGAACACTGGGTAGGAGCCGACCTAGGTAGGAAAACTCCCGCTCCCCTCGGCACGGACTCGAACCCGGGTCTCCCGGTCCGTGGTCCGAAGTGTTAACCACTACACCACTGGGGCCGGTGCCAGGCAAGTTTTTATTATAGTCTAGGTCCCATGGATATTAAGCCATGGAACAGTGCGGAAAAGCAATTAAAAAAAAAAATCTTCTGCATCGGGACAAAATGTAGCAATCCAATTGCACATATACACGCAGTCTTTGGCAATAACCCTGGCAAGAGAACAGCTTTGCGTGTTCTGCAATACGCTAGCTCAGTTTGATCGATGAAACGGATTCCCTGGGCTGACTCAGAGCATGTGTGCGCGTGCGTGTGTGTGTGTGTGTGTGTGTGTGTGTGTGTGTGTGTGTGTGTGTGTGTGTGTGTGTGTGTGTGTGTGTGTGTGTGTGTGTGTGTGTGATGTATACGATAATTACCCCGGCAGAATTGCTCTAGGCTTTGGGGATATTGCATCCGGCCATCTCTGTGTCTGTCTGTCTGTCTCTCTCTCTCTCTCTCTCTCTCTCTCTCTCTCTCGGCAGATATCCACATTAAAATCTAGGCGACCATTGCTAGTTGGGCCTCAACTTGAGCCGGTTTCTTCTCTCAGTTGCAGGCGTGTTGCACTTCAGTTGCGTTCCCCTCCATCTCCCCCTCTCCCTCCATCTTTATAATCAAAATGGTGAAAGGCGTAAAGTCTTAAACCCATCCATGTTGTTTTATTTGTTGTTGTTGTTGTTTTTGTTGTTGTTGGTTTTCATTTTTTTTTTAACCGGCGAAAGACAATTTAACAGAGTTAAATGCACGCGACGCAGAGACGTTGCTGGCTTTGCAAGGTGTGTGTCCCACGGAAATTGCACACACACACACACACACACACACACACACACACACACACACACACACACACACACACACACACACACACACACACACACACACACACTGGCACACACTCACGCACGCACGCACGCACGCACGGCCGCACACACACACACACTTATGAGAGAGAGAGAGAGAGAGAGAGAGACACACACACACACACACACACACACACACACACACACACACACACACACACACACACACACACACACACACTATCAGTCTGTATTTGGACCCAGTGTGCATCTGTACCGCAGAGCTCAGGAAATGCAAACCTTAGCACATTTGAAGAAATGATTATTCATGACCATCGTCCCTGGGGGCTCAAACACTTTCTGCACATCCAAGAGACACGCGATCGAGGCCCACAGTTATCTAGAATAAGGTCGTCAGCGCCGTGGAATTGATAATCACTTAGTCCCTTTCTCCAGACAACCGGGGACTGGTACACCGTACAGACAGGATGTGGAATAAGCATGTTTCAGCGAGATTGTTATTCAGGGAAAAAGTTCCATGGATGCAGAAATAGCTCATCAGTCGAGAGGCTAGAACGTAGAATACAGAGCAGTCGGGGTGATGGTACAGGTCGCTGATGAGGATTCGATAATGTGTGCGTCTGTCGGCTGTGTGCACGAAACCTGATGAGCAAGGGAAGAGGTTTGTTGCGTGTGTGCCAGTTTGTACTGTCGTGGTGTTATCGACTGTTTCCAGTTTGGTTCCGCCACGCGGCCATGTGTCAGACACTTAGGCATACAAACAGACAGACAGGCAGACGCACAGACAGACAGGCATGCACGAACGCACACGCACACGCACTCACACAAACTGACACACACACACACACACACACACACACACACACACACACACACACACACACACACACACACACACACATACACACACACACACGTGTGTTTTGAAGATTGTTTAAGGTATATCAGCCCTTTCTATCACTAACAAACGCACGCACACCGTGACAGACGCTCACGCACTAAAATGTGTTCGATAGGTATCATCCATAACGCCGCTCCCAGGCACACATGCTCACACGCACCGCCGCCGCTCACACTGACACGCCTGCATACACTAAACATGTGTTTGGTAGATTGTTTAGGTTTATTTCTTTTTCCATCATGGAAGAATGATACCAAGACAGGACAAAGAGGTACAAATCAGCTGTTAATCAAGTGACACGCACCGGACTGTGCACATAGGAATGATTGGTGAAAGCTTACAGAGGCTAACACTTCATGGTGTGTGGTCCTGTTTTGTGATCTCCCCCCCCCACTCCCCCCTCTCTTCCCCCTTCTCCCTTCCTCCACCACCACTGACTCGCCTCACAAACGTCAATGCCATAATGGACACACAGAAAAAGGCCCACAGCGTTGAACGACGGGATATAAATCATCGACGCGGGACCGCGAGCGGCTGCCGGAGGCCGGATGTACACCCAGGGACATGTGGACACAGCAGAGCGATGCAGGAAAACAGGGTCAGGGTTTTCATGAAGGCGGAAGTTTGATCAATGTAAACAACAACAAAAAATAGAGAGTAGTGATTGCAGGAACGAAGGGAACGAATAGGTAAGTGAGCAAGATCTAACAGTTCGCAGCAAGATCTAGTGATCACTCTTCCCATACCGCAGGTACAGTTCTCTCCCTTGCAGTGCCCACTAACCTATTTTTTTTTTCCTTTGAATGTAAACAGATCTGCTGCTGCGAGGCATACATCATGTTCAACTTAGGATGAAGATCGGACCGAACAACAACTGACAACAGCATCAACAACAACAACAACAACAGCGTCATCATCATCATCATCATCATCAACATCAACAACAACAACAACAACAACAACAATCATTGTTCGAGCCTGGCATACAATAGGCTCTGGAACTACGGAACCTGCGCGGGTGCCGGCCGTGTAATCATCCACATCAAAATATGCCAAAACAAACTTAGTCGCACCCGTGAAACTGGTGAGTGCGGCTCAGCTGTCTTGCAACAGCTTCAGTCCCACTTGGCCCACAGCCTGCCGGGTCTGCACAGAACTGACCCAACCTAGCATCTAACTGTTTTAATAAATCTTAGAGCACTGCCAGACAATTCACAAATTTCCTATAAAACACGATAGACCCACGTAGCCACCAGACACATTGACCCGCACACAAAAGACCGTAGACGGTATAATGCCAGACACTGAACCTGCCTCACCCTACATTACTGCCATTTTGACGGACTGCGTGTGCCATACGTTTTGGTGCCCTGATCCTCCGAGCTCGTTGCACGTGCAGTGCATCATTTATTAAGCGCGTTGTGTCTGATGGCGTAATGATAGGTCTGCACTCCGGCACCGCCGTCACTTTTGTCTGGAAACAATGGCTGACCTTACGGGAGACCACTCTGGCCAGTGTGCATGCTGTGCTTATCTGCTCTTTAACTGCAGGGTGGGGTGAATGTTTAGCGGCAGAGCGGCACGGCAGTTGCGAAGCACTGGGAAAGGTTGACGTGGTCTGAAACTGCTCCACATGGACGGACGTACAAGAAGCAGTGAGTCAAAATGCACAGTTTACAACTAACCAAACCATAAATCAAAGAAACCAGCAACCAATCGACCAACAACAAACAATAAGACAACTAATAAAAATACACCAACCAACCAACCAACCAACCAACCAACCAACCAACCAACCACAAGCAACAACAACAGAACGTACATCAATCCAAACAGTACAAAACAACAACAACAACAAAACCGAAACCGACAACACAACACGACACAGTACACAACACGACATTGTGACAGTACACTGACAACAACACGACACGGTACACAACAACACGACACAGTACACAACAACACAGCACAACACAAAACAACATGACACAGTACGAGACAACACGACACAGTACAAAACAACAGAACGCAGTACACAACAAGACGACACAGTACGAAACAACACGACACAGTACAAAACAACACGACACAGTACAAAACAACACGACACAGTACAATACAACACGACACAGTACAACACCGCACAAAACAACATGGCACAGTACGAAACAACACGATACAGTACACACCAACACAATACAACACAGTACAAAACGACACAACACAGCACCGGCAACACAACACAACACAACACAACACAACACAACACAACACAACACAACACAACACACAAACAAACAATTAAACAAACACAGCCGACACAAAAAACCAAACTATAAACAACACGTTTACATCCATGTTCATAAAATCGTGTGGAAATATCCCCCCCCCCCTCCTCCTCCTCCCCTCCCCTCCCTGGGACGAAATCCCCCCACACTAGAAAATCCTCTGTGATCATTGCATGCCCTTTGATTCCCATCTTGAATAACGCCCAAATTCACGAAATGTCAGATAATCAAATTACTAGGTGTGATGACATGATTTTATCTGAACATGGAGCAGTCCCATATATTCACGCCTTTCACAGCCAAGCTGATAATTTAAGGGGGGGGGGGAGGGAAATGTTGCCGATGTGACATGATTTTAGTAGTAGAAGTAGTTTATGTTAGCTTAGGGGATGAAATACTAATGTAAAATGGGGAGCCGGGGTGGCCGAATAGTAGAGCTTTGGACTTCTAATGCTAGGGTCGTGAGTTCGCATCCCGGCTGGGGCCAAATATTTGTGCTGGCTTTTTCATCGTTGCCCCGTCTTTGATATCACCCGTATGTGGCGGAAAAGGACGTTAAACCCCTAAACACCCACCCACCCACTAATGCAAAATAATCTGTGGAGATGACATCAGATGATTAACTCTTAAAAGCCTATGCAAAAAAATCCCAATTGTACTAGAAATCTTCAGATCACAAAGAGCCACTTCAAGCCACTATCGCGCAATCTGCAGCGGTCTCGGGCCTAGCGGGGAAGACCCACACCTTGCGTAATAATGGCTTGAAGTGGCTCCTACTGGTGTGTAGTGGCTTGTTCTTTTTAACCAGTCTTACAATATAGCGAGCAGGGGTGCTCTGGCTCTTAAGAATTCAAATTGAAGGTATTATCATTTTTGGCGGGAGTTAGGAGTAAGGGGCGGGTGAAGGTGTGGGGAGGGGGGTTGGACGGGGGGAGGGGGGGGGGCAGGTGAAACAATGTTCCCGTCTTGAATTCTGCTTCTTGGTTCCCTGTAGAAATTTTACCTTATTTCACATCATTTCACATCTTTTCTATTCATTTCATTTCTTTTCAATCCATTTCATTTTATTTCACTTATTATTTCTGAACGTCAGTCCAGATTACTTCATTCCACTTCTTCAGTTTCAACCCATTTCACTTTATTTTCTGAACTTCACTCCAAAATACTTTATTTAACCCCCCCCCCCCAAAAAAAAAAAAAAATCATTTCAATGTATTTCAGTTCTTATTTCTGAACGTCAGTCCAAATTACTTCATTTCACTTCTTTTCAATCCATTTCACTTTATTTTCTGAACTTAGGTCCACATGACTTTATCATTTTTCACCTTTTTCAATCCATTTTACTTTATTTCTTTATTTCTGAACGTCAGTCCAAATTACTTCATTTCACTTCTTTACGGTTCACCTCATTTCTTCTTTTGCTGAGTAGCAGTGGCAGGAATCAAAATGGACCGACAATGGATAAAATGGATAATTGGAAAACAGAAAACAGGAGTTAAACAGTGCCCGCATGCAAAACTCGAGGTTGAGGATTTTACCCCCGGGCTAAAGTCTAACCTCTATCTATTATAGCTGTAGGGTTAAATTTGGGGCGGTCGGTGGTCTAGTGGTTAAGAGACTTTGTCTGCAATGCGAGAGGTAAGGTTCGAGTCCCACTCGGGACAATAATTCTTTCCTTCTTGTACGTGGCACTGTTCATTCGGGCTGCTCATGCGTCGGGGGTTCTCTCCGGGTACTCCGGCTCCCTCCCTCTCTGCTTGGGGAAGAAAATGTCCAGCCCACAATATTTGAAAATAAATGCAATCCTAAATTCCGAAACTGAAATAGCTGAGCTGACCCTTTCCACCGCAGCGTGATTGTCCAGGGTGTGAGAAGATGCGTGTGATTCACGTAAGCGTGCGTGTTGGGTTCAGTTCGCGACGCTTTGAGCCAGTTCTAGAAACTCGCGCCTATGCAATCCTCACCTATTATTATTATTATTTTCGCATGCACGAGTGGGGGTAAGCTTTATCTAAAGTAGGGGGGTTAAACTATCGGAAAACCGAAAACCGAAGTAGGCAGTCATGCACTCTGCTGTGACAGCGTCTGGTCTCCTGACGATTTCACGGTAGATACAGTGGCTGGAGATATACACGCCGCTATCGACTCTCCTGTCGTCTCCTGGGGTTTCATCCTAATTCACTCTAACTCCAAGTCTCGAATTGTAGACAGTATGTTGTTAGGAGCTTGTTAGAAGAGATAGCAGACCAAAATAAGGACGAATGTTTGCGTTCACAGCTCAGCCAACCTTACAGACTGTCAGTGACGAACAGCCAGACACGCACGCACGCGCCCCCCTAACCCCCCCCCCCCCCCACACACACATACTGCTACCTATGGAACAAAAGTCCAGTAATCTCATACACCCATACGCTCTCGCCGTCCCGTCGGGAAAGGCGGCTCTTGAATTGTTTTGAGTAGTATAGAATGATACTCGTATATGGTTCTCGGGCCCTTGTTGATAGATGTAAGGTACAACGCACACACACACACACACACACACACACACACACACACACACACACACACACACACACACACACACACACACACACACACACACACACACACACTTGATTTCGCTCTCCGCAGTGCAAAAGGACGCTGAACTCCCAAACACATACCCAATCCTTTCTACTCCTTCATACTCATAAAGACTCTTCTTCTCCCTTTGGGAATATTCATGCTTACCAATTGCGCACAGTACTAGTAGTCCGCCTCTACTCAACACTGTGACGACAACGCCTCTAACCCAATCACCCATCAGGGAACTGCCCACTAACTTCGTTACAGCTCGATAGAGCCACCAGCAACGATCTACATTTACGTAGTAGTAGTCGATGTAAAGAACTCCGAGCTAGCGGTGCCGCGGTGATATAGATGTGTGTGTGTGTGTGTGTGTGTGTGTGTGTGTGTGTGTGTGTGTGTGTGTGTGTGTGAGAGAGAGAGAGAGAGAGAGAGAGAGAGAGAGAGAGAGAGAGAGAGAGAGAGAGAGAGAGAGATTTTCAACAGAAAAGCAAGCGCCGCGAAGTAGTAGTTACTAATTCCATGTTAACGAGAAAATCCGAGAACGACAACGAGACTTGACTTGTTATTCAGGGGCAGGTAATTCCGTCTAGCCTGCGCCGAGAAGAAATGGCTGACAACCGGAAATGACTTTAGTTTCTCTCAGATAATACCAGCTGAAAATTGCCTTGATCACGTCAGAAATCTGAAGATCTGCTCAGGAACTGTCGTCTGAATTGACCGTGGGATATTTGCGGTCTTGAAATGGAGGGAGGTGGCATGGATGTAGAGGGAGGGGGGACGGTATAAGGGTAGGGTGCCGGTTGAGCATTGCCATCGGCCTCACAAACGGACGGCTTATAATTCGAATCCCGACTTCGCCTGGGGAAATGATGATAGAGCGTTGGACTCTAAATACTTAGGTCGTGAGTTTGAATCCCGACGGGTTCTAATATTTGTACGGGCCTTTTACTCGTTGCCCCGTCTTTGATACAGTATCATCCATACATTGTGGAAAAGGACGTTAACCCTCCCAGACACCCATCCGCCTACCTACCCGACGTCGCCAAACAGTTGTACTGACCTTCTTCCTCATGCTCCGACCCGTGATAGACTAAAAAAAAAGCACCCCCCCCCCCAACAACAACAACAACAACAACAAACCCAACAAAAAAACCTGCAAAGACCGTAACTTACCCGGCAGGCATCACCCCCGGCCTCCCCACCCCCTCTCCCCCCCTCTTCCCCCTTCCAACATCCTCCTCCCCATTGCCACCCACCCCCACCCCTGCCACTGCAGTCATTTTTTTTTTCTGAAATCCTATATTTATTCACTCATCGAATCATCTATATCACCATTTTCCGCCCTGAAAAAAAGACCCTGCTTGCTCTCACACTATCCTCCCTTGAGCCGGACCATAACACATATCACCCATTCATTTAAGCAGACAGAATGTTTACCCCTGCGCTATGTACCCCTGACCGCTATCGCGGCTCCAGACTGAGGGGGCCGTGGACAGTGTGTTGACTCTGGCGGTCGATCCGTGGCAAGTAGGTCAACATAGGCCGGTTAGAACGTGCTGGATCACAAAATATACGCTACTGACAGTGAATGGTGTGTACTCACGGGGTGTAACAGAAATGATGCGAGTGTTTCCGATGCTACTCAGCTTCAACATGAACACCGTCAGGACAGAGCGTTTCCGAAAGCAGCGGCACCGAGTGCTTCCCGCATAGTGTTCGAATTTGAGTAGCACCAAGTGTTTCGAACGGCCGGATTTCGATCTTTCGATTTTTTTTTTTTTTTTGCAGAAAAAAACCCACTGATTATATTGGTCAATTTTTTTTTTGGTAGAAAAGCTAATATTTTGTCAGATTTTGTCAACTATACATGCTTTTTCATCGTAGATAGCTGTCTCCACTGGACACCTTCAAACTATTCTACGTTACACCCCATGCACTACATTTACACTGACCTCGCGGGGTGGGAGTCCGGTATGTTTTTTTTTTTTTTTTTTTCCTCGGTATTTTGACGTACTGTCAGTCTTATTCAACTTCCAGTGTGACCAATAGACGAGGGTGGGTGGGTGTTTGGGTGTTTAACGTCCTTTTCCACCACATAGGGTGATATCAAAGACGGGGCAACGATGAAAAAGCCAGCACAAATATTTGGCCCCAGCCGGGATCGAACTCACGACCCGAGCATTAGAAGTCCAGCGCTCTACCATTCGACCACCCCGGCTCCCCGATCAAGAGACGAACGACAACAACGACAACAACAACTCAGAGTAAAAATAAGATTGAAAAGTCATGCCTGTTCGAATCAGCAATGTCAGCCGAGCCAGAGACGGCGACTCCTGGAGTACGGAAATGGCTGCGCACTGACTGAAGACCGGTCAACAGGCACCATGCAGTGAAATACGGCCATCAATATAATCTCGTCATCAAAGACCGAGTTTGTTACATCTTATTTCTTACCTAACCCACAACCTTACCCTACCCAGTCCTCAACCAACTCGCCCCCCCCCCCCATTCTCCCCCCCCCCCCATTCTCCCCCCCCCCTACCCTCACCCCTTTCTTTCATATCTGTTGACCATACGGTTTCCGTCACAAACAGCCTAAGGCCAGTGAAGACTAAAACAGCAACGGAGATCTGAACCCTTCCTGCTTCCAGCCTGACCAAAGCTCGGGGCGTTTATACAGCAGAGATTGGTTTGCTTTGCCAATGATGACCTCATAGTGATTGTGGACTGCCAATCGGTGCCCGAACACAGTGACACGTGAGAATGAAAACCCTCTGGTCTCGGAGGAATAAATTGTGGTAACGTCGATAGCACCAAGTGTACGCCTGATCCTCATGTCTCTGTGTCTGTCTGTCTGTCTGTCTCTCTTAGTGAGTTGTAAACTCACTAGTTTCGATGGGCCTGTGGCCGCTCAACTGAATATTGAAACTCATCAATCAAATCTCTGTCTCTGACTGTCTCTGTCTGTCTGTCTGTCTCTCTATCTGTGTGTGTGTGTGTGTGTGTGTGTGTGTGTGTGTGTGTGTGTGTGTGTGTGTGTGTAGGACTCTCAGTCGACCAAAAATCAAAACAAAAAGTATACAAACAACAACAACATTACATTCACTCGAAGACTCAATCGTAAAAAAAAAAACTTATTTCGATTTTGCTTATTTGGCTTTTCGTCACATTAAGGTCTACTACATAGAAATTACTGCACCGTCATTGTAGGAAATTACATCACCACACCGCAGTCTCCAACATCATCCCGTGGATCTACTTTATTTGAGAAGCCACAGGACTTGAGACAGACAGGACGGAGAAAGGTCTGGTCTGTTTAGACAGGACGAGATACCGGGCAAAACCTTCCCCTCTGGAGACAGCGCTCCGTTTAAACATATCGACCTTCTCTAAGGAAATTCAAGCCAAAGACCGGCCGGCTTTTCTTCCCTTGATCCTCCCTCAGAAGGTGGGGGAAGGACTTAAGACATCCGTCAGGTGCCGGTCGATATTAAGGGCAGCGTCTTGGGGTCTTTAAAAGGTTACGGGTCGAGGGAAGTTGGAATGTGATTAGAATCTGCTTGAAAAACTTTAAACATGATTTTTTTTTTGGCAAGCTCTGGGGAAAGTGGTTCAGTCGATGCAACAAGAAGAATAACAACAGCAACAGAATTGAATCAAACAAACAAGAAAATCTGAACAAAATAAAGAAAACCAAACAATGAGAGAGAGAGAGAGAGAGAGAGAGAGAGAGAGAGAGAGAGGGTAGGTGGGTGGGTGTTTGGGGATTTAACGTCCTTTTCCATCACATACGGGTGATATCAAAGACGGGGCAAGGATGAAAAAGCCAGCACAAATATTTGGCCCCAGCCGGGATACGAGAGAGAGAGAGAGAGAGAGAGAGAGAGAGAGAGAGAGAGAGAGAGAGAGAGACTCGGGTCGTGAGTTCGATTCCCGCCTGGGGCCAGATATTTGTGGTGGCCTTTTTCTCGTTGAATCGTCTTTGGTATCACCCATACATGATGGAAAACGACGTTAACTCCCAAAACACCCACACCCACTCGAATGCTGCTAGCTCGTTTAAATGACACTACTTTTGGGACACCCCTCGCATGAACCGAAGCAAGGGGTGGGGATGGGTGGGTGGTTGGGAGTTGATCGTCCTTTTCCACCAAGTATGGGTGATGTCAAAGACGGGCCAACGAGAAATATGCCGGCACATATATTTGGCCTCAGTCGGAATTCGAACTCGCGACCCGAGCATTATGAACCGAAGTAAACCAGCGCAACATCACAAACAAATAGCTAAAATCCAAACAATGACGGAAGCAGCCTATCGCGGGGCAACGCGAAGCAAAGCAAAACAAACTGAAACAAAAATCAGAGGAGAAACACACACACACACACACACACACACACACACACACACACACACACACACACACACACACACACACACACACACACACGAAAACGGAAAAAATGCATAAAGACAACCGCGGTAGAACCCTTCTGCGACGAACAATCCAAGAAGGGACCCGCAAAACATCAATTTTACAGTAGACACAAAACGCTTTCCGACCGTTCCTCATGTAAGGGGACTTAGTACCGCTCGGCCTTTCTGGGAATTTATTCACCACATCCCGATGTTTAGCCTCAATCGCTCATAACAACCGCAAGATGTACTCGATTATACTGACTGCCCGGCAAGATATGTCCCCGAGGACACGTTTATCACGGAACCCAGACGGTTTCCTCCCTTGTCGGAAGTGACGCGCCAAGTTGGTCATGTGACTGTGTGAGTCACAATTTCGGCTGAGTGTGGGCTGATGTAGTTTAGCCAACAACCAGGAAGATACTTCACTTTTTTTATGAGTTATCGTTACAGTAGTTCATGCACTTGAAATACTGGCAACTCAGCGCAGAGCAGACAGGAGGTGACTGCAGAATGGGTTGTGAGTTCGAGTGGAATGAATCAGGGCTGTGGCCAGATATCTGCGCTGTCCTTATTCTCGATCAGTGACCTGAAACATATCAGTGTTTTGGAGTCACTCTTGCAGGGACTGGCGACAAGCTTAGAACAGAAATTACCGCAATATCATATCATTATCGTATACTGCAGATTGCTGGATTGACTGAGTCACACACACACACACACACACACACACACACACACACCACACCACCACCACCACCACCACCACCACCACCACAACAACAACAACAAAGCCAGCTACCAGAACAACACACGAGAATCAAAACCTGGCTCTGAGCTTTTTTTCCGAGGGTGGTGGATTTCACTTCATTTTGACCGTGGGGCACTAAACCACCTCTACACCGCCGTCCAGGGCGGGAAACTACAAGCCCAGACACAAGATAAACAGCTAGCCAGAAGTCGGTACCCATCAGTTCGGTTACCCCCTCAGGGATTGGAAATGGATGTAATACATTTTAGCACAGTGATTACAGCAGAGCCCTGGTCTGTATCAGACTGGAGGGCATACCATACAGACGCTCCCGAGTACGCAATTACTCCTACAACTGATGGGGGTGAGGGAGAGTGTTTTCCCTTGGGGCCTGATAGTGTATTCTAATCGAGTACTCAACAGATTCTCAGCTACTGCTGTGAGCTGAGCGCGGAATATTCGAAGAACATTTCGAAGGACTGACGCCGGCACTTGTTTTTTTTTTTATTTAAAAAAAAATTGTTAATGAAAATCTCTATGCTCGTATTGAGTTCTGAGGGGAAAAGCTGCCGCTTACAGGGCCCGTATGTAGAACTCGAGGCTAATGTAGCCCACGGCTACGGGCCTAACCCAGACCAGGCTAGGACAAAAAAACAAACAAACAAAAAACCCAAAACAAAATTAAATAAAAAAGAAAGCAACGAAAGAAAGACAAAAATCCTCCTATAACGGCTTAGGCACCACGGTGGAATGGACCCGCTTCAGTCCTGATTTAAAACAAAGAACAACAGAAACTTTAACCTTAGAGCTAGTTTAGTTCGAGGTTATACTCCTCTAACCCGGGGCTAAACTCCCCAACCCTGACTTTCACATGCGGGCCCAGAACTCTAAGGGTCGCTGCTACACGTTGCCAGGATTGGTACTTGCAGGGCTGGCAACGCTGGCAACCCTAATTAAATCGCTGGCTGCCGGCTGGCAAATCCCCCTTGCCGGTGCTGGCGCGGGAATAGAAAGCCGTTCTATTTTTCCTGGCAGCCAGCTAGCCACAGGCAGCCCGTACAGCCAAATGACCAATCACTGCCCACACCTTGCAACGCCGCAGGCTGCGTTTGCCGCGGCACACTTGCCCGCCAGCAGGCAGCCGAGTACGGCAACATGCAGACTGGCAGTCGTGTAACCGTGCGCTTAAGGGTGTCTTCCAAATGAATAGTTGCCATTTTTGACAATTTTTAGCCATTGCGACCGTTATCGTGCCATTGCGGTTTGTAACAGTAGAGAATTATGACTTTCTTCGCCTAACGCTGCTATACCAGTACTTGATTACACGTGCCTACGACCAAGTCGCTAAAAATAGCCACAAGCCAGCGCGGTCTAGCGGGTCTTCTGGTCTGTTGTTGTTTGTTTGTTTTCTCTTTTTTTGGTTCTTTTGTCGTTGTTGTTGTTTTTTTCTTTGCTTGTTTTTTTGTGTTTTTGTTTTATTTTTGTTTTCCTGTACCCCCAGAGGGTTGGAAAAAATAAACTTGACTTGACTTGACTTCAGTCCGCAACCAAACACCATCGTGTGCTCAGTACGCGGTGCGCTGTTACGTACGTAGAACAATATACTCGCCAACCAGAGTCACCACAATGGTTTCAGATGCTGTATTGTGTCCCACGTGACTGATTTTGATACTCGGATTAAGGGCATTCGATGGAAAGTTTACCACGGTGTAGTTGTATGCCTGCCGGACCAACATACTGACATTATAAGCGGGATGATGATAATTATGGAGGTTAAAGTATAGTGTTTTCCGATGAGTCTCTGTCTCTCTGTCTCTCTCTCTCTCTCCGGCTCTCGCTCTCGCTCTCTCTGTCTCTCTCTCTCTCTGTCTCTCTGTCTCTCTCTCTCTCTCTGGCTCTCGCTCTCGCTCTCTCTGTTTGGCTCTGTTTGGCTCTCGCTCTCGCTCTCTCTGTGTTTGTTTGCTTTTTGCCTTTTTATTCCATACCATCATTTTGATATTATTTGTTGAGAGAGAGAGAGAGAGAGAGAGAGAGAGAGAGAGAGAGTGTGTGTGTGTGTGTGTGTGTGTGTGTGTGTGTGTGTGTGGGGGGGGGGGGGTAATGGTAGTTGTAGTAGTAGAATGGAGCAAGGACAAGATAGAAGAAAGGACGCTGTACCTAATCTTACTAACTGGCTTCACCAGGTTTACGCGATGCTGCAGCGACATTCTTCCAACCACAACATCCCATTAACAACTGCCGAGCAAGTGCACCTCTTGGCGCAATTACCTC
>JACVVK020000643.1:167500-212500 GCA_018292915.2 Batillaria attramentaria
GGATATCTTAACCACTCGACCAAATAACATGCAAGAACCTAGACCAAGTAAACAAAGTGCATCACGACAGCAACTCAACTTGCGTCGTATGCACGAAAGAGCGTTATGTACAATGACACAAGAGGGTGGGTGGGTGTTTGGGAGTTCGACGTCCTTTTCTACCACATACGGGTGATATCAAAGACGGGGCAACGACGAAAAAGCCAGCACAAATATCTGGCCCGACTGAGCCGGGATTCGAACTCACGACCCGAGCATTGGAAGTCCAACGCTCTACCATTCGGCCACCCCTGCTCCACACAGTGACAAAAGAGTTACAATGACATCTCACACCGCTACAACGTACAAAGCAAAAAAAAAAAAAAAAAAAAAGAAGAAAAAAAGAATGAATGAAAAGGAAGATGTCAGTGGTGGAAAGAGAATCGGAACAACGAGGAATCCCCGTGTGCGGTACGTCATGTGTTAAGAAGAGTATAACAAAGGAAGTCTGTTACCTATACTTGTTCAGAAAACAAACAAACAAACAAACAAACAAACAACAACAACAACAACAACAACAACAACAACAACAACCTTGCCCCTAGCCCAACCCATCCCCAGACCTTCTGTAATTTTCCGGGTATTGTATTCAGACGATGGTTTACCGAAGGGCCCTAGTTTTTGGAGCAGCGCCAGAGGAAGGTCCTGTTGTCCTATAGCCGGTAGTTATTGGATTAGCTGCACGTACATTGGTCAATTTGTCGGAGAGGGAAGTGGGATATACGACTTTCTTAGTACTCCATTGGCTAGTTTTCATGGGCGCTGTTGAGATTAGATTTAGAGGTACGGGTTTGCTCTCTCTGTGCCGTGTGTGTGTGTGTGTGTGTGTGTGTGTGTGTGTGTGTGCCGGTGTGTGTGTGTGTGTGTGTGTGTGTGTGTGTGTGTGTGTGTGTGTGAAAAGACTGAGTTTAGGCGGTTACTGCGTAAGTAACTGCTTAAATGTTCGCAGTGAATTGACCGTTTTAATACATGAATTCCAAAGAAAAGCTCCTGCGAACGTGAGACTAGTTTTAAACAAATATGCGAGGTAGGGGTAGGGGAAGAGTGTTATTCCTCGAAGTCCTCACACGCGTATGGTCCAGTCCGACAAGAGATGCTAAATGAGGTGGAGCCGCAAGTTATGGAGAGAGAGAGAGAGAGCACCTCATCAAAATGCCCTTCACTATTCTCTCCTCGTAGATTGTACCAGCAGTGTCGTGTTTATTGGCCTCTGGCGACGTTTGCATGGAAGTGGAAGTATTGTTATCAAGAAGAGAGAGAGAGAGAGAGAGAGAGAGAGAGAGAGAGAGAGATTTCGCTCGGTATTTATGCCCGTTTTGAGAATTATTGTATTGCCTGCGCGATATTTGCTTGCGCTTGTATTTTAGCCCTCCGCATTTCAGGGGGAAACAGCCATCGTGCATGTGCACAGCGGGCGTCTATCAGACGACACTCTCATCGTCTATTTTGCCTCTGCTTGGGGGATATCACACTTCACCAGACGGCACATGCAAAAAACAACAGTCACGATGATACACTGACGTCCTCATCCATAAAGTATATCTGGGTGATCACGGTGGGCGAACCGGGATGTAGCCCAAAATGGTAGAATTAGGATATTAGCTTTTCAATGGTCGGGTCGTGCCAGATATTTGTGCTTGCCTGTTTGTCGTGACTCGTTGCGCCGTGTTTGATATCAGTCACCCCGCTGGTCTTTTCCTTGTTGTCTTGCCCCGTGTTTGAAACCCATGCTTGGTGGAAAAGGACGTTAAACTCCAACCACCTCCTCCCCCCACCCTCCCTGGGTTATGGTGGTTGTGGCGGTGGGGCGCACTCTCCACTTTCACCGTTCTCTGGAAAAAAAAACCAAACAAACAAAAAACAGCGACATTGATTTCACTTTTTTACAGTTTGCGTGGCCAGCAGATATCAGTGTCAGATGTCAGAAGCCGCCATTACAAGGGTGGTGTGTGTGTGTGTGTGTGTGTGTGTGTGTGTGTGTGTGTGTGTGTGTGTGTGTGTGATTTAGCGTCCTTTTCCACCACATACGGGTGATATCAAAGACGGGACAACGATGAAAAAGCCAGCACAAATATTTGGCCCAAGCCGGGATACGAACTCACGACCCGAGCATTAGAAATCCAACGCTCTACCATTCGAGCACAACGACTCCCCGACATCATTACAAGCGTCATCGAGTACGCTTCTGTTGGCTCAGTGCCAGCATTACAGACGCTGTCACTGTCCAGGCGTCTAAATGGTGTGATGACAGATACCACGAAAACAGCTCAGAACGATCTGTGAACATCAAAATGGTAGCATTAGCCTCTTTAATTTTTTTTTTCTCCTCCATGTTTTTGCACTTACTTCGGCAACCACTGAGACATCGCGAACCGTATCATCGTCAGCTCTAGCAGTTGCAGTAATGATTTTTATCGGCAGGAACACTTCGTCCTGGCAACGTGACGGCAACGTGACGGCCCTGAACAAGCGGCGCATAGTTTACAGTCGCCGGGCACGCCAAGATCAATAGGCTGCTGGCCACACTAACCCACTAGCGTCACTACATATACACCTAGACTCTGTGTGTGTGTGTGTGTGTGTGTGTGTGTGTGACTCTGTGAAAGCCGGAATAAAACCACCATCAATCCATACACTTATCGTGCACTTCTTGCAGCCGGCGTTTGGATTTTTTTGTTTGTGGTGGTGGTGGTGGTGGTGGTGTGTGTGTGTGTGTGGGGGGGGTTACCTTACTGAGGTCATCATGACCTGTCAGGCTGGAGGCTTGAAAGAGCCAGTTTCCGTCTAAGGTAGAGTAAGACTCCAGGGTAGAGCGCAGCGGAACTCAGCCACTTCGACCTTGCCCGGGCAACGGCGGAAATGCGCCACAGGGTTGACTTAACAAACCGGAAACACATCATCATTTACCCTGCTCTCCTAGGAAGGCCAAGTGGAAAAAAGTACTTCGTTACTAACTCCTTCCACAAAAGTGTGTGACTTTAGTCAGTGTCAACAGAGATAGCACTAGAGAGTAATAATAATAATAATACTGAGTATTGTATAGGCGCTTTACCCAATTCCATGAATCGGCTCAAAGCGCCGCGAACTGAACCCAACACGCACGCTCACGTGAATCACACGCATTCTCTCACACACTGGACATAAACACATTACACTCACGTGGTGCGAAGGGTCAGCTAAGCTACTTAAATTTTGGAATTTAGAATTGCATTTATATTTCAAATTTGGTGGGCTGAACATTTCCAAAGCAGAGGGGGAGGAAGCCGGAGTACCCGGAGAAAACTCCCGACGATCGGCCCGAATGAACGGTGCAACATACGAGAAGGAAAAATTCTTTGCCCCGAGTGGGACTCGAACCCCTGACCTCTCGCGTTGGTGACAAGTCTCTTAACCACTAGACTAACGACCGCCCCGAGAGTACCCAGAGTACACTATTTCGCAGAAAATCATCGGCAGGCATGATAAAAAAAATCTGAACTGAGTAGGTGGGTGGGTGTTTGGGGGTTTAACGTCCTTTTCCACCAAATACGGGTGATATCAAAGACGGGGCAACGATGAAAAAGCCAGCACAAATATTTGGCCCCAGCCGGGCTACGAACTCAAGACCAGAGAACTGGAAGTCCAACGCTCTACCGGCCGCCCGGGCTCCCCATTCTGAACTGAAAATATGTTGGTCCTGATGGGATAGTGACAAGACACCACAACTGAATACAACTGTGTCTGAAAAAGTATGTATTGCTCAGGTTGAAAGTATGTATATGAATCATTATTTTGCATTTTGCCAGTCCTCATGGAGTAAGTGCCGACAAGAAGATATCGCCTGGACGAAAAACAAGTGAACTCTGTTGTGCATTCTAGCAGACAGTAACTTCCGCCTACTTCCTGCCCATTTCAAACTCGCACCCTCAGATCACACACACACACACACACACACACACACACGCGTGCCCCGTCCCCGGCATCCCACAACACCAAAGGACAGGGAGGGGGTCACAGTGGAGGCGTACTGAAAAGGAACATTGCGAAATCAACTGAGCAGTCATCTGAACGAAACAACACTGGAGAGAGAGAGAGAGAGAGAGAGAGCGAAAGATCACTGACATGTGTTGGCTTGGTGAGTTGCACGTGCTGTCCGGATGGACTGTATACGTCACATTGCCGCGACGCACAATGTGGTGAGTTGTTTACCTCAAAAGTCGGCCCTTGCCTGTGACATGATTGGTCAGTTTCAAAGCCTTGAACTGTGCATTCATGTTAGTTGTGAATATGAAATCTAGCTCTCATGTTTGGTTGTCATCGATGGCTTTAGCTAATGTCATTTGTTCCTGAATCAATTTTCTGTGGACGATTTTAAGAAAAAAAAACTTTAATGCACGTTTCCTCTTAGTATTTTTAATTTTTATTGTTATATATATGTGTGTGTGTTTTACAATTTTAATTCAGGGTTTTTAGTTGGTTTTAGTGTACGTCGGCGGTTTTTTTTTTTGTTTTTGTTTTTTAAATTTTCCTTTGGTTTTTGTTTTTAATTTTACAAATTTTATTTGTTGTATGCTTGCTTTTTCATGCATTTTAGATTTTTGTCTGTTTTCAAATTGTTTTGAAAGTGTGTGTGTGTTTTTATGTGCACTTTTTGGTTGTTATACCAGAACTTAAGCTTATGCTGGGACATCATCATCTCTTAAACCACGTCTTTAGTTTTGAAATCTTTTCTGCTTTTCTTTTTCTCCCCCCCCCCTTTGATCAGTCCTTAGTCTATGTTTGCTGGCAAAGTTACACAGAATTGCTTGTTTTCTCTTTCTTTCTGTAAGTACATTTGTTGTTCCCTTTATCTGTTGCCTCATTCCATGGTGTTGAACACAGCATCAAACTTACATTTGAAAATGGTAAACATTGTACATGTGCAAAGTCTCAACTAATGCCATACTCACTAGATGTGCATTCTACTGAAGGTGGTCTGTCATTTTTTTTTAAAAGTCGATTTCCTTTCCCGTTTCCACATCATCGGCTAGCCATGATTTTAACAAATGTTTTGTGTGCAGAATTTTGTCTGTTTGCATGTGTGTGTTGTTTCTGTGAACATTTGAAAGACTTCATTTTTAATAGGTGTATGTGGGTGCGGTTTTACATTTCAAGTAAAAATAAAATCATCCTATTAAGTTATTAATGGTGTGATTTTGTGTAGTTCCTTTTTTATTTTTAAAATCATTTTTTTTATTGGAAAAACAATTTAATGTGTGTGTGTGTGTGTGGGGGGGGGGGGAGAGTGATTCTTAAACATTATACATTTTAGAAATTCTAATTTGTCATTTTTTAATGTGTTTGGGGTGCTTACATTTTATTTTTTTGTGTGTGTTTATGTGGATTTGTTATTTTCAAGTTTTAAATTCAAGAAGATTGAATGGTTTTAATTTTTTTTGTGATGGTGCATTTAAGTTTGAAAACTTTAACTTATCATTAATTTAGTTTTGTTTTGGTCATGATTTGTAGTAACGCATTAATGAGCCTGCTAAAGCTGCGTATTGTTTTGAACACAGAACCGAAAGGACAGTGATTACGTTATTGTGCAAAGTTACATGATGTTACTATGAATCCTTTACAGCTTTACAGAAGGTGCCTGGTTTCAGAGTTTTTCTCCGGGAACTCCGGTTTCTCTGGTGCTTAGAAGCATACACATGGTATTTGGCGTTAATCCATGTTGGCCAGGCTTTCTTAAGTGTTAGACTTGGTTCACCAGTGACATGCAGAATTTTACAATAAACTGCATTTGTCTCTCTATTATGTGTCTGTTGGTGAAAGTTGTGCTTTTCAAGCTGTCTTCGTATTTCATGTATGTATATATGTACTGTATTGTAAATTACAATGTCGTGATGGTCCAAGATTTCAAGGGTGGGTGTGTGTTTTGGGGTTTAACGTGATTTTCCACCACATACGGGTGTCTGTTTCTCTGCTTGTCATCATAGCTTGTTCGTTTTCTTGTTTCTTTGTTCATTTGCCTGTTTGTTTCTGCTGCTCTTTTTTTTTCGGGGGGGGGGGGGGGGGGGTCAGTGTGTGTGAGCGAGTGAGAGAGAGAGAGAGAGAGAGAGGTCGGGTCCCTGCGCTCGATGTGCATGAACATCTCAAGGGCTACAACTCAAACTCAGCTGAAGAGTTACGGCTCTTGACTCGACCTTGGCGAACACCTATGCCCGCGTCAGCTTGCATGGTCTCTAAGGGCCGTTCTACACGTGGCAAGTTTGCAAGGCAAAAGCGGGTTTGCGGCCCCCGCAAGTCGACGGCAAATGTACAAGCAAGATGTACAGTCTTGCAACCTACGGCTTGCCACGGCAAGTTTCGGATAGAACGGCTTTCTATTTTCTCGGCTTGCGCCTCGCAAGTGCGCGCGAGGCACCCTGGGAGCCCCGCCAGGACGGCCAATCGCACGCCGCGTAGTGGTAGCGCGGCCAAAAATAAACAAAATGGCGTCAAAAGACCTCCGTATGCGCCAAGCGAATCTCGCTGCAAGATCCACTTTCTCGCCCAGATCCACTGTTTTTTCCTGTTCTGCAGCAAAATAACTGCAGCTGCTTCAAAAGTTAATTCCTCCTCCGAACTTTCATGCACATGTTCAGCTGAGTCTGACTCGGATTCACTCGCGACCATGGCCGGGCGAAATCGCGAGAGGCCCCTTCCAAATATATGGGGTTGAAAGGGTCACACGAAAGGTCAATCAGCCGACTTGTGATGCGGAGGTTTCCGCGTGTAGAAGCAGCGGCGTTGCGGCAGACAAACTTGTGGGGGGAAAGTCGAAGGGTGGCAACTTGCCGCTTGTCACGTGTAGAACGGCCTTAAATTCAATACCCATCTATTTTAACATGCCATCACTTGTTGGCTGTTGGGCGGTCGATAGACAGTCCTGCAGTGCTGTCTGCGGTAACTCCACTTGGCGGAACATTTTGACCCGGTCAAATGGTCGATGCTGAAGCTGGTAGCATGACTAATCGTAACACGTTTGACAAATCCCAACGCTTCTGCAGACAGGGAGTGGGCGGGTGGGTGTTTGAGGGCGATCTAAGCTCACAACAAAAAGCTTTCCGAAGTGTGAAAAAATGTTACAGATTCGACCGTGCAAGCACAGTCAACTCTGTCACAGTTGCAGAGTTTTCAGCGTCCCTGAAACCCCAAATAAAAGCCAAGGACAGCCTGATTCACAGCTCAGTTTGCGTTTTGACACTGAGCGAGAAAGATCGTGCAGCACTCAACATCCGCTGGACACTGTCGCGATGTGTCTCGCTCACTGACCAAAAGCCAAATAATGTCACGGCAAACTCGTGCTCTGGTTTTATAAGGGTCCCCGAAGCGCTGAAAACTCTGCAACTGTGACAGAGTTGCCTGGATTATGCACAGTCGAAGGAGTAGCAGTTTAAAAAAAACAAAAAAAAAACGCAAATGTTTGGGGCTTTTTGCTGAGATTGCAGATCTTTAACGCCCTTTCCCGCCAAATACGAGTGATGTCAAAGATGGGGCAACGAGGTAAAAGGCCAGCTCAAATATTTGGGTCCAAGCCGGGATTCGAACTCACAACCCAAGCATTGAAGCCCAAGGTCCTAACCAATCGGTTTTCCCAGCTGCCCAGTCAGGCAAGGAGTAACTACAACAATCTACATTTATTTAATGGTTGGAACTGCATATTCACTTTTATGAAATTTTACTCATGAAATTTTGTCTTACATGTAAGTTGTGTCTCAACTCTCATTGTGTCTCAGATTTTTTTTTTTTTTTTTTTGGGGGGGGGGGTCTCAGATTAAATGTTGTCTCATATGAAATTATGTCGCCTATGAAACTGTCTCAAATAAAATTTTTGTTTCAAATGAAATTTTGTCTCAAACGAAATTTTGTCTCAAACGAAACGGTTGATATACTATGTCGCGATCTATCTATATTTCAGCCACAGGTGACAACAGTGAGACATTTAGGACACCGCCATAGGGCATCACTATAGGACACTGCCTACTGCTCTAGTAAAACTTGAATGGGCGGACATCTCTGCAAGAGTGGGTGGGTGGGTGGTGGTGGTGGTGGTGTGTGTGTGTGTGTGGGGGGGGGGGGGGTTGAGGGTTAAACGTCTTTTTCCACCACATATGGGTAATATCAACGAGAATAGAGAAAAGGCCAGGACAAATATCTGGCCCCAGCCGAACTCACAACCCGAGCATTGAAGGTCCAACGCTGTACTGCTGGACTGTCCCGACTAGCCCCCTCCCCCCCCCCCCACCCCTCTCCCCCTTCCCTGGCCCCCCCACCTCTACAAGAAGGACAACTCCATCTGGAGGACACCCAGAGGTATCGCCGTTCCCTTTCCTTGTATTCAATAGCAGCCCTGGGAAAGTACACGTTTGACATAACGGGAGAGACATGGGAGGGTATGGTATGGTAGACTTCTCCTCGGCGCACATGTCAGCCTCTTCTGGAATGCTCATGGCGCCGCAGGGCTGCAGGACGAAGCAGTGAAAGCCTGCTGCCGTTGGTTTAAACAGATTTATTTTGTTGGACTGGTGAAAGTACAGAAAAACAGTTTGAGCATTAACAAGACGTACTTATGACATGCTCAATAAAAAAAATCGATTAAAGCAACGTTTGCAACGGCGGTTCACGAATTATGAGAGAGAGAGAGAGAGAGAGAGAGAGAGAGAGAGAGAGAGAGGGGGGGGGGGTGAGGGGTGGGGGGGGGAGTAGGTCTCAGTTTAGGCCGCTCAGTTTGTCAGTGAGCATTTTCATATCAACGGCGGTCAGCTGCTACAGTCGATGATAGTATGTATTAACTTGAATGTATTTATATATGTGGATAAAAAACAACGTGCCGAAAGTGTGATTGAAACTCTCGAACTGTGTGAAAAATATGTACGTTAACTGACAATGGAAGGTCAGTGTTGCCATGATGAAGGTTGGGTGGGTGTTTAGGGGTTGAACGTCCTTTTCCACCACATAGGGCGATATCAAAGACGGGGCAACGATGAAAAAGCCAGCACAAATATTTGGCCCCAGCCGGGATGGAACTCACAACCCGAGCATTAGAAGTCCAACACTCTACCATTCGGCCACCCCGACCCCCCCCCCCCCCCCCCCCTACCATGAAGAAGTAGATCTGTATGCTTATACTAACAGGAAAGTTTGCTGACTGCTGCCGCTGCGCGCTACTTTATATGCAAACCTTCACCGTGCTATTTACTCTGATGCGTGTGACAGTCTTTGTGATTTCCAAGCCACAGGCCACAGTCTACCCTTCTTCGAAACAAGGGGGGGGGGGGGGTGGTCGAATGGTAGAGCGTTGGACTTCTAATGCTCGGGTTGTGAGTTCCATCCCGGCTGGGGCGAAATATTTGTGCTGGCTTTTTCATCGTTGCCCCGTCTTTGATATCACCCTATGTGGTGGAAAAGGATGTTAAAACCCCCAAACAACCACCCACCCACCCTCTTCGAAACATGGACGTGGGATTTTTATTTTTATATAATTATTTTACTACTTTATTATCACTTTCGGGATATTCGGGCTGCTTCCCCCGGGGGAAGCGCGTCGCCGCGGTGCAACGCCACCCACTAGCTATCCTATATTTTTTCTCCAATTTTGTGGGATTTTTAGCGTGCACACTGGTCATTCGTGCGTGCGTGTGTACACGAGGCAGGGACATGCACCGTAAACAAGTTTGCACGTGATTTTCACTCGAATTGGAAAGGAAAAATCCATCCGAATTCCTGCCCACCAAGACACATGCCGGCCATGGGTCATGTTAGAACGCTAGAACTCCGATCTGATGTTCTCACACGGCCATGGGTCTGAATCAGACCCATGACCGTGTGAGAACATCCAATCGGAGCTCTAGCGTTCTAAGTTAGGCTCCGTCTGAATGTAGAATGTGTCTCCATCATTCTGCCGTCATCTAAAAACAGAACTTTGTCATAGCAATAGCACGTGCAACCGGTGCACAATCCAATCGATTGGCAGTTCAGGAAGCTGCTCCGGCGCAATAACGATTGTGTGGCAAACCGGAATGAAAACAACAGCCCAGAGTGGGCATTGGTTCGCCAGTGTCACGGTCCTGCAGGGTCTGTCTGCCCAGCAGGAAGCACAGTTTCTCTTTACACGCGACTTTTGTCCCCCATCCTCATGACCACAAATCCACCGACAAATGAAAAGGAAACAAAACTTTAAAGTACGTGTACTTGTCGCTTAGGTTTCTTCTTTAAATTAACTTTGAAAAACGAAATGATGGTAGAACTCTCTCTCTCTCTCTCTCTCTCTCTCTCTCTCTCTCTCTCTCTTCAAGTCAATTCTCAACCAGTATTATCTGAGAAAAACTAAAGTCATTTCCGGTTGCCAGCCATTTAACTTGCCCCTGAATATCAAGTCTCGTTCTCGTTCTTGGATTTTCTCGTTCACAGGGAATAAGTAAATTAGCCTACTCCCAGGCGCAACGTATAGAATCTTGTGACAAAGACAAACTTTGTTTCAGTTTTTCCAGTGCACCCGTTTTTAAAATCACCCTGAGGCGGAGAACAGAATCCGTAACCTCAAAACGCCCACCCTACATCCCCTCAGCAATGTGCAAGACGGACAGATCTCGCGTGCACAAAGAAACCACGCGAGCGGGATGCAAAAGATGAACTAGCTGGCCATCGATCGCGTACACACGCACATAGAAAGGCCGCTATTTTTAGATCCCGCCTTCCTAGCATCAGCAGCAATACTTTCCCCACCACTCACTGTCGGGGCAGAGAAAATTGAAGCAACGCTTTTTGTGTACAGGAAAGAGGAACCGGTATTCTCGCTGTACAAGTGATCTTTCCGCTGTTGCATATCTTCCGATCGCATTAACACATTCGTGCCGGGACACCTCGATTAAAGGTTCAGCCACGCATCTCCAACGGCTCTCAAAATTGAATCCTCCGTCCATTATTTTTATTAATAAGACAAATCAGTTAAAAAATGTAGCGCGCGCGCGCGCGCGCGCGTGTGTGTGTGTGTGTGTGTGTGTGTGTGTGTGTGTGTGTGTGTGTGTGTGTGTGTGTGTGTGTGTGTGTGTGTTGGTTTAAGCACTTTTATTCATTGAAACCGGATTACCGTCAAGCAGTAGTACACTGAAAAAGAGCACAAAAAAACTTATATACGTGCTCATCTGAACCAGTTTACAGAGAGCATGGCGGAAAAATTGGTGTGGAAAAACTCTCATGTCTCGTACCGCATCACTAACTGACACATGCACAAGTACATGTACACACAGGTTTGTCTTCAGAGGTTGGAATCGTGACTACAATCGACCTTGTAGCTCAGTGGGGCGGTCGGTGGTCTAGTGGTTAACAGACTTGCCACCAATGCGAGAGGTGGGGTGTTCGAGTCTCAGTCGGGGCAAAGAAATGTTTCCTTCTCGTATGTTGCAGCGTTCATTCGGGCCGATCGTCGGGGGTTCTCTCCGGGTACTCCGGCCTCCTTCCCCTCTGCTTTGGAAAATCTGAAATATAAATGCAATTCTAAATTCCGAAACTTGCATAGCTGCGCTGACCCTTCGCACCACGTTATTGTAATGTCTTTATGTCCATTGTGTGAGAGAATGCGTGTGATTCACGTGAGCGTGCGTGGTGGGTTCAAATCTCGGCGCTTTGTGCCAATTCACGAAATCGGGTAAAGCGCCCATATAATACTCACTATTATCATTATTATTATTATCAATATTTCGAGCAGCCGACAGGCGAAAAGACACAAGTTGAGAATTGGGTCAAGTGCAGGGTTTGTTTGAACCACTCTTTTTGCCAGTCTTAGTGATTTTCGTTGTCACGAGAAAGCGCGAATTTCGTGAATTATTTTTTCGTAGGCTTCTATTTTATACTTACCCATCAGAAGGTGCATGAAGGTCTGGACACTGCGCATACTACCCTGTAGTTTGCACTTATAAAGAAAACATTTTGATCAAACTATGATAAAGTCCAGTGGTATGTCTGTTACAATGTTCTGTGCCTCTCCATAGAGAACGAGTTCCTTTCCAAATACAAGTCTGTCACAATGCCCACACTTACGTTTGGTGGCCGCGCAGACGAGGAAAACTCAGTTTGTCTGTGAACTACTGCCACCAAGTTTCCCTTCTTGCACGGAGCCTCGAATTGCCGAAAATTATATTCTCTATTAGGCTCAGGCATCAATGCAATTCTAAATTCCGAAACTTGCATAGCTGCGCTGACCCTTCGCACCACGTTCTTGTAAAAGTAACTTTTCTACCAACAGAAGAAGAAGCTGCTTTCTCTTTTGTTGGTAGAAAAGTTATTTTTTTCTTGTTTTTATTCTTGATTATAAAAAAATGTTCTGTGCGTGTGTTTAGTTTTGTGTTTTGTTTGTTGTTTTTGTTTTTTCTCTGTAGCACTTTCTTGTTAGGTTGTTGTTGTTTTTTTTGTTTGTTTTGGTTGCCACTGGCTTACTTCAGGTCATGTATGTGTTTTGTTTATGGATTTGTATGTAAGTTTGTATACATGTATGTAATTGTATTCTCGTTTTTGTTTATGTATGTATAACTGTCCACAAAAAATACAAAAAATAAAAAATCAAACAAATGAAAAAGGGGTCGAACATACTTAAAACTGGAACATACAACTTTAAACACACACACACACACACACACACACACACACACACACACACACACACACGTGTGTGAACGCACTTGTAATCGACTAAAGAAAGAAAGAAAGAAAGAAAGAAAGAAACAAACAACACATTTCCAGAATTATTTGTTTTTAATTAGCATTGGTGTCGTGAGTTATAATCACCCTCAGGCCATGATATCTTTTTTTCTTTTTCAAACATAAACATCCGTTTCTTCATTTTTGTTCCAACACGAGGCCAAAAACATAACGTTTGAGGGAGGGGGTGTGGGTTAGGGGGTTGGGGGTTGGGGGTTGAAGGTGGGTGGGTGGGTGGGTGTTTGCGGGGGGTACTTCTTTATGCGTCGCGCTTTCAAACTGGGCAGCCATTAACACGCAGACGCATCATAGCAGCACCGGCACTGGTCGTGGTCGTAGCATGGCGTGTAGCATCTACCCTGATTTGAGCACGTAACCTCTTGCGAGCAGTCTGGGGGTGTGGGGTCTAGGGGTAGTATCGTGGCTCTAGGGCAAGACGCAGCGGGGCTGAAACATGAAAACCGAAGGCGAACCGGGGTTCTGTCAGTTGTCTAGCTCTATATCTTCCCACACTGTCCAAGTTTAAATCTAGCCTCTTATCTCAACATTTGACGTGATCACTTTTACACAATATTACACCTCAAGTCTACACAATGTATGCAATGAAGGCCGTCCTATGAAGTGTCGCTGGTGCGCGCAAACACACACACACACACACACACACACACACACACACACACACACACACACACACACACACACACACACACACACACACACACACACACATGCGCGTTTCTATGTGCACCCCAATGCAACTTCGAGAACGGATGCAGTCAATTTAAAAAAAAAAAAAAATATCATTACATTTGATGTGACATCAGACACATATTGTCAGCATAGGGTATGAGCTATTTGAGATCTAAAAAGGGTACATGGCGATCATTTCTAAAACTGAAACTGTTCAGAGTCCGTATTCATGCTATCAAAACAACAGCAACAACAACAACAACAACAACAACAACCAAGGAGGAATAGCCCCACCCCATAAAGCTGTTTCTCCAAATTTCATGCTATTTTATCTGTTTTGTTGGTGCTTCCCTTGTTATGACACATCTCATGTGGACGATTACTCGACCGGAACCGCAGGTGCCCTAGTTCCCGGGCCTAGTTAACGCCAGGAAGCGCGGAATGCGGACCTGTCACGCAATCTCAAGCCACATGGACCTCCATAGTGTCATCGTACAATCCTCCTCCTCCTCCTCCTCATGCATAATTAAATATTACCCCAGCTTCCCAGCCCTCCGGGGATTGCAACCGTGACCTGGTTAAATACCACGGGCGCTGGCAAAAAGTTGGGGCATGAAAAACATTATCAGCCGGAACCGGTAGTGCCAGTGGTACTATGACCTGCACACATACTATTGATTTTGTGACGTAGCTTAGTGCATAAATAATATCTCACCGAATCAGAGCCATGGCAACAAGTAGTATCAGGGCGATTTTGAACATCTTTTGTCCTCCCGAGTTTCTTCGTTTGCTCTGGAAAACATACATAAGAGGTACGAGTGTTAAGTAGCAGGAATGGAGTAAAGTGGGGTTGACCTTCAACTACAAATTCAATTCAAATCAATTCAATTCAATGCAAAATTGTCTGTTTTCGAAAAAAAATCGAAACAAGGAGGAACGGCCCCGTCCTGCAAAGTTGTTTCTCCAAATTTCATGTTATTTTGTCTGTTTTGTTGTTATTGTTGCCGGTTCCCTTCTCTTCAAGTCCTACCAATGACAATAGATCCGCTACGATCGATTAGCCACGTAACTGGGAGGGGGGGGGAGGGGGGGAGAGAGAGAGAGAGAGAGAGAGAGAGAGTAGTTAGTTAGTTACAGTACTCCTCGCTTAACGTCACTACCGTTTAAGGTCACACCTCTGATAAGATCAATCAGGTTGTTGGTCCCGGCCAAAAGCCTTCTTTGTACCATTTAGAATTCCTCGCTTAGCGTCACCTCGGATAAGGGAAAACCTCGGATTACGTCACCCCCGTTTTGGTTCCCAAATGGAGAAGACTACCGCTTAAGATGAAATCCATGTGATGAGAGTGGCTTCCCTTGGAAACAACACCCGGATTTGCACTGCGAGGTGAAGACGAAACAGACGAATTTTTATTTCATTTTTATTCCATGAGATGATACCCAAAGAATGAAAATGGAAACTGGAAGGGGGGGGGGGGGGGGCTTGTTTTTGATGAACTGACGATAAAGATAGTTTACCGCAGATGAGTATACTTACAAAAGATTTCTTATTTCGTTCAGGGTCCTTTTAGATCTAGAAACTGCGGTACAATCTTTGTGAAAGAGATACGAGCTGCAATGCAGGGAGCAATGTGGCGATATGATGGTGGTGGTGGTGATACTTATGTTGTTAGAGAGGGAGGGAGGGGGGGGGGGAGCGAGAGAACTGGTTAATTTCTAGGCTTAGTCGGAAGGCAAGTTGAAGTACTTTTGCAGTTCACGAAACATCAGTGCAACCATCCCTCAACCATGTAACAGGGGCAAGATGTTTGGAGGGGGCTAGACATCAGCGGCTGGGGGGAGGGGGGGGACGATCCACAGGGTTCGGAAAAAAAAATAAAAAGGGGGGGGGGGGAGTATATGCATTTGCGTTCGTTTGTGCGTGCGTGTGTGCTTGCGTGTGTGTGTGTGTGTGTGTGTGTGTGTGTGTGTGTGTGTAGAATTACATATTTTGGCGGAAAGTCTTTCGGTCTAAAATGTGAAAAAATGACATAATCGCCAAATATTGAGCTCCTCGGATAAGATCAAGTTTTTTTTACTGGTAGTTGATCTTATCAGAGGACTGTTTAGCGTGCCCCTCGGATAAGATCAAAAAAAATTTTGGTCCCGTGGGGGGGTCACCTTAAGCGAGGAGTACTGGTAGTCAGTTATTTAGGGCTTTACGCCGTGGAAGCTGCAAAGACTATTTCGCGGCGAGAGAGAGAGAGAGAGAGAGAGAGAGAGAGAGAGAGAGAGAGAGAGAGAGATGACGTCAATTCCGTGAACTACATATTTGACGTCAGCCTAGCTAGCACTGAGATCGTCTGAGGACGCTTGTTACATGTCGTGTGATTTCCCTGTTGATTTCCCCGACTGAATTATTTTTCACATGAAAGTGGAAGACCCAGAGAGCTGGTGAAATATCGGAAGCAGTGACGATACTTGCAGATTTTGTCTGTGAACCAAACATTTGACGTCAGCCTCACGCTGCTCGTCAGATGATACTTCTTCATATCTTGTGATTTCCTTGTTGCTTTGTGACTTCCGTGACTGAATTAATTTTTACATAAAATATGGAAGATCTAGAGAGCTGATGAAACGTGGACTTAAGTGCCTTGGATGGTACCTACGAAATTGCAAAATTGGAACTTTTTTGACAGGCGTTTCTCGCAGAAACTTGAAAAAAATGTGTTTATCTAAAAGCTCTGTTATTCTTAAGACTAAAGCTATAACAGTGCAGTAGTTCATGTCATATGTGCAGTTGTCACAAGTGACAAAAATACCGGAGTGATGAGTAATTTGAAGGAGTCTTTTCATAGATATTTGGCCTTATATGCAGACCACCCCTACCTCGGAAATATTTTTTTTTTTAACACAAAACCTGTCAGAGCTACAGAGCTGTGCTACGAATACAGTCAGTATAATTGGATGATCTTCCCAAGGTCAGAAAATAAAGCCATTTGAACAATTTTTTCGTAAAAATACGTAACATGACCGATTTTTTTTAAAATGGGAGATAAATGTTCTAAAAATGCGGCAGGATAAAATTCGTGAAAGGTAGTTCTGGAGAATATGACTGCCCATTTTATCTCAAAGTAAAAGCCCTCCAACGAGGTGGATTAGGAGATAGCCATCATTACACCCGTCCACACACACACAGACGTCTCACAACTCCCGCCAAAAAGAACGCAGCAGCGTAGTGTGCACGTAAGGTGTCTATGTCGCAGATTTCGTTACGTCACTGTGTGCGTGAAAGTATGTATCGTGTGGAGAAACGTCACAGTCTTGTTTTGTATCACTGAAACTTGCTGCTGCGCGTAGCAAAATCTGCCCCGTCCCATAAAGTTGTTTCTCTATAGAGAAACAACTTAAAAAGACAAAGAGGAACGGCCCCGTCCTACAAAAGTTCTTTCTCCAAACGTCATTTTATTTTGTTTTGTTCTTCTTGTTGCCGGTTCTCCCCTCTCCAAGTTCTACCAATGATACTCGATCCTCTACGACCTCGACCAATTAGCCAGGTGACTGGGGGTAGGGGCGGGGTGGGGGGGAGAGCGAGAGGGAGAGACAGAGAGAGACAGAGAGAGAATGGGTGGGTTGGTGTTTAGGAGTTTAATGTCCTTTTCCACCACATAAGGGTGATATCAAAGACGGGGCAACGAGAAAAAGGCCAGCACAAATATTTGGCCCAAGCCGGGATTCGAACTCTCGACCCGAGCACTGAAAATCCAACGCTCTACCATTCGGCCACCCTGGCTCCCCAGAGAAAGAGAGAGAGAGAGAGAGGTCAGTTCCGTGAACTAAACATTTGACGTCAGCCTCAGGCAGGTCGTCATACACAGAGAGAGAGAAAGAGAGAGAGAGAGAGAGAGAGAGAGAGAGAGAGAGAGATATGACGTCAATTCCATGAACTAAACATTTGACGCCAACCTCTAGCACAGAGATCGTCTGAGGATGCTTGTTTATGTCTTGTGATTTCCCTGTTGGCTTTGTGGTTTCACCGATTGAATTATTTTTCACATGAAATCTGAAAAATCTTGAGGGCTGGTGAAATGTCGGAGGCAGTGACGATACTTGCTTATTGTGTCTGGGAACTAAGCGTTTGACGTCAGCTTCACACTGGTGGTATGACAGATGATGTTTGTGCAAGTCTTGTGATTTCCCTGTTGCTTTTGTGACTTCCATGGTTGAATTAATTTTGACATAAAATCTGGAAGATCTAGAGGGCTGGTGAAACGTGGACTAGAACACCTTGGATTGTACTTATGAAATCGCAAATTTGGAAGTCTTTTGACCGGTGCTTCTCGCAGAAACTTGAAAAAGTTATGTTTATCTAAAAGTTCAGTTATTCTTAATGCTAAAGCTACAACTGTGCAGTACTTCTTGTCAAATGTGCAGGGATGATAAGTAATTTGCAGTAGTCTTTTCATATATAAAATTTGATCTTATGTGCAAACCACCCGTACCTCGGAAATATTTTTTTTTTTTACACAAAATCAGTCAGAGCTACAGAGCTGTAGCACGAATACAGGCAGTGTGATTGGGTGAACTTCCAAAGTCTAGAAAATGAAGGAATTTCAACAACTTTTTCGAAAAATTTCGTAACATGACCGATTTTTTAAAATCGGCGATAACTCTTCTGAAAATGCGGCAGGCTAAAATTCGTGAAAGGTAGCTCTGGAGAAGGTGAATTCCCATTTTATCTCAAAGTAAAAAGGCCTCCAACGAGGTGGTTTAGGAGATAGCCATCATTACATCCGTCCACACACACACACACACACACACACACACACACACACACACACACACACACGTCTCACAACTCCCGCCAAAAAGAACGCACCAGCATAGGGTGCACGTCAGTGTCTATGACGCAGATATCGTTACGTCACTGTGTGCGTGAAAGTATGTATTGTGTGGAGAAACGTCACAGTCTTGTTTTGTATCACTGAAACTAACCCCAGTCACGTGGCTAAGAGGTCGAGGTCGTATCATTGGCTTGGTTCCCGAGTTACACTGAAACTTGCTACTGCGCGTAGCAAAATCTGCCCCGTCCCATAAAGTTGTTTCTCTATAGAGAAACAACTTAAAAACTTGCCTTTGAACGTGGAAAATTTAGTCTTATAATATGGTGTCCTTGATTCCATTACTATGGAAACAACATAAAAATACAGTCATTAAAGATTTTGATATAAAAGTAATTAAAATAGAATTAACTTGATTACAAGTATTAATCATACAAATCATCGTTTACTCACGCTGTCTCCGCCGGTCACCACAGATACGTTCACAGTGAGAGCTGTCCCAAGTCAGGTCTGCAGTGTGATTTTTGCCCAACTGTCCTGCTGTTTAAATTAGAGTCAGTCACGTGATCTAGACCACTTTCAGTCAGTTCAGAACTCAGCCGCCCGACCAGCTCTCCGGTGCGCAGTACGCAGGTCACCTCAGCTTTAGGTTGGATTATTCGGGCTGTATTCAGAACTGATTTTATGCTGTCGTCATTCGGAAATTGAATTCAATTATTTGTGTATATATGAAACCGAAAGGCAAAACTAATTTGAATTGAATTATTTGTTTATTGGTGAACAGAGAGGCAAAACTGACTTGGCACAGACAACAAAATTCTAGACCACACGCAAAACTATTGCATCATTAAACGAAAACTCATTGGCACAGACAACAAAATGCTAGACCACACACAAAACTATTGTATCATTAAACGAAAAAACATTATCATCAATCATTAAAAAAACCCAAAACATTATTGGTAAAAATGGACACGAATCTCCTTATTTTTTTACAGATATATTTCCATAACTGAGACCACCTAAGTACAGTACTCCTCGCTTAAGGTGACCCCCCGCGGGACCAAAATTGTTTTGGATCTTATCCGATGGGCACCCTAATCAGTCCTCTGATAAGATCAACTACCAGTAAAAAAGCTTAATATTGGGCGATTATGTCATTTTTTTCCACATTTTAGACCGAAAGACTTTCCGCCAAACGGTCGCACCCCCCACCCTCCTTTTTATTTTTTCTTCGAACCCTGTGGATCCCCCCTCCTCCCCCCGCCGCTGATCTCAAGCCCCCTCCAAACATCTTCCTTGCCCCTGTTACATGGTTGAGGGATGGTTGCACTGATGTTTCGTGAACTGCAAAATTACTTCAACTTGCCTTCCGGCTAAGCCTAGAAATTAACAAGGTCTCTCTCCCCCCCCCCCCCCCCCCCCGGGGGGAGCCGGGCTGGTCGAATGGTCGAGCGCTGGACTTCTAATGCTCGGGTCGTGAGTTCGATCCCGGCTGGGGCCAAATATTTGTGCTGGCTTTTCATCGTTGCCCCGTCTTTGATATCACCCTAAGTGGTGGAAAAGGACGTTAAATCCCCGAACACCCCCCACCCACCCCCCTCTCTCTCTCTCTCTAACAACATAAGTATCACCACCACCATCATATCGCCACATTGCTCCCTGCATTGCAGCCCTTATCTCTTTCACAAAGATTTTACCAATCTCTAGATCTAAAAGGACACTGAACGAAATAAGAAATCTTTTGTACTCATCTGCGGTAAACTATCTTTATCGTCAGTGCGTCAAAAACAAGCGCCCCCCCCCCCCCTTTCCTGCTTCCATTTTCAGTCATTGGGTATCATCTCATGGAATAAAAATGAAATAAAAATCGTCTGTTTCGTCCTCACCTCGCAGTGCAAATCCGGGTTTTGTTTCCAAGGGAAGCCACTCTCATCACATGGATTTCATCTTAAGCGGTAGTCTTCTCCATTTGGGAACCAAAACGGGGGTGACGTAATCCGAGGTTTTCCCTTATCCGAGGTGACGCTAAGCGAGGAATTCTAAATGGTACAAAGAAGGCTTTTGGCCGGGACTAACAACCTGACTGATCTTATCCGAGTTGTGACCTTAAACGGTAGTGACGTTAAACGACTGTATACGGATGAGGCTCATCGCGGTGTTAAAGTGTTAGAGGTTTGCGGCGACCGTTCACGTTAATTATAATAGATCACCCAACAACTGCTTTCATTAGAGAGAGAGAGAGAGATAGCAAGCGTTCGTCTGCCAACCACTAGACTAACGACCGCCCCGAGAGTACCCAGAGTACACTATTTCGCAGAAAATCATCGGCAGGCATGATAAAAAAAATCTGAACTGAGTAGGTGGGTGGGTGTTTGGGGGTTTAACGTCCTTTTCCACCAAATACGGGTGATATCAAAGACGGGGCAACGATGAAAAAGCCAGCACAAATATTTGGCCCCAGCCGGGCTACGAACTCAAGACCAGAGAACTGGAAGTCCAACGCTCTACCGGCCGCCCGGGCTCCCCATTCTGAACTGAAAATATGTTGGTCCTGATGGGATAGTGACAAGACACCACAACTGAATACAACTGTGTCTGAAAAAGTATGTATTGCTCAGGTTGAAAGGTATAATGAAATCATTATTTTGCATTTTGCCAGTCCTCATGGAGTAAGTGCCGACAAAAAGATATCGCCTAGACGAAAAACAAGTGAACTCTGTTGTGCATTCTAGCAGACAGTAACTTCCGCCTACTTCCTGCCCATTTCAAACTCGCACCCTCAGATCACACACACACACACACACACACACACGCGTGCCCCGTCCCCGGCATCCCACAACACCAAAGGACAGGGAGGGGGTCACAGTGGAGGCGTACTGAAAAGGAACATTGCGAAATCAACTGAGCAGTCATCTGAACGAAACAACACTGGAGAGAGAGAGAGAGAGAGAGCGAAAGATCACTGACATGTGTTGGCTTGGTGAGTTGCACGTGCTGTCCGGATGGACTGTATACGTCACATTGCCGCGACGCACAATGTGGTGAGTTGTTTACCTCAAAAGTCGGCCCTTGCCTGTGACATGATTGGTCAGTTTCAAAGCCTTGAACTGTGCATTCATGTTAGTTGTGAATATGAAATCTAGCTCTCATGTTTGGTTGTCATCGATGGCTTTAGCTAATGTCATTTGTTCCTGAATCAATTTTCTGTGGACGATTTTAAGAAAAAAAAACTTTAATGCACGTTTCCTTTAGTATTTTTTAAATTTTATTGTTATATATATGTGTGTGTGTTTTACAATTTTAATTCAGGGTTTTTAGTTGGTTTTAGTGTACGTCGGCGGTTTTTTTTTTGTTTTGTTTTGTTTTTTAAATTTTCCTTTGGTTTTTGTTTTTAATTTTACAAATTTTATTTGTTGTATGCTTGCTTTTTCATGCATTTTAGATTTTGGTCCTGTTTTCAAATTGTTTTGAAAGTGTGTGTGTGTTTTTATGTGCACTTTTTGGTTGTTATACCAGAACTTAAGCTTATGCTGGGACATCATCATCTCTTAAACCACGTCTTTAGTTTTGAAATCTTTTCTGCTTTTCTTTTTCTCCCCCCCCCCTTTGATCAGTCCTTAGTCTATGTTTGCTGGCAAAGCTACACAGAATTGCTTGTTTTCTCTTTCTTTCTGTAAGTATATTTGTTGTTCCCTTTATCTGTTGCCTCATTCCATGGTGTTGAACACAGCATCAAACTTACATTTGAAAATGGTAAACATTGTACATGTGCTAAAGCCTCAACTAATGCCATACTCACTAGATGTGCATTCTACTGAAGGTGGTCTGTCATTTTTTTTTTAAAGTCGATTTCCTTTCCCGTTTCCACATCATCGGCTAGCCATGATTTTAACAAATGTTTTGTGTGCAGAACTGATTTTGTCTGTTTGCATGTGTGTGTTGTTTCTGTGAACATTTGAAAGACTTCATTTTTAATAGGTGTATGTGGGTGCGGTTTTACATTTCAAGTAAAAAAAAAATCATCCTATTAAGTTATTAATGGTGTGATTTTATGTAGTTCCTTTTTTATTTTTAAAATCATTTTTTAATTGGAAAAACAATTTAATGTGTGTGTGTGTGTGGGGGGGGGGGGGAGTGATTCTTAAACATTATACATTTTAGAAATTCTAATTTGTCATTTTTTAATGTGTCTGGGGTGCTTACATTTTATTTTTTTGTGTGTGTTTATGTGGATTTTTTATTTTCAAGTTTTAAATTCAAAAAGATTGAATGGTTTTAATTTTTTTGTGATGGTGCATTTAAGTTTGAAAACTTTAACTTTATCATTAATTTAGTTTTGTTTTCGGTCATGATTTGTAGTAACGCATTAATGAGCCTGCTAAAGCTGCGTATTGTTTTGAACACAGAACCGAAAGGACAAGTGATTACGTTATTGTGCAAAGTTACATGATGTTACTATGAATCCTTTACAGCTTTACAGAAGGTGCCTGGTTTCAGAGTTTTTCTCCGGGAACTCCGGTTTCTCTGGTGCTTAGAAGCATACACATGGTATTTGGCGTTAATCCATGTTGGCCAGGCTTCACTAAGTGTTAGACTTGGTTCACCAGTGACATGCAGAATTTTACAATAAACTGCATTTTTCTCTCTATTATGTGTCGTGTTGGTGAAAGTTGTGCTTTTCAAGCTGTCTTCGTATTTCATGTATGTATATATGTACTGTATTGTAAATTACAATGTCGTGATGGTCCAAGCTTGCAAGGGTGGGTGGGTGTTTTGGGGTTTAACGTGATTTTCCACCACATACGGGTGTCTGTTTCTCTGCTTGTCACCATAGTTTGTTCGTTTTTCTTGTTTCTTTGTTCATTTGCCTGTTTGTTTCTGCTGCTCTTTTTTTTCGGGGGGGGGGGGGGGGTGTCAGTGTGTGTGAGCGAGTGAGAGAGAGAGAGAGAGAGAGAGGTCGGGTCCCTGCGCCCGATGTGCATGAACATCTCAAGGGCTACAACTCAAACTCAGCTGAAGAGTTACGGCTCTTGACTCGACCTTGGCGAACACCTATGCCCGCGTCAGCTTGCATGGTCTCTAAATTCAATACCCATCTATTTTAACATGCCATCACTTGTTGGCTGTCGGGCGGTCGATAGACAGTCCTGCAGTGCTGTCTGCGGTAACTCCACTTGGCGGAACATTCTGACCCGGTCAAATGGTCGATGCTGAAGCTGGTAGCATGACTAATCGTAACACGTTTGACAAATCCCAAGCGCTTCTGCAGACAGGGGGTGGGCGGGTGGGTGTTTGAGGGCGATGTAAGCTCCCAACAAAAAGCTTTCCGAAGTGTGAAAAAATGTTACAGATTCGACCGTGCAAGCACAGTCAACTCTGTCACAGTTGCAGAGTTTTCAGCGTCCCTGAAACCCGAAATAAAAGCCAAGGACAGCCTGATTCACAGCTCAGTTTGCGTTTTGACACTGAGCGAGAAAGATCGTGCAGCACTCAACATCCGCTGGACACTGTCGCGATGTGTCTCGCTCACTGACCAAAAGCCAAATAATGTCACGGCAAACTCGTGCTCTGGTTTTATAAGGGTCCCCGAAGCGCTGAAAACTCTGCAACTGTGACAGAGTTGCCTGGATTATGCACAGTCGAAGGAGTAGCAGTTTAAAAAAACAAAAAAAAACGCAATGTTTGGGGCTTTTTGCTGAGATTGCAGATCTTTAACGCCCTTTCCCGCCAAATACGAGTGATGTCAAAGATGGGGCAACGAGGTAAAAGGCCAGCTCAAATATTTGGGTCCAAGCCGGGATTCGAACTCACAACCCAAGCATTGAAGCCCAAGGTCCTAACCAATCGGTTTTCCCAGCTGCCCAGTCAGGCAAGGAGTAACTACAACAATCTACATTTATTTAATGGTTGGAACTGCATATTCACTTTTATGAAATTTTACTCATGAAATTTTGTCTTACATGTAAGTTGTGTCTCAACTCTCATTGTGTCTCAGATTTTTTTTTTTTTTTTGGGGGGGGGGGGGTCTCAGATTAAATGTTGTCTCATATGAAATTATGTCGCCTATGAAACTGTCTCAAATAAAATTTTTGTTTCAAATGAAATTTTGTCTCAAACGAAATTTTGTCTCAAACGAAACGGTTGATATACTATGTCGCGATCTATCTATATTTCAGCCACAGGTGACAACAGTGAGACATTTAGGACACCGCCATAGGGCATCACTATAGGACACTGCCTACTGCTCTAGTAAAACTTGAATGGGCGGACATCTCTGCAAGAGTGGGTGGGTGGGTGGTGGTGGTGGTGGTGTGTGTGTGTGTGTGTGTGTGGGGGGGGGGGGTTGAGGGTTAAACGTCTTTTTCCACCACATATGGGTAATATCAACGAGAATAGAGAAAAGGCCAGGACAAATATCTGGCCCCAGCCGAACTCACAACCCGAGCATTGAAGGTCCAACGTTGTACTGCTGGACTGTCCCGACTAGCCCCCTCCCCCCCCCACCCCTCTCCCCCTTCCCTGGCGCCCCCACCTCTACAAGAAGGACAACTCCATCTGGAGGACACCCAGAGGTATCGCCGTTCCCTTTCCTTGTATTCAATAGCAGCCCTGGGAAAGTACACGTTTGACATAACGGGAGAGACATGGGAGGGTATGGTATGGTAGACTTCTCCTCGGCGCACATGTCAGCCTCTTCTGGAATGCTCATGGCGCCGCAGGGCTGCAGGACGAAGCAGTGAAAGCCTGCTGCCGTTGGTTTAAACAGATTTATTTTGTTGGACTGGTGAAAGTACAGAAAAACGGTTTGAGCATTAACAAGACGTACTTATGACATGCTCAATAAAAAAATCGATTAAAGCAACGTTTGCAACGGCGGTTCACGAATTATGAGAGAGAGAGAGAGAGAGAGAGGGGGGGGGGGGGGGGTGAGGGGTGGGGGGGGGGGGAGTAGGTCTCAGTTTAGGCCGCTTAGTTTGTCAGTGAGCATTTTCATATCAACGGCGGTCAGCTGCTACAGTCGATGATAGTATGTATTAACTTGAATGTATTTATATATGTGGATAAAAAACAACGTGCCGAAAGTGTGATTGAAACTCTCGAACTGTGTGAAAAATATGTACGTTAACTGACAATGGAAGGTCAGTGTTGCCATGATGAAGGGTGGGTGGGTGTTTAGGGGTTTGAACGTCCTTTTCCACCACATAGGGCGATATCAAAGACGGGGCAACGATGAAAAAGCCAGCACAAATATTTGGCCCCAGCCGGGATGGAACTCACAACCCGAGCATTAGAAGTCCAACACTCTACCATTCGGCCACCCCGACCCCCCCCCCCCCCCCCCCCCCCCCCCCCCTACCATGAAGAAGTAGATCTGTATGCTTATACTAACAGGAAAGTTTGCTGACTGCTGCCGTTGCGCGCTACTTTATATGCAAACCTTCACCGTGCTATTTACTCTGATGCGTGTGACAGTCTTTGTGATTTCCAAGCCACAGGCCACAGTCTACCCTTCTTCGAAACAAGGGGGGGGGGGGGGGTGGTCGAATGGTAGAGCGTTGGACTTCTAATGCTCGGGTTGTGAGTTCCATCCCGGCTGGGGCGAAATATTAAATTTTGTGCTGGCTTTTTCATCGTTGCCCCGTCTTTGATATCACCCTATGTGGTGGAAAAGGACGTTAAAACCCCCAAACAACCACCCACCCACCCTCTTCGAAACATGGACGTGGGATTTGTATTTTTTATATAATTATTTTACTACTTTATTATCACTTTCGGGTAATTCGGGCTGCTTCCCCCGGGGGAAGCGCGTCGCCGCGGTGCAACGCCACCCACTAGCTATCCTATATTTTTTCTCCAATTTTGTGGGATTTTTAGCGTGCACACTGGTCATTCGTGCGTGCGTGTGTACACGAGGCAGGGACATGCACCGTAAACAAGTCTGCACGTGATTTTCACTCGAATTGGAAAGGAAAAATCCATCCGAATTCCTGCCCACCAAGACACATGCCGGCCATGGGTCATGTTAGAACGCTAGAACTCCGATCTGATGTTCTCACACGGCCATGGGTCTGAATCAGACCCATGACCGTGTGAGAACATCCAATCGGAGCTCTAGCGTTCTAAGTTAGGCTCCGTCTGAATGTAGATTGTGTCTCCATCATTCTGCCGTCATCTAAAAACAGAACTTTGTCATAGCAATAGCACGTGCAACCGGTGCACAATCCAATCGATTGGCAGTTCAGGAAGCTGCTCCGGCGCAATAACGATTGTGTGGCAAACCGGAATGAAAACAGCCCAGAGTGGGCATTGGTTCGCCAGTGTCACGGTCCTGCAGGGTCTGTCTGCCCAGCAGGAAGCACAGTTTCTCTTTACACGCGACTTTTGTCCCCCATCCTCATGACCACAAATCCACCGACAAATGAAAAGGAAACAAAACTTTAAAGTACGTGTACTTGTCGCTTAGGTTTCTTCTTTAAATTAACTTTGAAAAACGAAATGATGGTAGAACTCTCTCTCTCTCTCTCTCTCTCTCATCAAGTCAATTCTCAACCAGTATTATCTGAGAAAAACTAAAGTCATTTCCGGTTGCCAGCCATTTAACTTGCCCCTGAATATCAAGTCTCGTTCTCGTTCTTGGATTTTCTCGTTTACAGGGAATAAGTAAATTAGCCTACTCCCAGGCGCAACTTATAGAATCTTGTGACAAAGACAAACTTTGTTTCAGTTTTTCCAGTGCACCCATTTTTAAAATCACCCTGAGGCGGAGAACAGAATCCGTAACCTCAAAACGCCCACCCTACATCCCCTCAGCAGTGTGCAAGACGGACAGATCTCGCGTGCACAAAGAAACCACGCGAGCGGGATGCAAAAGATGAACTAGCTGGCCATCGATCGCGTACACACGCACATAGAAAGGCCGCTATTTTTAGATCCCGCCTTCCTAGCATCAGCACCAATACTTTCCCCACCACTCACTGTCGGGGCAGAGAAAATTGAAGCAACGCTTTTTGTGTACAGGAAAGAGGAACCGGTATTCTCGCTGCACAAGTGATCTTTCCGCTGTTGCATATCTTCCGATCGCATTAACACATTCGTGCCGGGACACCTCGATTAAAGGTTCAGCCACGCATCTCCAACGGCTCTCAAAATTGAATCCTCCGTCCATTATTTTTATTAATAAGACAAATCAGTTAAAAAATGTAGCGCGCGCGCGCGCGCGTGTATGTGTGTGTGTATGTGTGTGTGTGTGTGTGTGTGTGTGTGTGTGTGTGTGTGTGTGTGTTGGTTTAAGCACTTTTATTCATTGAAACCGGATTACCGTCAAGCAGTAGTACACTGAAAAAGAGCACAACAAAACTTATATACGTGCTCATCTGAACCAGTTTACAGAGAGCATGGCGGAAAAATTGGTGTGGAAAAACCTCTCATGTCTCGTACCGCATCACTAACTGACACATGCACAAGTACATGTACACACAGGTTTGTCTTCAGAGGTTGGAATCGTGACTACAATCGACCTTGTAGCTCAGTGGGGCGGTCGGTGGTCTAGTGGTTAACAGACTTGCCACCAATGCGAGAGGTGGGGTGTTCGAGTCTCAGTCGGGGCAAAGAAATGTTTCCTTCTCGTATGTTGCAGCGTTCATTCGGGCCGATCGTCGGGGGTTCTCTCCGGGTACTCCGGCCTCCTTCCCCTCTGCTTTGGAAAATCTGAAATATAAATGCAATTCTAAATTCCGAAACTTGCATAGCTGCGCTGACCCTTCGCACCACGTTATTGTAATGTCTTTATGTCCATTGTGTGAGAGAATGCGTGTGATTCACGTGAGCGTGCGTGGTGGGTTCAGATCTCGGCGCTTTGTGCCAATTCACGAAATCGGGTAAAGCGCCCATATAATACTCACTATTATCATTATTATTATTATCAATATTTCGAGCAGCCGACAGGCGAAAAGACACAAGTTGAGAATTGGGTCAAGTGCAGGGTTTGTTTGAACCACTCTTTTTGCCAGTCTTAGTGATTTTCGTTGTCACGAGAAAGCGCGAATTTCGTGAATTATTTATTCGTAGGCTTCTATTTTATACTTACCCATCAGAAGGTGCATGAAGGTCTGGACACTGCGCATACTACCCTGTAGTTTGCACTTATAAAGAAAACATTTTGATCAAACTATGATAGGTATGTCTGTTACAATGTTCTGTGCCTCTCCAGAACCAGTTCCTTTCCAAATACAAGTCGGTCACAATGCCCACACTTACGTTTGGTGGCCGCGCAGACGAGGAAAACTCAGTTTGTCTGTGAACTACTGCCACCAAGTTTCCCTTCTTGCACGGCGCCTCGAATTGCCGATAATTATATTCTCTATTAGGCTCAGGCATCAATGCAATTCTAAATTCCGAAACTTGCATAGCTGCGCTGACCCTTCGCACCACGTTCTTGTAAAAGTAACTTTTCTACCAACAGAAGAAGAAGCTGCTTTCTCTTTTGTTGGTAGAAAAGTTACTTTTTTCTTGTTTTTATTCTTGATTATAAAAAAAATGTTCTGTGCGTGTGTTTAGTTTTGTGTTTTGTTTGTTGTTTGTTGTTTTTTCTCTGTAGCACTTTCTTGTTAGGTTGTTGTTGTTTTTTTTGTTTGTTTTGGTTGCCACTGGCTTACTTCAGGTCATGTATGTGTTTTGTTTATGGATTTGTATGTAAGTTTGTATACATGTATGTAATTGTATTCTCGTTTGTTTATGTATGTATAACTGTCCACAAAAAAAAGAAAAAAAAAAGAAGAAAAAATCAAACAAATGAAAAAGGGGTCGAACATACTTAAAACTGGAACATACAACTTTAAACACACACACACACACACACACACACACACACACACACACACGCGCGCGCGCGCGTGTGTGAACGCACTTGTAATCGACTAAAGAAAGAAAGAAAGAAAGAAACAAACAACACATTTCCAGAATTATTTGTTTTTAATTAGCATTGGTGTCGTGAGTTACAATCACCCTCAGGCCATGATATCTTTTTTTCTTTTTCAAACACAAACATCCGTTTCTTCATTTTTATTCCCACACGAGGCCAAAAACATAAAGTTTGAGGGAGGGGGTGTGGGTTGGGGGGTTGGGGAGTGGGTGGGTGCGGGGGTACTTCTTTATGCGTCGCGCTTTCAAACTGGGCAGCCATTAAGGGCACGAGGGCCGATCATAGCAGCACGTGCACTGGCCGAGGTCGAAGCACGCAATCCAGCACGCACCCTCATGCTCACACGAAACCTCTTGCATGCATTCAGGGTCTGGGGGTGTGCGGACTGGGGGTAGTCTCGTGGCTGTACGGCAAGACGCAGCGGGGCTGAAACATGAAAACCGAAGGCGAACGTTCTTTCAGTTGTCTAGCTCCATATCTTCCCACACTGTCCAAGTTTAAATCTAGCCTCTTATCTCAACATTTGACGTGATCACTTTTACACAATGTTACACTTCAAGTCTACACAATGTATGCAATGAAGGCCGTCCTATGAAGTGTCGCTGGTGCGCGCAAAAACACACACACACACACACACACACACACACACACACACACACACACACACACGTGTGAACGCACTTGTAATCGACTAAAGAAAGAAAGAAAGAAACAAACAAACAAACAAACAACACATTTCCAGAATTATTTGTTTTTAATTAGCATTGGTGTCGTGAGTTATAATCACCCTCAGGCCATGATATCTTTTTTCATCCGTTTCTTCATTTTTGTTCCCACACGAGGCCAAAAACATAAAGTTTGAGGGAGGGGATGTGGGTTGGGGGGTTGGGGGTTGAAGGTGGGTGGGTAGGTGGGTGTTTGCGGGGGGTACTTCTTTATGCGTCGCGCTTTCAAACTGGGCAGCCATTAACACGCAGACGCATCATAGCAGCACTGGCACTGGCCGTGGTCGTAGCATGGCGTGTAGCATCTACCCTGATTTAAGCACGTAACCTCTTGCGAGCAGTCAGGGTCTGGGGGTGTGGGGTCTAGGGGTAGTATCGTGGCTCTAGGGCAAGACGCAGCGGGGCTGAAACATGAAAACCGAAGGCGAACGTTCTGTCAGTTGTCTAGCTCCATATCTTCCCACACTGTCCAAGTTTAAATCTAGCCTCTTATCTCAACATTTGACGTGATCACTTTTACACAATGTTACACTTCAAGTCTACACAATGTATGCAATGAAGGCCGTCCTATGAAGTGTCGCTGGTGCGCGCAAACACACACCCACACACACACACCCACACACACACACACACACACACACACACACACATATGCGCGTTTCTATGTGTACCCCAATGCAACTTTGACAACGGCTGCAGTCAATAAAAAAAAATCATTATATTTGATATAACATAAGACACATATTGTCTGCATAGGGTATGAGCTATTTGAGATCTAACAAGGAGGAACGGCCCCGTCCTACAAAGTTGTTTCTCCAAACTTCATTTTATTTTGTCTGTTTTGTTGTTATTGTTGCCGGTTCTCCCCTCTCCAAGTTCTACCAATGACACTAGATCCTCTACGACCTCGACCGATTAGCCACGTGACTGGGGGTGGGGCCGGATGGGGGAAGAAGGGAGAGAGAGAGAGAGGCAGAGAGAGAAGGTGGGTGGGTGGGTGTTTAGGAGTTTAACGTCCTTTTCCCCCACATAAGGGTGATATCAAAGACGGGGCAACGAGAAAAAGGCCAGCACAAATATTTGGCCCCAGCGGCCGGGATTTGAACTCTCGGCCCAAGCATTGAAAGTCCAACGCTCTACCATTCGGCCACTCTGGCTCCCCAGAGAGAGAGAGAGAGAGAGAGAGAGAGAGAGAGAGAGAGAGAGAGAGAGAGACGTCAGTTCCGTGAACTAAACATTTGACGTCAGCGTCAGGCAGGTCGTCATACAGAGAGAGAGAGATGACGTCAATTCCTTGAAGTAAACTTTTGACGTCAGCCTCTAGCACTGAGATCTTCTGAGGATGCTTGTTCATGTCTTGTGATTTCCCTGTTGGCTTTGTGACTTCTCCGACTGAATTATTTTTCACATGAAATCTGGAAGATCCAAAGGGCTGATGAAATGTCGGAAGCAGTGACGATACTTGCAGATTTTGTCTGTGAACCAAACATTTGCCGTCAGCCTCACGCTGCTCGTCTGACAGATGATACTTCTACATATCTTGTGATTTCCTTGTTGCTTTTGTGACTTCCGTGACTGAATTAATTTTGACATAAAATCTGGAAGATCTAGAGAGCTGATGAAACGTGGACTTACGTGCCTTGGATTGTACGTACGAAATTGCAAAATTGGAACTTTTTTGACCGGCGCTTTCTCGCAGAAACATGAAAAATGTGTTTATCTAAAAGCTCTGCTATTCTTAATACTAAAGCTATAATAGTGCAGTAGTCCATGTCATATGTGCAGTTGGCACAAGTGACAAAAATACAGGAATGATGAGTAATTTGGAGGAGTCTTTTCATAGATATTTGGCCTTATATGCAAACCACCCCTACCTCGGAAATATTTTTCTTACACAAAACCTGTCAGAGCTACAGAGCTGTGCTACGAAAACAGGCAGTATAATTGGATGATCTTCCCAATTTCAGAAAATGAAGCCATTTGAACATTTTTTTGCGAACAAATTCGTAACATGACCGATTTTTTAAAATCGGCGATAACTCTTCTGAAAATGCAGTAGGCTAAAATTCGTGAAAGGTAGGTCTGGAGAAGGTGAATTCCCAGTTTATCTCAAAGTAAAAAGGCCTCCAACGAGGTGGCTTAGGAGATAGCCATCATTACATCCGTCCACACACACACACACACACACACACACACAGACACACACACGTCTCACAACTCCCGCCAAAAAGAACGCAGCAGCTTAGAGTGCACGTAAGGTGTCTATGACGCAAGACGCAGCGGGGCTGAAACATGAAAACCAAAGGCGAACGTTCTTTCAGTTGTCTAGCTCCATATCTTCCCACATTGTCCAAGTTTAAATCTAGCCTCTTATCTCAACATTTGACGTGATCACTTTTACACAATATTACAAATCAAGTCTACACAATGTTACACTTCAAGTCTTGTATTGTAAGTATTGTGTGGAGAAACGTCACAGTCTTGTTTTGTATCACTGAAACTTGCTGCTGCGCGTAGCAAAATCTGCCCCGTCTCATAAAGTTGTTTCTCTATAGAGAAACAACTTAAAAAGGGTACATGGCGATCATTTCTAAAACTCAAACTGTTCAGAGTCCGTATTCATGCTATCAAAACAACAACAACAACAACAACAACAACAACAACAACAACAACAACCAAGGAGGAATGGCCCCACCCCATCAAGCTGTTTCTCCAAATTTCATGCTATTTTATCTGTTTTGTTGGTGCTTCCCTTGTTATGACACATCTCATGTGGACGATTACTCGACCGGAACCGCAGGTGCCCTAGTTCCCGGGCCTAGTTAACGCCAGGAAGCGCGGAATGCGGACCTGTCACGCAATCTCAAGCCACATGGACCTCCATAGTGTCATCGTACAATCCTCCTCCTCCTCCTCATGCATAATTAAATATTACCCCAGCTTCCCAGCCCTCCGGGGATTGCAACCGTGACCTGGTTAAATACCACGGGCGCTGGCAAAAAGTTGGGGCATGAAAAACATTATCAGCCGGAACCGGTAGTGCCAGTGGTACTATGACCTGCACACATACTATTGATTTTGTGACGTAGCTTAGTGCATAAATAATATCTCACCGAATCAGAGCCATGGCAACAAGTAGTATCAGGGCGATTTTGAACATCTTTTGTCCTCCCGAGTTTCTTCGTTTGCTCTGGAAAACATACATAAGAGGTACGAGTGTTAAGTAGCAGGAATGGAGTAAAGTGTGGTTGACCTTCAACTACAAATTCAATTCAAATCAATTCAATTCAATGCAAAATTGTCTGTTTTCGAAAAAAAATCGAAACAAGGAGGAACGGCCCCGTCCTGCAAAGTTGTTTCTCCAAATTTCATGTTTTTTTGTCTGTTTTGTTGTTATTGTTGCCGGTTCCCCCCTCTTAAAGTCCTACCAATGACAATAGATCCGCTACGATCGATTAGCCACGTAACTGAGGGGGGAGGGGGGGGAGAGAGAGAGAGAGAGAGAGAGAGAGAGAGAGAGAGAGAGAGAGAGTTAGTTACAGTACTCCTCGCTTAACGTCACTACCGTTTAAGGTCACACCTCTGATAAGATCAATCAGGTTGTTGGTCCCGGCCAAAAGCCTTCTTTGTACCATTTAGAATTCCTCGCTTAGCGTCACCTCGGATAAGGGAAAACCTCGGATTACGTCACCCCCGTTTTGGTTCCCAAATGGAGAAGACTACCGCTTAAGATGAAATCCATGTGATGAGAGTGGCTTCCCTTGGAAACAACACCCGGATTTGCACTGCGAGGTGAAGACGAAACAGACGAATTTTTATTTCATTTTTATTCCATGAGATGATACCCAAAGAATGAAAATGGAAACTGGAAGGGGGGGGGGGGGGGGGCTTGTTTTTGATGAACTGACGATAAAGATAGTTTACCGCAGATGAGTATACTTACAAAAGATTTCTTATTTCGTTCAGGGTCCTTTTAGATCTAGAAACTGGTACAATCTTTGTGAAAGAGATACGAGCTGCAATGCAGGGAGCAATGTGGCGATATGATGGTGGTGGTGGTGATACTTATGTTGTTAGAGAGGGAGGGAGGGGGGGGGGAGAGCGAGAGAACTGGTTAATTTCTAGGCTTAGTCGGAAGGCAAGTTGAAGTACTTTTGCAGTTCACGAAACATCAGTGCAACCATCCCTCAACCATGTAACAGGGGCAAGATGTTTGGAGGGGGCTAGACATCAGCGGCTGGGGGGAGGGGGGGGGGACGATCCACAGGGTTCGGAAAAAAAATAAAAAAGGGGGGGGGGGGAGTATATGCATTTGCGTTCGTTTGTGCGTGCTTGTGTGCTTGCGTGTGTGTGTGTGTGTGTGTGTGTGTGTGTGTGTGTGTGTGTGTGTGTGTGTGTGTGTGTGTGTGTAGAATTACATATTTTGGCGGAAAGTCTTTCGGTCTAAAATGTGAAAAAATGACATAATCGCCAAATATTGAGCTCCTCGGATAAGATCAAGTTTTTTTTACTGGTAGTTGATCTTATCAGAGGACTGTTTAGCGTGCCCCTCGGATAAGATCAAAAAAAATTTTGGTCCCGTGGGGGGGTCACCTTAAGCGAGGAGTACTGGTAGTTAGTTATTTAGGGCTTTACGCCGCGGAAGCTGCAAAGACTATTTCGCGGCGAGAGAGAGAGAGAGAGAGAGAGAGAGAGAGAGAGAGAGAGAGAGAGAGTAGTTAGTTAGTTAGTTATTTAGGGCTTTACGCCGCGGAAGCTGCAAAGACTATTTCGCGGCGAGAGAGAGAGAGAGAGAGAGAGAGAGAGAGAGAGAGAGAGAGAGAGAGAGAGAGAGAGATGACGTCAATTCCGTGAACTACATATTTGACGTCAGCCTAGCTAGCACTGAGATCGTCTGAGGACGCTTGTTACATGTCGTGTGATTTCCCTGTTGGTTTTGTGACTTCCCCGACTGAATTATTTTTCACATGAAAGTGGAAGACCCAGAGAGCTGGTGAAATATCGGAAGCAGTGACGATACTTGCAGATTTTGTCTGTGAACCAAACATTTGACGTCAGCCTCACGCTGCTCGTCAGATGATACTTCTTCATATCTTGTGATTTCCTTGTTGCTTTGTGACTTCCGTGACTGAATTAATTTTTACATAAAATATGGAAGATCTAGAGAGCTGATGAAACGTGGACTTAAGTGCCTTGGATGGTACCTACGAAATTGCAAAATTGGAACTTTTTTGACCGGCGCTTTTCGCAGAAACTTGAAAAAAATGTGTTTATCTAAAAGCTCTGTTATTCTTAAGACTAAAGCTATAACAGTGCAGTAGTTCATGTCATATGTGCAGTTGTCACAAGTGACAAAAATACCGGAACGATGAGTAATTTGAAGGAGTCTTTTCATAGATATTTGGCCTTATATGCAGACCACCCCTACCTCGGAAATATTTTTTTTTTTACACAAAACCTGTCAGAGCTACAGAGCTGTGCTACGAATACAGTCAGTATAATTGGATGATCTTCCCAAGTTCAGAAAATAAAGCCATTTGAACAATTTTTTCGTAAAAATACGTAACATGACCGATTTTTTTTAAATGGGAGATAAATGTTCTAAAAATGCGGCAGGATAAAATTCGTGAAAGGTAGTTCTGGAGAATATGACTGCCCATTTTATCTCAAAGTAAAAGCCCTCCAACGAGGTGGATTAGGAGATAGCCATCATTACATCCGTCCACACACACACAGACGTCTCACAACTCCCGCCAAAAAGAACGCAGCAGCGTAGTGTGCACGTAAGGTGTCTATGTCGCAGATTTCGTTACGTCACTGTGTGCGTGAAAGTATGTATCGTGTGGAGAAACGTCACAGTCTTGTTTTGTATCACTGAAACTTGCTGCTGCGCGTAGCAAAATCTGCCCCGTCCCATAAAGTTGTTTCTCTATAGAGAAACAACTTAAAAAGACAAAGAGGAACGGCCCCGTCCTACAAAGTTCTTTCTCCAAACGTCATTTTATTTTGTTTTGTTCTTATTGTTGCCGGTTCTCCCCTCTCCAAGTTCTACCAATGATATTAGATCCTCTACGACCTCGACCAATTAGCCAGGTGACTGGGGGTAGGGGCGGGGTGGGGGGGGGGGGAGAGCGAGAGGGAGAGACAGAGAGAGACAGAGAGAGAATGGGTGGGTGGGTGTTTAGGAGTTTAATGTCCTTTTCCACCACATAAGGGTGATATCAAAGACGGGGCAACGAGAAAAAGGCCAGCACAAATATTTGGCCCAAGCCGGGATTCGAACTCTCGACCCGAGCACTGAAAGTCCAACGCTCTACCATTCGGCCACCCTGGCTCCCCAGAGAGAGAGAGAGAGAGAGAGAGAGAGAGAGAGAGAGAGAGAGAGAGAGAGAGAGAGAGGTCAGTTCCGCGAACTAAACATTTGACGTCATTTCCCTGTGATTTCCCTGTTGCTTTTGTGACTTCCATGGCTGAATTAATTTTGACATAAAATCTGGAAGATCTAGAGGGCTGGTGAAACGTGGACTAGAACACCTTGGATTGTACTTATGAAATCGCAAATTTGGAAGTCTTTTGACCGGTGCTTCTCGCAGAAACTTGAAAAAGTTATGTTTATCTAAAAGTTCAGTTATTCTTAATGCTAAAGCTACAACTGTGCAGTACTTCTTGTCAAATGTGCAGGGATGATAAGTAATTTGCAGTAGTCTTTTCATATATAAAATTTGATCTTATGTGCAAACCACCCGTACCTCGGAAATTTTTTTTTTTTTTTTACACAAAATCAGTCAGAGCTACAGAGCTGTAGCACGAATACAGGCAGTGTGATTGGGTGAACTTCCAAAGTCTAGAAAATGAAGGAATTTCAACAACTTTTTCGAAAAATTTCGTAACATGACCGATTTTTTTAAAATTGGCGATAACTCTTCTGAAAATGCGGCAGGCTAAAATTCGTGAAAGGTAGCTCTGGAGAAGGTGAATTCCCATTTTATCTCAAAGTAAAAAGGCCTCCAACGAGGTGGTTTAGGAGATAGCCATCATTACATCCGTCCACACACACACACACACACACACACACACACACACACACACATACACACACACACACACACACACACACACACACACACACACACACACACACACACGTCTCACAACTCCCGCCAAAAAGAACGCACCAGCATAGGGTGCACGTCAGTGTCTATGACGCAGATATCGTTACGTCACTGTGTGCGTGAAAGTATGTATTGTGTGGAGAAACGTCACAGTCTTGTTTTGTATCACTGAAACTTGCTACTGCGCGTAGCAAAATCTGCCCCGTCTCATAAAGTTGTTTCTCTATAGAGAAACAACTTAAAAACTTGCCTTTGAACGTGGAAAATTTAGTCTTATAATATGGTGTCCTTGATTCCATTACTATGGAAACAACATAAAAATACAGTCATTAAAGATTTTGATATAAAAGTAATTAAAATAGAATTAACTTGATTACAAGTATTAATCATACAAATCATCGTTTACTCACGCTGTCTCCGCCGGTCACCACAGATACGTTCACAGTGAGAGCTGTCCCAAGTCAGGTCTGCAGTGTGATTTTTGCCCAACTGTCGTGCTGTTTAAATTAGAGTCAGTCACGTGATCTAGACCACTTTCAGTCAGTTGAGAACTCAGCCGCCCGACCAGCTCTCCGGTGCGCAGTACGCAGGTCACCTCAGCTTTAGGTTGGATTATTCGGGCTGTATTCAGAACTGATTTTATGCTGTAGTCATTCGGAAATTGAATTCAATTATTTGTGTATATATGAAACCGAAAGGCAAAACTAATTTGAATTGAATTATTTGTTTATTGGTGAACAGAGAGGCAAAACTGACATGGCACAGACAACAAAATTCTAGACCACACGCAAAACTATTGCATCATTAAACGAAAACTCATTGGCACAGACAACAAAATGCTAGACCACACACAAAACTATTGTATCATTAAACGAAAAAACATTATCATCAATCATTAAAAAAACCCAAAACATTATTGGTAAAAATGGACACGAATCTCCTTATTTTTTTACAGATATATTTCCATAACTGAGACCACCTAAGTACAGTACTCCTCGCTTAAGGTGACCCCCCGCGGGACCAAAATTGTTTTGGATCTTATCCGATGGGCACCCTAATCAGTCCTCTGATAAGATCAACTACCAGTAAAAAAGCTTAATATTGGGCGATTATGTCATTTTTTTCCACATTTTAGACCGAAAGACTTTCCGCCAAACGGTCGCACCCCCCACCCCCCTTTTTATTTTTTCTTCGAACCCTGTGGATCCCCCCTCCTCCCCCCGCCGCTGATCTCAAGCCCCCTCCAAACATCTTCCTTGCCCCTGTTACATGGTTGAGGGATGGTTGCACTGATGTTTCGTGAACTGCAAAATTACTTCAACTTGCCTTCCGGCTAAGCCTAGAAATTAACAAGGTCTCTCTCCCTCCCCCCCCCCCCCCGGGGGTGGAGCCGGGCTGATCGAATGGTCGAGCGCTGGACTTCTAATGCTCGGGTCGTGAGTTCGATCCCGGCTGGGGCCAAATATTTGTGCTGGCTTTTCATCGTTGCCCCGTCTTTGATATCACCCTAAGTGGTGGAAAAGGACGTTAAACCCCCGAACACCCCCCCCTCTCTCTCTCTCTAACAACATAAGTATCACCACCACCATCATATCGCCACATTGCTCCCTGCATTGCAGCCCTTATCTCTTTCACAAAGATTTTACCAATCTCTAGATCTAAAAGGACACTGAACGAAATAAGAAATCTTTTGTACTCATCTGCGGTAAACTATCTTTATCGTCAGTGCGTCAAAAACAAGCGCCCCCCCCCCCCCCTTTCCTGCTTCCATTTTTAGTCTTTGGGTATCATCTCATGGAATAAAAATGAAATAAAAATCGTCTGTTTCGTCCTCACCTCGCAGTGCAAATCCGGGTTTTGTTTCCAAGGGAAGCCACTCTCATCACATGGATTTCATCTTAAGCGGTAGTCTTCTCCATTTGGGAACCAAAACGGGGGTGACGTAATCCGAGGTTTTCCCTTATCCGAGGTGACGCTAAGCGAGGAATTCTAAATGGTACAAAGAAGGCTTTTGGCCGGGACTAACAACTTGACTGATCTTATCCGAGTTGTGACCTTAAACGGTAGTGACGTTAAACGACTGTATACGGATGAGGCTCATCGCGGTGTTAAAGTGTTAGAGGTTTGCGGCGACCGTTCACGTTAATTATAATAGATCACCCAACAACTGCTTTCATTAGAGAGAGAGAGAGATAGCAAGCGTTCGTCTGCCAACCTTCGTCGGGATTCCCCTTAATTTTCGCCGACTGCGCATGAAGCATATTGAAGAGCCGACGAGCATGCGTATCTTCGGCGTAAAAACAGACTGAAATCCGAAGGTGAGTTCGTTCGCTATTTCTTGACTTTCCTTAGAGGTTTGAAGGTTTAAACTGAGTTTTACTTTGTTTTGAACATCATATTTATTGACCGATATGATCATTCGCATCGGTAACGGTACGGCGCTTGTACATTTTGGCCTGTGAAATGGGTACCATTTTTGGCTCCCTTGTGTAACAATGGGAGTCTATGTATTAACCCTCCGTCGTCTGTGTGTGTGTGTGTGTGTGTGTGTGTGTGTGTGTGTGTGTGTGTGTGTGTGTGTGTGGGTATGCAGAAAACTTTAACGTTGTCATTTTCCCAGAATCTACAAACAGCAGAGGCATCAAACTTGGCATGCTGATAGACAACCACAAGACCTTTCAAAACATATCATTTTGAATGACCTTGACTCAAGGTCAAGGTCACTAAAGCTCTCTGTGTGAAAATTTTACATTGGCATTTTCTCGTACTCTACAAACACCAGAGGTTTTAAACTTTGCATGATGATAGACATTGATAAGAACTTTACAGATATACATGTAGTCAGTGACCTTGTGTCAAGGTCAAGGCTGTTCAAGCTTTTTTTGTGAAACCTTAACATTGGCATTTTCTCAGAAACAACAAACAGCAGAGGTGCCAAACCTTGCGTGCTGATAGACAGTGATAAGACCTATGCACACATACCATCTTAAATGACCTTGACTCAAGGTCAAGGTCATGAAAACAGTCTGTTGGGAAATTTTACATATGCATTTTCTCAGAATCTAGAAGGATCAGAAGCCTCAAACTATGTGTGATGATTGACATTGGCAGCACCTTTACAGCTATACCTGTGTTCAGTGACTTTTAGTAAAGGTCAAGGCCATGCATGCGTTTTTTTGGGAAACTTTAACTTTGGCATTTTGTCCAAAACAACAACAGTAGAGGCACCAAGCGAGGCATGATGATAGACAGCAATGAGACCTACCATTCTGAATGACCTTGACTGAAGGTCAAGGTCATTAAAGCTGTCTGTTATGAATTTTAACATTACCGTTTTCTGGGGAACTACAAATACTAGAGGCATCGAACTTGGCATGATGATAGACATTGATGAGATCTCATTTGAATGACCTTGACCAAAGGTCAAGGCCATACAAACTGTTTCGGGGAAACTTGTAATATTGCCAGGGACTCAGAGCACCAGAGACACTTTATTTGGCATGATAATGGATAGTGATAAGAGCTTTTCAAACATACTCTTGTGAATGACCTTGACCTGTGTCACAAGGGAGCCATGGAGGCCTCTGCCTCTCTAGTTTGCGCAAGTTTGACCTACCATGATGGTAAACATAGACTCCAGAGTGCAGTCCCTTTTCGGCGGGGCGTGAAAATGTGACTGCTTACAGCCAGCGAATTTTTTTTTAGAAAAGCGAAGACTTGTGTGTCATATGAATCGATTTGAAATGAAGTCTTGAATATCCGACCACTTTTGGTTTGGGCAAAATCTTTGCCAGCGGACAATTATTGTTGCGCTTTGATGGCACTGTTTACTTGGTACACTGATCCAACAGGATGTGAGTAAACGGCAAGGGGGTTGCACTCTGACAGGCAAGGGTGTTGCACTCTACAGGCAAGTGTTATTGCACGGTGCAGACGATCACGTATCTGCCTTGTGGTGGAATAAGAGACGATTACAAAAGCATACACACCTGTGATCTAGGACTGAATGTAATAATAGATCTGTCCATTCAGACAGAGACATGTTATGTATGTAGCGAAGATACTTCACTATGGTTATGTTCAGTACAACAGCCATTCTTAGTACAGGCGCACTTTTAAACTGGGTCCAGCTAGCCACAGTCAAGGGTCATTTCACGTACGCTGGCCACGTGATCGCGTGATGAGCGCGTGATTTCTTGCATAAACACTAAAGATAGAGCCTTATAATAGTGAAAGTTTCCCGCTCAGAAGGACAGAAAGAGAGTCCTCCAAAAACCACGAAAGAAACAAGGAGAAACGGCCCCGTCCTACAAAGTTGTTTCTCCAAACTTCATTTTATTTTGTCTTTGTTGTTATTGTTGCCGGTTCTCCCCTCTCCAAGTTCTACCAATGACACTAGATCCTCTACGACCTCGACCGATTAGCCACGTGACTGGGGGTGGGGCCGGGTGGGGGAAGAAGGGAGGGAGAGAGAGAGAGGCAGAGAGAGAGGGTGGGTGGGTGGGTGTTTAGGAGTTTAACGTCCTTTTCCCCCACAAGCCAGCGCGCAACTTGCGGTGTGCAAGTTCTCTCCGTCTGCGGCTCCCTTCAACTGACGACACCAGTAAGAAGAGGCATGGTGCACGGTCCTTCAAAAATGCAGCGCCGAAATTGTGGAACTCTGTCCCTGAGACAGTGAAGGAGGCAGTCAGCATTACCGCATTCCGGAAGCGCCTGAAGAGTCATCTCTTGAGTGCCTCGCGCCAGTAATCATCTTCAGTTTTTTTCTTCTTTCCTTTCAAAACCTCTACCTTAGCGCCGTGAGCACTCAGTTAGGGTGGAGCCGTGCGCTGTATCAAGTCTCCTCCATCATCATTATCATCATCATCATCGTCATCATCCTCAGTCCTTTGTGACTAAATGTTTTTCCACGAGCCACGTGGTCCGTCTTTGCTTCATTTTGAGTTTCTCTTCGCCTTTGTCTACGCGACTCATAGCCTATCAGTGAGGCTGACGTGAAATGTTTCGTTCACTTGACATCATCTCTCTCTCTCTCTGCCCCCCCTCCCCCCCCCCCCCCCCCTCTGGCCCTATGCGCTCGCCTTCACACGATGGGGCTGATTTCGCTGAGCTTGCCCACACCTGTTGCCTCTTATTTCTTCCTCCATCGGTTCATTCACCTGTCTTTTGCTTTCCTAAAAAGGTAGTATGCGCAGTGTCCAGACCTTCTGAAGGGCAAGTATAAAATAGAAGAAGCTGCTTCCTCTTCTGTTGGTAGAAAAAATACTGTTTTGTTCCCTTGTTTTTTTGTGTGTGTGTGTTTATTTTTTGTTTTGTTTGTTGTTGTTTTTTTTCCCCTCTGTAGCACTTTTGTTAGTTTGTTTGTTTGTTTGGTTTTTTTTTTTTTGGTTGCCATTGGCTTACTCCAGGTCATGTATGTGTTTTGTTTATGGATTTGTATGTAAATTTGTATACATGTATGTAATTGTATTCTCGTATGTTTTGTTTATGTATGTATAACCGTCCACAGAAAATAAGTAAAAAAAGAAAAAAATCAAACAAATTAAAAAAAAGCGGCCGAACATACTTAAAACTGGAACATACAACTTTAAACACACACACACACACACACACACACACACACACACACACACACACACACACACACACACACACACACACGTGTGTGAACGCACTTGTAATCGACTAAAGAAAGAAAGAAAGAAAGAAAGAAACAAACAAACAAACAAACAAACAACACATTTCCAGAATTATTTGTTTTTAATTAGCATTGGTGTCGTGAGTTACAATCACCCTCAGGCCATGATATCTTTTTTTCTTTTTCAAACATAAACATCCGTTTCTTCATTTTTGTTCCCACACGAGGCCAAAAACATAAAGTTTGAGGGAGGGGGTGTGGGTTGGGGGGTTGGGGGGTGGGTGGGTGGGTTCGGGGGGTACTTCTTTATGCGTCGCGCTTTCAAACTGGGCAGCCATTAACACGTATAGCAGCACTGGCACTGGCCGCGCTTGTAGCATGGCTTGTAGCATACAACGCACCAAATCTCTTTCTTGCAGTTAGTGTCTGGGGGTAACGTTGTTTTAGGGCAAGATGCAGCCGGGCTGAAACATGAAAACCGAAGGCGAACGTACTTTCAGTTGTCTAGCTCCATATCTTCCCACTAGAGGGTGGAACCGATACGATTTCTCAATAGAGGTTTAAAACCGGTTAACCGGCTATGTATACGTCATCTATTGTTTCTAACGTTTCCCCAAGAGATGGAAAGGGGGAAGGGAGGGGGGGGGGGTCTCCTAGTACTCCGGCTTCCTGTACCCCTGCGTTTGAAATGTTCAGCCAACAAGGGTGGGTGGTGGGTGGGTGTTTGGGAGTTCAACGTCCTTTTCCACCACATACGGATGATATCAAAGACGAGGCAACGATGAAAAAGCCAGCACAAATATTTGGCCCTTGCCGGGATTTGAACTCATGACCCGAAAGTTGGAAGTCCATCGCTCTACCATTTGGCCACCCCGGTTTCCCTGTTCATTCAACAACAACAACAACAACAACAACAACATGATGATGATGATGATAAGGAGGGGGGGGGAGGAGGAGGGTGTCTTGTAACGGGCTGAAAAACGATGAGTGATGTCCCTTAGAAAAACCGCGGTTTTCCGGTTTTTTAAGGCCAAACCGGTTTACCGAACCGTGAGAAAGTCGGACCGATTTTAACCGGAAAACCGGTAAAACCGAACACCCCTACTTCCCACACTGTCCAAGTTTAAATCTAGCCTCTTACCTCAATATTTGACGTGATCACTTTTACACGATGTTACACTTCAAGTCTACACAATGTATGCAATGAAGGCCGTCCTATGAAGTGTCGCGGTGCGCGCAAACACACTCACACACACACCCACACACCCACACACACACACATGCGCGTTTCTATGTGTACCCCAATGCAACTTCGACAACGGCTGCAGTCAATTAAAAAAACAAGGAGGAACGGCCCCGTCCTACAAAGTTGTTTCTCCAAACTTCATTTTATTATGTTGTTTCCATAGTAATGGAAACAACATAATAGGACGGGCTAAAATTTCCACGTTCATAGGCAAGCATCTGTGGTACAAACGCACGTCACTGCCGATCTCCCGCAGAGACGATTATGCAAGTGTAACTCTGACAATGACGTAAGAAAACTTGCGTCATCGATGCTGACGCGTATGGTGTTCCGAACGCAGTTCTCCTCCTCAGTGAGTGCCGTCTGTGCGGATGTGTGTGCGTGTGTGTGTGCGTGTGTGCGTGTGTGAATTGTGTCCGGGCCCGTTTCTTCGAAGATACTTAACCGAATGGCTTCAAATTTGGGGTATCCAAATTTATCAAAATGTTACATTAGACGATTCAAGCGTGTGATGATTGCTTAAGTGATTTGGGAGTTATCGCCCTTTTGAGACAAGTTGGTTGTCTTTCGTGTACAGGCGTAATATTTATTTAAATCACTCAATTGTTTGGCAGTAGATAGCTTGAATACGGACTCTGAATTGACTCACTACTAGAAAATGGTCGCTCTTATAGTTTTCATGTAAACCGAGCCTGAGTTGACATTGCATGTGAACCCAGTTCAGATGCCTATTTCTCCGAAAATACTAAACCGATCGATTTCAAATTTGGGGTTTCTAAATGAATCAAGATTGTTGAATAGAAGGCCCGATCCAGGTACGATTGCACACATGATTTGCGAGTTATCGCCCTTTTCAAAAAAAGTGGCTTTCTGGCGTTTAAAGGCGTAATATTTACCTAAACCACTCCATTTTTGGGACATAGATAGCATGAATACGGACTCTCAACTGAGTGAATTTTGGAGGTTGTCGCTTTTATACTTTTGGCGTAAACCGTACCTGATGAAAGTGCTGGTGAACACACTTTAGATCTCAAAATCGCTCCTACTATACATAGATAATGAGCCTGGGGTGCCATAAAAAATATACAAAAAAAATTAGAAAAA
>JACVVK020000643.1:215000-280000 GCA_018292915.2 Batillaria attramentaria
GAAAAAAAAATCATTATATTTGATGTGACATCAGACACATATTGTCTGCATAGGGTATGAGCTATTTCAGATCTAAAAAGGGTACATGGCGATCATTTCTAAAACTCAAACTGTTCAGAGTCCGTATTCATGCTATCAAAACAACAACAACAACAACAACAACAACAACCAAGGAGGAATGGCCCCACCCCATAAAGCTGTTTCTCCAAATTTCATGCTATTTTATCTGTTTTGTTGGTGCTTCCCTTGTTATGACACATCTCATGTGGACGATTACTCGACTGGTACCGCAGGTGCCCTAGTTCCCGGGCCTAGTTAACGCCAGGAAGCGCGGAATGCGGCCCTGTCACGCAATCTCAAGCCACATGGACCTCCATAGTGTCATCGTACAATCCTCCTCCTCCTCCTCATGCATAATGAAATATTACCCCAGCTTCCCAGCGCTCCGTGGATTGCAACCGTCACCTGGTTAAATACCACGGGCGCTGGCAAAACGTTGGGGCATGAAAAACAATATCAGCCGGAACCGGTAGTGCCAGTGGTACTATGACCTGCACACATACTATTGATTTTGTGACATAGCTTAGTGCATAAATAATATCTCACCGAATCAGAGCCATGGCAACAAGTAGTATCAGGGCGATCTTGAACATCTTTTGGCCTCCCGAGTTTCTTCCTTTGCTCTGGAAAACACAGACAGGCGATCAGGCAGCTGTGGGTTCACTTCATTTGTTTAAAAGCCGGGTCTAGTGGGCGTGTGAGCGAATAACGTCCTTTTCCACTACATAGGGGGGATATCAAAGACGAGGCAACGATGAAAAGCCAGCACAAATACTTATCCCCAGCCGCGATTCGAAATGTTTAAAGCCAGGGTGACACCATTTTAGATTTCAAAATCTCAATATACAATCATTACAGATTTTGTAATAAAGTAATAAAAGTGAAAGTAATAAAAATAAGGATTAATTAAGATGAACAAACTGTACAAGCAAGCATTATTCATATATACTATCAAAAACACTATCCATACGGGCTAGGAATATATTAAACTTATGGAAATACAGGTTAGTAACGGGAAGAGAGGTAAGAGGCAGGAATAAGTTTAAGTGAGGTAAGATTCGTTCGTAGGAACAGAATTAAGAGGTACGAGTGTTAAGTAGCAGGAATGGAGTAAAGTGTGGTTGACCTTCAACTACAAATTCAATTCAAATCAATTCAATTGAATGCAAAATTGTCTGTTTTCGAGATAAAATCGAAACAAGGAGGAACGGCCCCGTCCTACAAAGTTGTTTCTCCAAATTTCATGTTATTTTGTCTGTTTTGTTGTTATTGTTGCCGGTTCTCCCCTCTTCAAGTCCTACCAATGGCACTAAATCCGCTACGATTGATTAGCCACGTGACTGGGGGGGGGGGGAGAGAGAGAGAGAGAGAGAGAGAGAGAGAGAGAGAGAGAGAGAGAGAGAGAGAGAGAGGGAGAGAGAGAGATGACGTCAATTCCGTGAACTAAATATTTGACGTCAGCCTCTAGCACTGATATCGTCGGAGGTAACTCGGGAACCAAGCCAATGATACAAGGGTGTTGTGGGTGTTTGGAGGTTTAACGTCCTTTTCCACCACATACGGGTGATATCAAAGACGGGGCAACGATGAAAAAGCCAGCACAAATATTTGGCCCCAGCCGGGATCGAACTCACGACCCGAGCATTAGAAGTCCAACGCTCACCATTCGACCACCCCGGCTCCCCGAAGCAGCATACAAGATGGAAAGAACAAAAAGTATGGTCGTGCAACATGTTCATAAAAAAATATATATCTATGAGGTCGTCTCAAAAGGCCGTATATTCGAAATATGTTCTGCGCCCCCCCCCCCCCCCCCCCTTGTCTTTCTTTTTATGTTGTTTCCATAGTAATGGAAACAACATAATAGGACGGGCTAAAATTTCCACGTTCATAGGCAAGCATCTGTGGTACAAACGCACGTCACTGCCGATCTCCCGCAGAGACGATTATGCAAGTGTAACTCTGACAATGACGTAAGAAAACCTGCGTCATCGATGCTGGCATGTATGCTGTTCCGAACGCGCTTCTTCTCCTCACTGAGTGCCGTCTGTATGGATGTGTGTGTGTGTGTGTGTGAACTGATTGTGTCCGGGCCCGTTTCTTCGAAGATACTTAACCGAATGGCTTCAAATTTGGGGTATCCAAATTTATCAAAATGTTACATTAGACGATTCAAGCGTGTGATGATTGCTTAAGTGATTTGGGAGTTATCGCCCTTTTGAGACAAGTTGATTGTCTTTCGTGTACAGGCGTAATATTTATTTAAATCACTCAATTTTTTGGCAGTAGATAGCTTGAATACGGACTCTGAACAGAGTCACTACTAGAAAATGGTCGCTCTTATAGTTTTCATGTAAACCGAGCCTGAGTTGACATTGCATGTGAACCCAGTTCAGATGCCTATTTCTCCGAAAATACTGAACCGATCGATTTCAAATTTGGGGTTTCTAAATGAATCAAGATTGTTGAATAGAAGGCCCGATCCAGGTACGATTGCACACATGATTTGCAAGTTATCGCCCTTTTAAAAAAAATGGCTTTCTGGAGTTTAAAGGCGTACTATTTACCTAAACCACTCCAATTTTGGGACATAGATAGCATGAATACGGACTCTCAACTGAGTGAATTTTGGAGGTTGTCGCTTTTATACTTTTGGCGTAAGCCGTACCTGATGAAAGTGCTGGTGAACACACTTTAGATCTCAAAATCGCTCCTACTATACATAGATAATGAGCCTGGGGTGCCATAAAAAATATACAAAAAAATTAGAAAAATTCACTGCAGCCGTTGTCGTCAGTTGACTCGAAAATTTGTACTCGAAGCACATTTCCTTTACACAAGCCACACGCCTCACAAACATCGCAGAAAAGGCACACGCGCACTGACGCAAAACTGTATCAGCGTCAGTTTGCCGACGTCATGTTTGATTGACGTGGGGGTGTGTCGTCACTTTTCGGAAGTTCTCTATTTGTAGACGGGGAAAGCGGGAGTTTCATTGATGTAGTGAGCTTTGTTTTTCCCACCGACTCTCACTCAATAGCATAGTAGAGTGAGAGAACACCACATAGGTCTCAATGGAGCACATGCACAAACGCGGCTCGCGCAAGTCTGCGTGCGTGCGTGCGTGCGTGCGTGCGTGCGCGCGTATGTCTGTGTGTGTCTGTGTGCGCGCGCGCCCAGCAGACATAACACATAGTGAAAAAACGTTCGCCGCGCAGACTTGTCTGTTAAACACATTGAGCCGGTATAAATTCGATCTTTACACTGCGCAGCAGCAACACTTCAATTTTCATGGGGCTGCTTTCATTGCAAGAATTGTATCCGAGTCAAAGTTATTACGTCAAATGTATTATGCGTCATCCCAATGAGGAAAACGTCATAGATTTCAAAGAAAACAACTTGACGTCTCTCTTCCAAAACCAAGATTGGTCTGACAAGTCCGGTCAGTTGTTTCCATTCAGAGAGAGAGAGAGAGAGTGTGTAGTGTGTGTGTGTGTGTGTGTGTGTGTGTGTGTGTGTGTGTGTGTGTGTGTGTGTCCTCCCGAATACATGGCATTACAAAAGAACGACCGTGACGACAGCAGGTGATTAAATGGAAACAACATATTGGGCTGGTCAGTGGCCATCTTGTTCTTTTTAAGTTGCTTTATGAGACGGGGCAGACTGATTTTGCTACGCGCAGCAGCAATTTTCAGTGATACAAAACAAGACTGTGACGTTTCTCCACACAATACATACTTTCACGCACACGTAAGGAAATCTGCGTCATAGACACTTGACGTGCACACTATGCTGCTGCGTTGTATTTGGCGGGAGTTGTGAGACGTGTGAAACGTCGGAGGCAGTGACGATACGTGCTTAAGTTGTCTGTGAACTAAGCGTTTGACGTCAGCTTCACACTGGTGGTATGACAGATGATGTTTGTGCATGTCTTGTGATTTCCCTGTTGCTTCATCTTATGTGCAAATTACCCCTACCTCGGAAATATATATTTTTTTTTACACAAAACCAGTCACAGCTACAGAGCTGTAGCACGAATACAAGCAGTGTGATGAGGTGAACTTCCAAATTCTAGAAAATGAACTAATTTGAACAACATTTTCGAAAAAATTCGTAACATGACCGATCTGTTTAAATGGGCGATAACTCTTCTGAAAATGCGACAGGATAAAAATCGTGAAAGGCAGCTCTGGAGAAGGTGAATTCCCATTTTATCTCAAAGTAAAAAGGCCTCCAACGAGGTGGTTTAGGAGATAGTCATCATTAAATCCGTCCCAGCACACACACACACACACACACATACACACACACACACACACACACACACACACACACACACACACACACACACGTCTCACAACTCCCGCCAAAAAGAACGCAGCAGCATAGGGTGCACGTCAGTGTCTATGACGCAGATTTCGTTACGTCACTGTGTGCGTGAAAGTATGTATTGTGTGGAGAAACGTCACAGTCTTGTTTTGTATCACTGAAACTTGCTATTGCGCGTAGCAAAATCTGCCCCGTCTCATAAAGTTGTTTCTCTATAGAGAAACAACTTCAAAACTTGCCTTTGAACGTGGAAAATTTAGCCCGTCTTATAATGTGGTGTCCTTGATTCCATTACTATGGAAACAACATAAAAATACAGTCATTAAAGATTTTGATATAAAAGTAATTAAAATAGAATTAACTTGATTAAGAGTATTAATCATACAAATCGCCGTTCACTCACGCTGTCTCCGCCGGTCACCACAGATACGTTCACAGTGAGAGCTGTCCGAAGTCAGGTCTGCAGCGTGATTCTTGCCCAACTGTCGTGCTGTTTAAATTAGAGTCAGTCACGTTATCTAGACCACTTTCAGTCAGTTGAGAACTCAGCCTCCCGGCCAGCTCTCCGGTGCGCAGTACGCAGGTCACCTCAGCTTTAGGTTGGATTATTCGGGCTGTATCCAGAACTGATTTTATGCTGTAGTCAGTCGGAAATTGAATTGAATTATTTGTGTATACATATATGAAACCAAAAGGCAACACTAATTTGAATTGGATTATTTGCTTACTGGGGAACAGAGAGGCAAAACTGACTTGGCACAGACAACAAAATTCTAGACCACACGCAAAACTATTGCATCATTAAACGAAAACTCATTGGCACAGACAACAAAATACTAGACCACACACAAAACTATTGTATCATTAAACGAAAACTCATTGGCACAGACAACAAAATACTAGACCACACACAAAACTATTGTATCATTAAACGAAAAGACATTATCATCAATCATTTAAAAAATTATTGGTAGAAAATGGACATGAATCTCCTTCATTTTTACAGATATATTTCCATAACTGAGACCACCTAAGTACAGTAAAGAACTGGTGCATTTGGTATTAGCTTACTTAGATCCACATCCTCAACATCTCTGTGACTATAAAGCTGCTGGTATAAATTTTGAACCTCTACTGATCAGACAGAATGTCGCCATCTCCTTTATCCAGAAAACTCATTGACTTGTTCACAAAATTCCTATTTTCAAAACTGCAAAAATATCTACTTGCTTTCTCAAAGTCTTGAAGCTACCACACTCTAGATCGAATTGCCATGCCTTCTAACTTCTTATTTTTAAGTTTTTGTAATTCAGCCAGAAGGTCTTCTATATCCTGAACAGAACTATCCGATACATTTTTTTTCAAGCAGAGTCAGGTTCATCATGAGTTTCTCCTCCTTCTGTGTCCTTTTTCTTTTCATATTCTGAGTAAGATATTGTTTTCCATTGAGAAAGGAGATCTTTCAATAAACAAGTTTCAATGTCGCTACACGTGAATTTATCGCAATCAGCTCCGATGGCGTTCGGAAACTGAACTGGAAAAGACAGCGTCTTGCAGCTTTTGGTTTGTATGTAAATGAAGTAGTTGCTGGGTGGTCTCTTATAATTATTGTCAACGGTCGCCCTAGACTTCTAAAATCTCGAAAAAGTCACGTGAACACCGCGATGAGCCTAACCCGTACCACTTAGGTGGTCTCAGTCATGGAAATATATCTGTAAAAATTAATGAGATTCATGTCCATTTTCTACCAATAATGTTTAAAAAAAAGATTGATGATAATGTGTTTTCGTTAATGATACAATATAGTTTTGCGTGTGGTCTAGAATTTTGTTGTCTGTGCCAAGTCAGATTTCCCTCTCTGTTCACCAGTATGCGAGTAATCCAATTCAAATTAGTTTTGCCTTTCAGTTCCATATATACACAAATAATTCAATTCAATTTCCTACTGACTACAGCATAAAATCAGTTCTGGATACAGCCCGAATAACCCAACCTAAAGCTGAGGTGACCTGCGTACTGCGCAGCAGAGAGCTGGCCGGGAGGCTGAGTTCTCAACTGACTGAAAGCGGTCTAGATCACGTGACTGACTCTAATTTAAACAGCAGGACAGTTGGGTAAAAATCACGCTGCAGACCTGACTTCGGACAGCTCTCACTGTGAACGTATCTGTGGTGACCGGCGGAGACAGCGTGAGTAAACGATGATTTGTATGATTAATACTTGCTTGTGAAGTTTCTTTCATCTTAATTAATTCTATTTTATTACTTTTATCTTTAATGACTGTATTTTTATGTTGTTTCCACAGTAATGGAAACAAGGAAACCACATTATAAGACGGGCTAAATTTTCCACGTTCAAAGGCAAGTTTTTGTGTTAAAAACATTCGTCACTGCCGTTCTAAGCAAAGAGGATGGCGTAAGTCTAACTCTGACAATGACGTACATATATCATCAACACAGACACAGATGTACACCGGGACGCACTCTTAGCCGGAAGGGATTACCGTGTGTGTGTGTGTGTGTGTGTGTGTGTGTGTGTGTGTGTGTGTGTGTGTGTGTGTGTGTGTGTGTCTCTCTCTCTCTCTCTCTCTCTCTCTGTCCAGGCCTGCATATTCGAAAATACTCACCCGAATGGCCTCAAGCTTGGGCTCTCCAAATATGTCAAGCTCTTTGAATAGACCGACTGAGACAGTTGTGATGGCGTAAACGATTTGGGAGTTTTCGCCCTTTTTAAGAAAAGTTGGTTGTCTAGCCTTCTCAGGCGTAAAATATATTGAAATCACTCCATTTTTTTTGGAAATAGATAGCATGAATACGGACTCTGAACAAAGTGAATTGTGGAGGAAGTCACTTCTATACTTTTGACGTAAACCGTACCTCATTTGACAGTGCATTTTAGATCTCAAAATCGCCCATACTATAAATAGATAATGTGTCTCTGGCGTCATAATTAATATACAAAAATAAATTCAGAAAAAAATTGCAGTCGTTATCATCAGTTGAAAATATGTACTCCAAGCACATTTCCTTCACAAGCCCCAGCCTCACAAACATCGAAGCAAAGACCCACGCTTAATGACGTAAAGTATGAGCGTCATTGTGCAGACGTCATGTTTGACGTGATGCTGGCGTTTCCAGGGGATGTCTTACCACTTTTTTCCGAATTTCTCTATTAATAAAAAAGTATTTTGGAAACGTGGAAAGCGGGAATTTCATCGATGTACTGGGTTTTAGTTTTGCCACTTACTCTCACAAAGCTGCATAATAGAGTGAGAGCACATCACACAGGTCTCGATGGAGCACATGCACAAACGCGAGCGCGAGTCTCTGTGTGTGTGTGTGTGTGTGTGTGTGTGTGTGTGTGTGTGTGTGTGTGTGTGTGTGTGTGTGTGTGTGTGTCTTCCTCCCGTATACATGACATTATAAAAGAACGACCGTGACGACAGTAGGTGATTAAATGGGAGCAACATATTGGGTTAGTGACCATCTTGTTTTTATATATATATATGTGTGGCAAAGACAATTTTTCTGTTTTCGATTTTATTTCATAAACAGGCAATTTTGAATTGAATTGTGGTTGGAGGTCAACCACACTTTACTCTATTCCTGCCGCTTAACACTATTCCTACCTCTTAATTCTGTTCCTATAAACGAAATCTTACCTCACTTAAATTTATTCCTGCCTCTTACCTCTATTCCCGTTACTAACCTGTATTTCCACCAGTTAAATATATTCCTAGCCCGTAGGAATAGTGTTTTTGCTAGTATAATAATGAATGATAATTGCTTCTAAAGTTTGTTTCGTCTTAATTACTTTCATATCACAATCTTTAATGATTGTATATTGAGATTTTGAGATCTAAAATGGTGTCACCCTGGCTTTAAACATTTCGAATCGCGGTTGGGGCTAAGTATTTGTTCTGGCTTTTCATCGTTGCCCCGTCTTTGATATCACCTGTATGTAGTGGAAAAGGACGTTATACGCTCACACGCCCACTAGACCCGGCTTTTAAACAAATGAAATGAACCCACAGCTGCCTGATTCCCTGTCTGTCTATGTTTTCCAGAGCAAACGAAGAAACTCGGGAGGACAAAAGATGTTCAAAATCGCCCTCATACTACTTGTTGCCACGGCTCTGATTCGGTGAGATATTATTTATCCACTAAGCTATGTCACAAAATAGTATGTGTGCAGGTCATAGTACCACTGGCACTACCGGTACTGATACTTTTTTTGATGCCCCAACTTTTTGCCAGCTCCAGTGGTATTTAACCAGGTGACGGCTGCAATCCACGTAATCAATGAATCAGTGAATATTTTACAACGGTAGAGGCAGTTAACATTCACAGTCAATTTTCATACCTGAGTCACGGAGGGCTGGGAAGCTGGGGCAATTTTTCATTATACATGATAAGGAGGAGGAGGATTGTACGATGATACTATGGAGGTCCATGTGATTTGAGATTGCGTGACAGGACCGCATTCCGCGCTTCCTCGCGTTAACTAGGCCCTGGAACTAGGGCACCTGCGGTTCCGGTCGAGTAATCATCCACATGAGATGTGTCATAACAAAGGAAGCACCCCCAAAGTCGCACCCGTTAGGTGGGGGTATGTCTCGGCCTTGTGGCGACTCCATTATGCACATACCAAACCCACTCTGGGTAGGAGCCGACCTACGCTGGACAAATCCCGCTTGCCCCGGCAGGGATTCAACCCCAAGTCTCTCGGTCTATGGTCCGAAATGCTAACCACTACACTACGGGGGCCGGGCCGGTAATTGTACGTAACAATGAGATTCCTCTGTCGTTAGTGCATGTGTTAGCGTCTCCTAATAAGATGGGTTAACCTTTCCACCTTCAAAGGCACGCTTTTGTGAAGCAAACACACGTCACTGCCTTTGTAAGAAGAGACGATCGGATGGCGCAAGTCTAACTCTGACAATGACGTAATAAAATAACACATAACACATAATAAAACATACGTCATCGCATCGACACAGACACGTATGGTGCACGGGGACGCGGTCTCAGCCGTGTGTGTGTGTGTGTGTGTGTGTGTGTGTGTGTGTGTGTGTGTGTGTGTGTTTCCAGGCCTGTATCTCCGAAAATACGGAGCCGAATGGGGTCTCCAAATGTATCAAGATCTTTTAATAGAGCGCCTGAGCGAGCTGTTGTTGCATATATGATTTTTGAGTCATCGGACTTTTGAGAAAATTTGGTTGACTTGCGTTTCATGCGTTTTCTTTTTCTGTTCTTTTTTATCACACCATTTTTAAGTTTGTTCTCTACAGAGAAATAGCTTTGTGGGATGGCGCAGATTTCGCTGCGCGCAGCAGCAAGTTTCAGTGATAACAAGGAGGACTGGCCCCATCCCATAAAGTTGTTTCTCCAAGTTTCATGTTATTTTGTCTGTATTGTTGATGATGTTGTTGTTGTTTGTTTGTTTTTGTTTGTTTTTCCCCCTCCATCAAAGACACTAGACACAATTTTTTTTTTTTTTTTTTTTGCTGCCCCAACGCTTTGCCAACTCCAGTGGTGTTCCTCCCAGGTCATGGGTGGAACCCACGGAGGACTCGGAAGCTGGGACAATTTTTATTTTGCATGATGATGGAGATGAGGATGATAGTAAGATGATGCTATGGAGGTCCATGTGGTTTGGGACTGCGGGACAGGGCCGCATTCCACGCTTCCTGTCATAAATATCCCGGCATTAACCAGGCCCGGGAACTACGGCACCTGCGGTGCCGGCCGTGTAATCATCCACATCATAAGACGTGTCATACTAAGGGAAGCACCCCCAAAGTCGCACCCGTGAAGTGGGTGAAACTCGGCTGTGTGGCAACAGCCTCCCCATCGGGCCCATAGCACACCCGCTCTGGGTAGGAGCCGACCTAGGTAGGAAAAATCCCGCTTGCCTCGGCTGGTATTCGAACCCGGGTCTCCCGGTCCATGATCCGAAGTGCTAACCACTACACTACGGGGGCCGGTACTAGACACAATTTTAGGAGAGAGGGGGATGACGTCAATTCTGTGAACGAAACATTTGACGTCAGTCTCACGGATGGTGCTTGTTCATGTCTTGATTTCCCTGTTGCTTTTGTGATGTTCATGAATGAATTCATTTTTACATAAAATCTGGGAGATCTAGAGGGCTGGTGAAACGCCGGAATAACTGACAACAACAACAAACAACCAAACAGATAAAATAGCATGAAATTTGGAGAGACAGCTTTATGGGATGGGACCATTCCTCCTTGTTTGTTTGATTTTGTTGGCTCACTTGTGTAACAAAGTGAGTCTATGTAATAACCCTCCGTCGTGTGTGTGTGTGTGTGTGTGTGTGTGTGTGTGTGTGTGTGTGTGTGTGTGTGTGTGTGTGTCTGTCTGTCTGTCTGTGTGTGTGTCCGCAGTAAACCTTAACATTGGCATTTTCTCAGAATCTAAAAAGCAGAGGCACCAAACTTGGCACGCTGATAGACAGCCATAAGACCTTTCAAATCATACCATATTGATTGACCTTGACCCAAGGTCAAGGCCACTAAAGCTGTCTGTTTGGAAATATTACATTGGCAATTTCTCAGAATCTAGGAAAGCCAGAGATATCAAACTTTGCATGGTGATAGACATTGACAACACCTTTACTGACATAGCTGTATTCAGTGACTTTGAGTCAAGGTCAAGGCCGTACAAGCTGTTTTGCGGAAAACCTTCCAAAACCTTAACATTGGCATTTTCTCAGAAACAATGAACATCAGAGGCACCAAACTTGGTTTGCCGATAGACAGCCATAAGACCTTTCAAAACATATCATATTGATTGACCTTGACCTTGGGTCAAGGTCACTAAAGCTGTCCGTTTGGAACTTTTGCATTGGCATTTCCTCAGAATCCAGAAAAGCAAGAGACATCAAACTTTGCATGATTATAGATATTGACAACATCTTTACAGACATACCTGTATTCAGTGACTTTGAGTCAAGGTCAAGGCCATACAAGCTATTTGCAGAAAAGCTTCCAAAACCTTAACATTGGCATTTTCTCAGAAACAATAAACAGCAGAAACACCAAACCTGGCTTGCTGATAGACAGCAGTAAGACCTCCCAACATATACCATTTTGAATGACCTTGACTGAAGGTCAAGGTCATTAAAGCTGTCTCATTGGAAATTTAAAATTGCCATTTTCTCAGAATCTAGGGGCATAAGAGGCAACAAACTTTGCATGATGATAGACATTGACAAAACCTGTACTGGCATGCTTGTATTCAATATCCTTGAGTCAAGGTCAAGGCCATTCAAGACGTTTTGCGGAAACTTTAACATTAGCATTTTCTTGGAAACAACAAACAGCAGAGGCACCAAACAAAGCACAATGATAGACAGAAATGAGACCTATCCAGACATACCCTTTTGAATGACCTTGACTCAAGGTCAAGGTCATTACAGCTGTCTGTTGTGAAATTTTACATTACCATCTGTAAGGAAACTAGAAAACTAGAGCTATCAAGCTTGGCGTAATAATAGTCATTGATAAACTCTTACAGATCTCATTCGAATGACCTTGACCCAAGGTCAAGGTCATACAAGCTGTTCTGGGAAAACTGTTATATTGCCATTATCCGTTTTCTTAGGAACTGTGAACACGAGAGACACATTACTTCAGGATAGATAGTGATAAGAACTTTACAGACACTCTTTTGAATGACATTGACCCATCTCACAAGTGAGCCAAGGAGGCTTTGCTCCTCTAGTTGTATTATTTTGATAGCATGAATACTGTTGTAGTTTTGGAAATGATCGCCGTGTAACCTTTTTAGATCTGAAATAGCTCATACCCTATGCAGAAAACGTGTGTCTGATGTCACATCAAATATAATATTAAAAAAAAAAAAAATTGACTGCAGCCGTTCTCGAAGTCGCATTGGAGAACACATAGGAACGAGCATGTGTGTGTGTGTGTGTGTGTGTGTGTGTGTGTGTGTGTGTGTGTGTGTGTGTGTGTGTGTGTGTGTGTGTGTGTGTGTGTGTGTGTGTGTGTGTGTATCCACAGCAGCGACACTTCACGGGACGGCCTTCATTGCATACATTGTGTAGACTTGAAGTGTAACATTGTGTAAAAGTGCTCACGTCAAATGCTGAGATAAGAGGCTAGATTTAAACTTGGACAGTGTGGGAAGATCACAAATTTCGACAGGCAGTGAGTTCCAAACATATGGAGCTAGGAAATTAAACGAACGTTCGCCTGCGGTTTTTATGTTTCAGCCCTGCTGCGTCTTGCCGTAGAAGCACGGTACCATTTCCCCCTGACTGCTCGCAACAAATCCAGTGCACAAGTCAACACGCCAATGACACCATGCCATGTTACGTGCGCAACAAGTGCCAGTGCTGTGTTATAAATGGGTGTTAATGGTCGCTCAGTTTGAAAACGCGACGCATAAAGAAATAACACCCCCCCAACCCCCAACCCCTCCATCAAGAAAAAGAAAGAAAAAAAAAATATCATGGCCTGAGGGGGATTATAACTGACGACACCAATAGTAATTAAAAACAAATAATTCTGGAAATGTGTTGTTTGTTTGTTTGTTTAATCGATTACACACGTGTGTGTGTGTGTGTGTGTGTGTGTGTGTGTGTGTGTGTGTGTGTGTGTGTGTGTGTGTGTGTGTGTGTGTGTTTAAAGTTGTATGTTCCAGTTTTACAGTTTTAAGTATGTTCGGCCCCTTTTTCATTTGTTTGATTTTTTTCTTTCTTTTTTATTATTATTATTTTTTGTGTACAGTTATACATACATAAACAAAACATACGAGAATACAATTACATACATGTGTACATGTATACAAACTTACATACAAATCCATAAACAAAACGCATACATGACCTGAAGTAAGCCAATGGCAACCAAAACAAAACAAAAAAAACAACCCAACAAACTAATAAGGAAGTGCTACAGAGAAAAAACAAAAACAACAAACAAAACACAAAAAATAAACACACGCACAGAACATAAAAAACAAGGAAAAAAAAAAAAACCAGTTGCTTTTCTACCAACAGAAGAGGAAGCAGCTTCTTCTATTTTATACTTACCCTTCAGAAGGTCTGGACACTGCGCATACTACCCTGTAGTTTGCACTTATAAAGAAAACATTTTGATCAAAGTATGATAAAGTCCAGTGGTATGTCTGTTACAATGTTCTGTGCCTCTTCAAAGAGAACCAGTTCCTTTCCAAATACAAGTCCGTCACAATGCTCACACTTACGTTTGGTGGCCGCGCAGACGAGGAAAACTCAGTTTGTCTGTAAACTACTGCCACCAAGTTTCCCTTGGTCTCAAACAATACAAATGCACTAAGCCTGGAATTGCCTAGAATTATATTCTCTATTAGCCTCAGGCATCATAGTCACCCCTAAAAATGCTTCAATCTACAAACAAAAACTACCATGCACAGACCATTCAACTGCACATACCTGAAAGGAGTTTTAAGAAAAAAAATGAGTGTCTCCTTTCCGCTCAGGCCTCTCTCGAGTAATGCTAGTCTACTTTCTGTTTAGGCCAGAAAGCCACTTCACCCAATTCCACTCACGTCACCTTTGCCTCTCTTCTGCCTCTTCTTGCTACCGCCTGGTATGCACCTTGCCCTACGAAAAAAAAAAAAAAAAAAAAAAACAATTCACGAAATTCACGCTTTCTCGTGACAACGAAAATCACTAAAACTGGCAAAAAAAAAAAAAAAAAAAAAAATTGGTGGATCAAACAAACACTGCACTTGACCCAATTCTCAATTTGTGTCTTGCTCGAAATATTAATAATAATACTAATAGTGAATATTATATAGGCGCTTTACCCAATTTCTTGAATTGGCACAAAGCGCCGCAATCTGAACCCACCAAGCACGCTCACGTGAATCACACGCATTCTCTCTCTCACACTGGACATAAACAAATTACAATCACGTGGTGCGAAGGGTCAGCCCAGCTATGTAAATTTCGGAATTTAGATTTGCATTTATATTTCAGATTTGGTGGGCTGAACATTTCCAAAGCAGGGGGGTGGGGGGGGGGGACGGGGGGGGGGGGGAGTACCCGGACAGAACCCCCGACGATCGGTCCGAATGAACGGTGCAACATACGAGCAGGAAAAATTCTTTGCCCCGAGTGGGACTCGACCCCCCCCCCCCTCCCCCACCTCTCGCATTGGTGGCAAGTCTCTTAACCACTAGACCACCGACGTGTGCCACATGGTCGATTGTAGTCACCATTCCAACCGCTGAAGACAAACCTGTGTGTACATGTATTTGTGCATGTGTCAGTTAGTGGTGCGGTACGAGACATGAGAGGAAAACAGCTCACAACGATCTGCTGGCCTAAAAAGCTGAATATTGGGGCCTTGCACTCTATTGTGACTGGCGCTGCCGCCGCCTCAACACTGCCAGGCATGCCCGGACCTGCCGTCAGGAAACTACAGTAAATTGAGTACATGTAAACAAATCTCTCTAGCAAGCTTCAGTGAACACACAGTACAAGAATTTATTGACTTATCGGGTCGCTTCGCCATTTAAAATTCTAAACCTGTGTCCACGCGGACGGGCTGTTGCCGCCACCACCACTCACAGTAAAGTTTGATATGCTCTTTCTTCTTTCCTTTCTTCTTTCTGCTGGCGTTGAACTGAAAATTTCTCGATGATGCTCGATGACTGCTCGCTTAACCAAACATAGGAAACTAATGTATAGAATATATCTTTGTTCAGCAAAGTGCATGGACCAAACTACCATTACTCTTACGTTCATTATGTTAGGAATGGAACAAAGCAGTCTGCAGTCCAAAACTGAATGGGAACGACGAAACTAACACAAGCGCATCCCCTCAACAGGACTATACCAAAACAATCGGACTAATCCCGATTGGGACAAAGCCAGTACAAGCTTGACCAAACTTATATTAAGCTGACATCCGAATACAAAATACTTGGGCAAACCACCAGCCACTACAGGCCGAGCACCAAAGGCAAATCAAACAACCATGACATACAAGATTCAAGTGTAAACCACTCTGCAAAAGCAATCATCAAATTCAACAAATCACAATAAAATCAAACACATGAGTCTAAATGAAACTTACTGCTATTCAGGCGCAGAGTGGTTGCAGTGAAGGCTAGATGGCAAAGATCGTAGATGGGCAGAGCAGAATCGAACACACGCAGGGCTGAATTAGGACGGTGCCCCGCGGCGTGGGGCTGGGGTACTTATAGGGAGATCACGTGGGCGCCCGGCCCGCAAAGAAAGCAACCCTAGGGTGCGTAGCTGGAGGAGAGTAGATTCACGGCTAGAGGGAGAATCTGTGTTTCTTGTTACCCAGATATCCACCCGTAGCGGGCGTTCTAAAGCAGCTAGAAATGTCAAACAAACAGCAGCTAAAACGGCATGAAAAATACTTTCAAATGGCATCAGTTTGGAACATGATCAAAATACAGAGGAGTTCCTATCGCCGATTGAAGAGCGTAAAAACAGGCACCACGCATTTGAAAAGGGGTGAAAATGGCAAAATACACCCTTAAACTATAAGCTATTGCTAACAACAAAACATAATTAAAATGTACAAACTGTCATGAAACTACTGCAGTTTACAGAATTATTCTAAGTGAAGGGACTACGGAGATATTTGACACAAAACAGAGACAAACACATACAGCTAATTGGCATATGTGCCACCGTGAATCCACACACTGTGCCCGACTGGGCACGCGGCTCATGGCTAGCCTACAGCGCTGGCCAGAGAACAAAGGGGGTAGTGGTGCCAGAGACCAAAGTAGTGGACGAGCGGACGCAAACCACTCGGCTACAATTGTTTTTCGTGTTTTTTTTTTTATACAGATGCTGCTTCATTATATATTATCATTGTACCTTCTAACGCATCAATATTTTCACACGAAAGAACTGGTGCATTTGGTATTAGCTTACTTAGATCCACATCCTCAACATCTCTGTTGCTATAAAGCTGCTGGTAAACATTTTGAACCTCTAACAGGATGTCTTACTGATCAGACAGAATGTCGCCATCTCCGTTATCCAGAAAACTCATTGACTTGTTCACAAAATTCCTATTTTCAAAACTGCAAAAATATCTACTTGCTTTCTCAAAGTCTTGAAGCTACCACACTCTAGATCGAATTGCCATGCCTTCTAACTTCTTATTTCTAAGTTTTTGTAATTCAGCCAGAAGGTCTTTTGTATCCTGAACAGAACTATCCGATACATTTTTTTTTTCAAGCAGCGTCAGGTTCATCATGAGTTTCTCCTCCTTCTGTGTCCTTTTTCTTTTCATATTCTGAGTAAGATATTGTTTTCCATTGAGAAAGGAGATCTTTCAATAAACAAGTTTCAATGTCGCTACAAGTGAATTTATCGCAATCAGCTCCGGTGGCGTTCGGAAACTGAACTGGAAAAGACAGCGTCTTGCAGCTTTTGGTTTGTATGTAAATGAAAGTAGTTGCTGGGTGGTCTCTTATAATTATTGTCAACGGTCGCCCTAGACTTCTAAAATCTCGAAAAAGTCACGTGAACACAGCGATGAGCCTAACCCGTACCACTTAGGTGGTCTCAGTCATGGAAATATATCTGTAAAAATTAATGAGATTCATGTCCATTTTCTACCAATAATGTTTAAAAAAAAAGATTGATGATAATGTGTTTTCGTTAATGATACAATATAGTTTTGCGTGTGGTCTAGAATTTTGTTGTCTGTGCCAAGTCAGATTTCCCTCTCTGTTCACCAGTATGCGAGTAATCCAATTCAAATTAGTTTTGCCTTTCAGTTCCATATATACACAAATAATTCAATTCAATTTCCTACTGACTACAGCATAAAATCAGTTCTGGATACAGCCCGAATAACCCAACCTAAAGCTGAGGTGACCTGCGTACTGCGCAGCAGAGAGCTGGCCGGGAGGCTGAGTTCTCAACTGACTGAAAGTGGTCTAGATCACGTGACTGACTCTAATTTAAACAGCAGGACAGTTGGGTAAAAATCACGCTGCAGACCTGACTTCGGACAGCTCTCACTGTGAACGTATCTGTGGTGACCGGCGGAGACAGCGTGAGTAAACGATGATTTGTATGATTAATACTTGCTTGTGAAGTTTCTTTCATCTTGATTAATTTTATTTTATTACTTTTATATCAAGATCTTTAATGACTGTATTTTTATGTTGTTTCCACAGTAATGGAAACAAGGAAACCACATTATAAGACGGGCTAAATTTTCCACGTTCAAAGGCAAGTTTTTGTGTTAAAAACATTCGTCACTGCCGTTCCAAGCAAAGACAATGGCGTAAGTCTAACTCTGACAATGACGTAAGGAAACATACGTCATCAACACAGACACATATGTACACCGGGACGCACTCTTAGCCGGAAGTGATTACCGTGTGTGTGTGTGTGTGTGTGTGTGTGTGTGTGTGTGTGTGTGTGTGTGTGTGTGTGTGTGTGTGTGTGTGTGTGTGTGTGTGTGTCTCTCTCTCTCTCTCTCTCTCTCTCTGTCCAGGCCTGCATATTCGAAAATACTCACCCGAATGGCCTCAAGCTTGGGCTCTCCAAATATGTCAAGCTCTTTGAATAGACCGACTGAGACAGTTGTGATGGCGTAAACGATTTGGGAGTTTTCGCCCTTTTTAAGAAAAGTTGGTTGTCTAGCCTTCTCATGCGTAAAATGTATTGAAATCACTCCATTTTTTTTGGAAATAGATAGCATGAATACGGACTCTGAACAAAGTGAATTGTGGAGGAAGTCACTTCTATACTTTTGACGTAAACCGTACCTCATTTGACAGTGCATTTTAGATCTCAAAATCGCCCATACTATAAATAGATAATGTGTCTCTGGCGTCATAATTAATATACAAAAATAAATTCAGAAAAAAATTGCAGTCGTTATCATCAGTTGAAAATATGTACTCCAAGCACATTTCCTTCACAAGCCCCAGCCTCACAAACATCGAAGCAAAGACCCACGCTTAATGACGTAAAGTATGAGCGTCATTGTGCAGACGTCATGTTTGACGTGATGCTGGCGTTTCCAGGGGATGTCTTACCACTTTTTTCCGAATTTCTCTATTAATAAAAAAGTATTTTGGAAACGTGGAAAGCGGGAATTTCATCGATGTACTGGGTTTTAGTTTTGCCACTTACTCTCACAAAGCTGCATAATAGAGTGAGAGCACATCACACAGGTCTCGATGGAGCACATGCACAAACGCGAGCGCGAGTCTCTCTCTCTCTCTCTGTGTGTGTGTGTGTGTGTGTGTGTGTGTGTGTGTGTGTGTGTGTGTGTGTGTCTTCCTCCCGTATACATGACATTATAAAAGAACGACCGTGACGACAGTAGGTGATTAAATGGGAGCAACATATTGGGTTAGTGACCATCTTGTTTTTATATATATATATGTGTGGCAAAGACAATTTTTCTGTTTTCGATTTTATTTCATAAACAGGCAATTTTGAATTGAATTGTGGTTGGAGGTCAACCACACTTTACTCTATTCCTGCCGCTTAACACTATTCCTACCTCTTAATTCTGTTCCTATAAACGAAATCTTACCTCACTTAAATTTATTCCTGCCTCTTACCTCTATTCCCGTTACTAACCTGTATTTCCACCAGTTAAATATATTCCTAGCCCGTAGGAATAGTGTTTTTGCTAGTATAATAATGAATGATAATTGCTTCTAAAGTTTGTTTCGTCTTAATTACTTTCATATCACAATCTTTAATGATTGTATATTGAGATTTTGAGATCTAAAATGGTGTCACCCTGGCTTTAAACATTTCGAATCGCGGTTGGGGCTAAGTATTTGTTCTGGCTTTTCATCGTTGCCCCGTCTTTGATATCACCTGTATGTAGTGGAAAAGGACGTTATACGCTCACACGCCCACTAGACCCGGCTTTTAAACAAATGAAATGAACCCACAGCTGCCTGATTCCCTGTCTGTCTATGTTTTCCAGAGCAAACGAAGAAACTCGGGAGGACAAAAGATGTTCAAAATCGCCCTCATACTACTTGTTGCCACGGCTCTGATTCGGTGAGATATTATTTATCCACTAAGCTATGTCACAAAATAGTATGTGTGCAGGTCATAGTACCACTGGCACTACCGGTACTGATACTTTTTTTGATGCCCCAACTTTTTGCCAGCTCCAGTGGTATTTAACCAGGTGACGGCTGCAATCCACGTAATCAATGAATCAGTGAATATTTTACAACGGTAGAGGCAGTTAACATTCACAGTCAATTTTCATACCTGAGTCACGGAGGGCTGGGAAGCTGGGGCAATTTTTCATTATACATGATAAGGAGGAGGAGGATTGTACGATGATACTACGGAGGTCCATGTGATTTGAGATTGCGTGACAGGACCGCATTCCCCGCATCCTGGCGTTAACTAGGCCCGGGAACTAGGGCACCTGCGGTTCCGGTCGAGTAATCATCCACATGAGATGTGTCATAACAAAGGAAGCACCCCCAAAGTCGCACCCGTTAGGTGGGGGTATGTCTCGGCCTTGTGGCGACTCCATTATGCACATACCAAACCCACTCTGGGTAGGAGCCGACCTACGCTGGACAAATCCCGCTTGCCCCGGCAGGGATTCAACCCCAAGTCTCTCGGTCTATGGTCCGAAATGCTAACCACTACACTACGGGGGCCGGGCCGGTAATTGTACGTAACAATGAGATTCCTCTGTCGTTAGTGCATGTGTTAGCGTCTCCTAATAAGATGGGTTAACCTTTCCACCTTCAAAGGCACGCTTTTGTGAAGCAAACACACGTCACTGCCTTTGTAAGAAGAGACGATCGGATGGCGCAAGTCTAACTCTGACAATGACGTAATAAAATAACACATAACACATAATAAAACATACGTCATCGCATCGACACAGACACGTATGGTGCACGGGGACGCGGTCTCAGCCGTGTGTGTGTGTGTGTGTGTGTGTGTGTGTGTGTGTGTGTGTGTGTGTGTGTGTGTGTGTGTGTGTGTGTGTGTTTCCAGGCCTGTATCTCCGAAAATACGGAGCCGAATGGGGTCTCCAAATGTATCAAGATCTTTTAATAGAGCGCCTGAGCGAGCTGTTGTTGCATATATGATTTTTGAGTCATCGGACTTTTGAGAAAATTTGGTTGACTTGCGTTTCATGCGTTTTCTTTTTCTTTTCTTTTTTATCACACCATTTTTAAGTTTGTTCTCTACAGAGAAATAGCTTTATGGGATGGCGCAGATTTCGCTGCGCGCAGCAGCAAGTTTCAGTGATAACAAAGAGGACTGGCCCCATCCCATAAAGTTGTTTCTCCAAGTTTCATTTTATTTTGTCTGTATTGTTGTTGAAGTTGTTGTTGTTGTTTGTTTGTTTTTGTTTGTTTTTTCCCCCTCTATCAAAGACACTAGACACAATTTTAGGAGAGAGGGGGATGACGTCAATTCTGTGAACGAAAAATTTACGTCAGTCTCACGGATGGTGCTTGTTCATGTCTTGATTTCCCTGTTGCTTTTGTGATGTTCATGACTGAATTAATTTTTACATAAAATCTGGGAGATCTAGAGGGCTGGTGAAACGCCGGAATAACTGACAACAACAACAAACAACCAAACAGATAAAATAGCATGAAATTTGGAGAGACAGCTTTATGGGATGGGACCATTCCTCCTTGTTTGTTTGATTTTGTTTTATTATTTTGATAGCATGAATACTGTTTTAGTTTTGGAAATGATCGCCGTGTAACCTTTTTAGATCTGAAATAGCTCATACCCTATGCAGAAAACGTGTGTCTGATGTCACATCAAATATAATATTTAAAAAAAATTTACTGCAGCCGTTCTCGAAGTCGCATTGGAGAACACATAGGAACGAGCATGTGTGTGTGTGTGTGTGTGTGTGTGTGTGTGTGTGTGTGTGTGTGTGTGTGTGTGTGCACAGCAGCGACACTTCACGGGACGGCCTTCATTGCATACATTCGGGAGCTCGAGAAATTAGCATGAAGGTGCAGCGTCTCCTGCATGTCCTAGGTTTATATTGCCCCGTAGACCAGTTTGCATCCTTTGTCCAACGTTACATTTTTGTTTTTTTCATGTAGTGCAGGCACACTCAGCCGCGAATTAGTCTTTGTGGCTTGCGCGGCTTTAAGCCCTAAAAACTCACTCACTCACTCACTCATTGCATACATTGTGTAGACTTGAAGTGTAACATTGTGTAAAAGTGCTCACGTCAAATGTTGAGATAAGAGGCTAGATTTAAACTTGGACAGTGTGGAAAGATCACAAATTTCGACAGGCAGTGAGTTCCAAACATATGGAGCTAGGAAATTAAAAGAACGTTCGCCTGCGGTTTTCATGTTTCAGTCCTGCTGCGTCTTGCCGTAGAAGCACGGAACCATCACCCCCTGACTGCTCGCAACAAATCCAGTGCACAAGTCCACGCACCATGCCATGTTACGTGCGCAACGAGTGCCGGTGCTGCTCTATTAATGCTGGGTGTTAATGGTCGCTCAGTTTGAAAACGCGACGCATAAAGAAATAACCCCCCCCCCCAACCCCCACCCCCTCCATCAAGAAAAAGAAGAAAGATATCATGGCCTGAGGGGGATTATAACTGACGACACCAATAGTAATTAAAAACAAATAATTCTGGAAATGTGTTGTTTGTTTGTTTGTTTAATCGATTACACACGTGTGTGTGTGTGTGTGTGTGTGTGTGTGTGTGTGTGTGTGTGTGTGTGTGTGTGTGTGTGTGTGTGTTTAAAGTTGTATGTTCCAGTTTTACAGTTTTAAGTATGTTCGGCCCCTTTTTCATTTGTTTGTTTTTTTTCTTTCTTTATTAGTATTATTATTTTTTGTGTACAGTTATACATACATAAACAAAACATACGAGAATACAATTACATACATGTGTACATGTATACAAACTTACATACAAATCCATAAACAAAACAATTACATGACCTGAAGTAAGCCAATGGCAACCAAAACAAAACAAAAAAAACAACCCAACAAACTAATAAGGAAGTGCTACAGAGAAAAAACAAACAAAACACAAAAAATAAACACACGCACAGAACATAAAAAAGAAGAAAAAAAAACCCAGTTGCTTTTCTACCAACAGAAGAGGAAGCAGCTTCTTCTATTTTATACTTACCCTTCAGAAGGTCTGGACACTGCGCATACTACCCTGTAGTTTGCACTTATAAAGAAAACATTTTGATGAAAGTATGATAAAGTCCAGTGGTATGTCTGTTACAATGTTCTGTGCCTCTCCAAAGAGAACCAGTTCCTTTCCAAATACAAGTCTGTCACAATGCCCACACTTACGTTTGGTGGCCGCGCAGACGAGGAAAACTCAGTTTGTCTGTAAATGGCTGCCACCAAGTTTCCCTTGTTCTCAAACAATACAAATGCACTAAGTCTGGAAATGCCTAGAATTATATTCTCTATTAGCCTCAGGCATCATAGTCACCCCTAAAAATGCTTCAATCTAGAAACAAAAAACTATCATGCACAGACCATTCAACTGCACATACCTGAAAGGAGTTTTCAGAAAAAAATGAGTGTCTCCTTTCCGCTCAGGCCTCTCTCGAGTAATGCTAGTCTACTTTCTGTTTAGGCCAGAAAGCCACTTCACCCAATTCCACTCACGTCACCTTTGCCTCTCTTCTGCCTCTTCTTGCTACCGCCTGGTATGCACCTTGCCCTACGAAAAGCTGGCAAAGAGTTGGGACAGCAAAAAACAAAACAAAACAAAAAACAACAACAACAAAAAAACCGCTCTTATCATAGAGCAGAATAATACATCTATCATGCTGTGTACCCTTGTTCTAACAAAAGAATCGCTTTACCGTCACTTCACATCTTTTCAAGTCAAGCATTACAGACGTCATTTGTGTATGCCGGTTTCTTGTGTCAATGAGTCTCCACTTACTCACACTACGGTAAATACATAAATGGCGTAAATACAACCAGACACAAACCGCATGTCGATGATCTCTCATTGTCTATATCATTCTACAGCAAAGGTTTGTTTTAGCGAAATTATATCAAGTTGTTGTGGCCTCGATCACCAGTCTCTATTCAGCCCCGCGTAGTTTCAGATCTAATTTCGCATTCCATCGCACACACAGAAGCACTAACCTGTCGGTGGCTGTACTGGCTCAGCCGTCTTCGTAGCTTTACCAGGGCCGTGACAGTTATCATCATAACTGCACCACTTAGCGATAGGCACCCCCTGCTGGTGGTTCGCACATATACACGTGTACATGTATATGTCTGAATGGAAGCCTCAGCCATTGTTAGCCGTCCCCTGGATTGACTTTTGCTTACCGGTAGTACATCTGCGCTACCGCGTCGGGAACCAAAGCCTCGATTTGAATTATTTTTGGATGGCCTCAGCGCGTAGATTTTGAATGCTTTTTGGACAGATGCAGACTTCTACGAATCTTATCAGGTATGAAATTGTACGGTACATGTAGCTAAACCATTCTAGATTTGCGCTGTGGCGGTCGTGTGTGGGCTGCATCGCACTGGGACTCGTTTCAAACACTTTTTGACACTTTTCTGGGCGAAATGGAGGGTGGACCCCCCCCCCCCCCGACCCCTTTAAATGTTATAGATCTCCATAAACATGATGTCGTATCCATTCTGTATAGGTGTGAGCCTGCACTAATACGTCCCTTAACGTTTTTCTTTTTACCATCAATTTGATGTTATTCCGCTCTCTCTCTCTCCCCACCAGTCCTAAAACTCCAACAACATATGCTAGTTTCCCCGATTGCTTATAAGCCTTTGATCATGCTTGATCACCGTGGTTTTCTGTGACCTGTTATCTTGTGTGTGTGTGTGTGTGTGTGTGTGTGTGTGTGTGTGTGTGTGTGTGTGTGTGTGTGTCCTCCAGGATACATGGCATTACAAAAGAACGACCGTGACGACAGCAGGTGATTAAATGGAAACAACATATTGGGCTGGTGGCCATCCTTTTTTATGTTCTGTGCCTGTGTTTATTTTTTGTGTTTGTTGTTTTTGTTGTTTCTCTGTAGCACTTTCTTTTGTTAGTTTGTTGGTTTGTTAGTTTTGTTTTCTGGTTGTGGTTGCCATTTGCTTACTTAAGTTCATGTATGTGTTTTGTTTATGGATTAGTATGTAAGTTTGTATACATGTATGTAAGTGTATTCTCGTATGTTTTTGTTTATGTATGTATAACTGTCCACAAAAAAAAAAAAATAATAAAAAAAAACAAAATCAAACAAATAAAAAAGGGGTCGAAACTGGAATATACAACTTTAAACACACACACACACACACACACACACACACACACACACACACACACACACACACGTGTGTCTGTGAACGCACTTGTAATAGACTTAACAAACAATCAAACAAACAACACATTTCCAGAATTATTTGTTTTTAATTAACATTGGTGTCTTGAGTTATAATCACCCTCAGGCCATGATATCTTTTTTCTTTTTTCTTGAGGGAGGGGGGTGGGGGTGGGGGAGGGGGTGCGGGGCTTACTTCTGTATGCGTCGCGTTTTGAAACTGGGCAACCATTAACACCCAGTATTAACCCTTTCACTGCCAGACATGTTTTGGCCACTCACTGATAGTATCCCTTCACATGACATGCTGTACATGGGAAGCAAAATGTGCCTGTATCTAAGTTGTTTTGCTGGATTTTTCCCCAACCACTAAAACGATAACATTTTGAACTAGTTTGAAATCTGGGCTATTGGCGCGAGTCACCAAGTTCAGTCTGCCACCACGGCAGTGAATGGGTTAATATCCTTCCCCGTACACCCTGGGTCAAAAATGGCACACACCTTCCCAAAAATGTTAGTATCTTTGTTCATTTTCACACCAACTCCACCAAATTTCATTATTTCAAATAATATAATAATCAGTCTGCCACCACGGCAGTGAATGGGTTAATATAGCAGCATAAACACTTGTTGCCCAGGTAACATGGGATGGTGCGTGCACTTGTGCACTGGATTTGTTCCGAGCAGTTGGGTGTTGGGGGTGATTCCGCCCTTCTACGGCAAGACGCAGCAGGGCTGAAACATGAAAACCGCAGGCGAACGTTCTTTTAATTTTCTAGCTCCATATGTTTGGAACTCACTGCCTGTCGAAATTTGTGATCTTTCCACACTGTCCAAGTTTAAATCTAGCCCCTGATCTCTCAACATTTGACGTGAGCACTTTTACACAATGTTACACTTCAAGTCTACACAATGTTACACTTCAAGTCTACACAATGTATGCAATGAAGGCCGTCCTATGAAGTGTCGCTGGTGTGGACACACACACACACACACACACACACACACACACACACGGCTGAGGCGTCCCCGTGCACCATACGTGTCTGTGTCGATGCGATGACGTATGTTTTATTATGTCATTGTCAGAGTTAAACTTGCGCCCACAGACGTATGCACACACACACACACACACACACACACACACACACACACACACACACACACACACACACACACAGGGTAGGGGGGTGCGGGGCTTACTTCTGTATGCGTCGCGTTTTTGAAACTGGGCAACCATGAACACCCAGTATTAACCCTTTTACTGCCAGACATGTTTTGGCCACTCACTGATAGTATCCCTTCACATGACATGCTGTACATGGGAAGCAAAATGTGCCTGTATCTAAGTTGTTTTGCTGGATTTCTCCCCAACCACTAGAACGACAACATTTTGAACTAGTTTGAAATTTGGGCTATTGGCGCGAGTCATCAAGTTCAGTCTGCCATCACGGCAGTGAATGGGTTAATATCCTTCCCCGTACCCCCTGGGTCAAAAATGGCACACACCTTCCCAAAAATGTCTTTGTTCATTTTCACACCAACTCCACCAAATTTCATGACTTTGTCAATGAATAGTTTAGCATTATGTCCTCGAAGTTTGATTTTGTTTTGTTTGTAAATAAAGAAGTTATTAAACTTTAAAGTTGTGTATACCCCTCTGCATACTTCCTGGGTCTGGGGAGACCCATGGTTTAATGTAGGAGCACCCCTTCTACGTACCTTCTGGGTCGCTAGAGACCCACGCTTTCAACGAAGCACGCTTCCTTTTTGCCAGGGGTGGGAACTTGAGATCGTGGCGAGATGTGCGCCCGATGAGGGTTGCCGATGTATCATCAGACCACCACCTTCTTGCAACAACATTGAGACTTCGGCTTAAGAGACACACCAACGCCAACAACACAAGGACCAGGTACAACGTTGGACTACTCAGGAACACAGACACACAAGCAGCATTCCGGATTAGCCTTTCCAACAGGTTCCAGCCACTGCGAGGCCTGATAGAAGACAGTAGAATGGACATCGAGACAGAAGGAACGGATCTCTGCTGTTACCATCCAGAAACTGAAAGTTAGGAAATAGAAGAAAACTGCACTGAACACGAGCCGAACAAGAAGAGATAAGGCAAAGGTACAAGAAGAATACACAGCAGCTGACAGAGAAGTGAAGAGGAGCACCAGGAAGGACCAGAGGGACTACATCGACAACCTGGCCATTCAAGCAGAGGAAGCAGCCCGAGAAGGGAATCTAAAAGACCTTTACCAGGTGACCAAGAAGCTCGCGGGCAATTTTCAGCAGACAGACAAACCAGTGAAGGACAAGAACGGGCACCCACTGACAACAACTGAGGAACAGCTGAAGCGATGGGCAGAACACTTCAGGGAGCTGTTAAATCGCCCCATCCTTGAAACACCACCAGACATCCCACCAGCAGAGACAGAACTACCCATCAACTGCGACAAGCCCTCTAAGGTTGAGATCAGGAAAGCCATCATGACACTGAGAAATGGGAAAGCTGCAGGACCGGACGAGATACCAGCAGAAGCCATCAAAGCACACACATGTCGTCAACATGCTGCACAGCCTATTCAGCAAGATCTGGGAGAAGGAAGAGGTGTCAGCCCAGCGGAAAGAAGGGATCGTCATCAAGCTGCCAAAGAAAGGGGACCTCAGGGACTGCAGCAACTACCGAGGGATCATGCTCCTGTCATTGGCAGGCAAGTTTCTCAACAGAATTTTACTGGAGAGGATGAGGGAGGCAGTTGACCCCATGCTCCGAGACCAGCAGGCGGGCTTTCGCAGGAACAGGTCCTGCGCTGACCAGATCGCCAGCCTACGCATCATTGTTGAGCAGTCACTTGAGTGGAACTCCCCCCTCTACACCAACTTCATAGACTATGGGAAGGCTTTCCTCAGTGTAGACAGAGAGTCGCTGTGGAAGCTGCTAAGGCACTACGGAGTTCCTGGGAAGATCATCTCCCTGATCCGGTGCACCTACCAAGACATGAGCTGCAGGATTGCCCATGCCGGCCAGTTGACAGAAAGCTTCAAGGTGAAGACCGGAGTCTGCCAGGGATGCCTGTTGCCCCCATTCCTCTTCCTCCTGGTCATCGACTGGATCATGAAGACCACCACAACAGGCAAGAAAACGGGATACAGTGGACACTCTGGACACAGCTGGATGACCTCGACTTTGCGGACGACCAGGCGCTCCTGTCTCACAGCCACAGCCAGATACAGGACAAGACTACTAGGAGCCACATCCGCTGGAACAGGGTTCAAGATCAACAGGAAGAAAACTGAGCTGATGAAGATCAACACCACTGCCAACACACCAGTCACAGTGGGTGGAGAGTCCATTAGGGAGGTAGAGTCTTTTGTCTACCTGGTGAGTGTGGTTGATGGACAGGGAGGCACAGACCGTGACGTCACAGCCAAGGCAAGAGCAGCAATGGTCATGCTGAAGAACGTATGGGCATCCAAAGTTGTCAGCATAAGAACCAAACTTCGCATCTTCAACTCCAACGTGAAGTCAGTTCTGCTCTGCGGATGCGAAACATGGAGGACAACGAAGACGATGCAGCAGAAGACCCAGACATTTCTCAACACCTGTCTGTGGCACATCTTCAACATCCGATGGCCAGAGAAGATCCGGAACGAAGAGCTGTGGGAGCGAGCGGGGCAGGAACCAGTGGCCAAGCAGATCCTGCGGAGGAAGTGGGGATTGGACACACCCTCAGGAAGCCAGCATCCAGTACCATACGCCAAGCCCTGACATGGAACCCGCAGGTGAAAAGGAAGAGAGGCCGGCCTCGCAACAGCTGGAGCCGGGACACTGAGGCAGAGCTATATAAGCAGGGGACCAACTGGACTGGAGTGGCAAGAACAGCCCAGAACAGAGTGCGATGGCGAAGGGTTGTCGATGGCCCATGCTCCACTTGGAGCCAAGGGCCTAAGTAATAATAATAATAATAATAATGAGTATTATATAGGCGCTTTACCCAATTTCATGAATCGGCTCAAAGCGCCGCGAACTGAACCCAACACGCACGCTCACGTGAATCACACACATTCTCTCACACACCGGACGTAAACACATTACAATCACGTGGTGCGAAGGGTCAGCTCAGCTATTTAAATTTTGGAATTTTAGAATTGCATTTTATTTTTCAAATTTGGTGGGCTGAACATTTCCAAAGCAGAGGGGGAGGAAGCCGGAGTACCCGGAGAGAACCCCCGACGATCGGCCCGAATGAACGGTGCCACATACGAGAAGGAAAATTCTTTGCCCCGAGTGGGACTCGAACCCCTGAGCTCTCGCATTGTAAGTAAGTCTGGTGACCCAGGATGTACGCAATAGGGTATTCAGCAAAAACGCTGTATAAATACCATGGGTCTGTGGAGACCCAGGAGGTACGCAATGGGATATTCAGCGAAAACACTATATATGTACCATGGGTCTCTGGAGACCCAGGAGGTACGCAATGGGATATTCAGCGAAAACACTATATATGTACCATGGGTCTCTGGAGACCCAGGAGGTACGCAATGGGATATTCAGCGAAATCACTATATATATACCATGGGTCTCTGGAGACCCAGGAGGTACGTCGTGTGAGTTTCAGATCGCGTTACGGGGAAGAGAGCAGCACACACACTGGTTGCCCTGGTAACATGGGATGGTGCTTGCACTTGTGCACTGGATTTGTCCCGAGCAGTCGGGTGTTAGGGGTGATTCCGCACTTCTACGGCAAGACGCAGCAGGGCTGAAACATGAAAACCGCAGGCGAACGATCTTTTAATTTTCTAGCTCCATGTGTTTGGAACTCACTGCCTGTCGAAATTTGTGATCTTCCCACACTCTCCAAGTTTAAATCTAGCCCCTTATCTGAACATTTGACGTGAGCACTTTTACACGATGTTACACTTCAAGTCTACACAATGTATGCAATGAAGGCCGTCCCGTGAAGTGTCGCTGGTGTGAACACACACACACACACACACACACACACACACACACACACACACGTGCGTTCCTATGTGTTCTCCAATGCGACTTCGAGAACGGCTGCAGTCAATTTTTAGTAATATTATATTTGATGTGACATCAGACACACGTTGTCTGCATAGGGTATGAGCTATTTGAGATCTAACAAGATGGCCACCAGCCCAATATGTTGTTTCCATTCAATGACCTGCTGTAGTCACAGTCGTAGTCGTTGTGTCATGTATGCAGCCCGCGTGCACACGAACGCAAGCTCTCTAACATCAAGCATGCTGACATAAAGAAAGTACTGGAAACCCTTTCCGTGCCTCTATGCACTTGCAAAACCCCAAACACATGAGGTCGTGTGAGCTCAACTAGCTGGTTGACGTCACAAACTTTTTGGCGTATGCGAGGTTCTACATGGGTGGAAGAATTCTTGTAATAAAGTTGTTCCCCTTTGACAGAGTTACTTCCCGCAGACCTGACTGACAGACGATTGCTTACTGGTATCGGAGAAGAGACCCTCTCTCTCTCTCTCGCCTTAGACGCGCGCGCGCACGCACGCACGCACGCACACACACACACATTATGCTTCTGAGTGTGAGTCAGTGGCAAAAACGAAACCCACTGAAATTCCCGCTTTCCACATGTCAAGTTGTAGAGATCGCGAAAAGATACTGCATTTCGATGCAAAATAATTTCTAGACCATCCCAGAACATGCTGGTGCAGTAACGTCAGTAGATTACGTCACCTTGGAAAGATTTCGAACCTTCCAGCAAGTTGAGGAATGTTCTAGATCTGACCTGTTCAGTACGTAAGCAGCCCTGCACAGCGTTCTGGATTCTTCTTCTTTCATGAATTTGTTCTCCGCGCATATTCTGTTCATAAAGTATTGGAGTTGTATTCTGTTGTATCCCGTATCTTCTCTGCGAGTGCACGAAGATGGCGACATAGCAGAAGTAAAATACAACACCACGTCTCCAAACAGAGGAATTCGGAAAGGAAGTGGCGAGACACCCTCAAGAAAAACCAGCATCACGTCAATCAAACATGATGCTCTTACTTTACGTCAGTGCGTGTGCGTCTCTTCTTCGATGTTTGTGAGGCGTGTGGCTTGTGGAGGAAATGTGCTTTGAGTACAACGTTTCGAGTCAACTGACGATAACGGCTGCAGGGAATTTTTCTATTTTTTTAAAATATATTTTTTATGGCACCCCAGGCTCATTATCTATGTATAGTAGGAGCGATTTTGGGATCTAAAGTGTGTTCACCAGCACTTTCATCAGGTACGGCTTACGCCAAACGTATAAAAGCGACAACCTCCAAAATTCACTCAGATGAGAGTCCGTATTCATGCTATCTATGTCCCAAAAATGGAGTGGTTTAGGTAAATATTACGCCTTTAAACGCCAGAAAGCCACTTTTTTTTCTGAAAAGGGCGATAACTCGCAAATCGTGTGTGCAATCGTACCTGGATCGAGCCTTCTAGTCAACAATCTTGATTCATTTAGAAAACCCAAATTTGAAATCGATCGGTTCAGTATTTTCTGAACAGGGTTCACATGCAATGTCAACTCAGGCTCGGTTTACATGAAAACTATAAGAGCGACCATTTTCTAGTAGTAACTCTGTTCAGAGTCCGTATTCAAGCTATCTACTGCCAAAAAATTGAGTGATTTAAATAAATATTACGCCTGTGATCAAAAGAGAACCAACTTGTCTCAAAAGGGCGATAACTCCCAAATCACTTAAGCAATCATCACACGATTGGTTGCTCTAATGTAACATTTTGATATATTTGGATACCCCAAATTTGAAGCCATTCGGTTGAGTATTTTCGAAGAAACGGGCCTGGACACAATTCACACACACACACACACACACACACACACACACACACACACACACACACACACACACACACACACAGACGGCACTCATTGAGGAGGAGAAGTGCGTTCGGCGCACCATACACGTCAGCATCGGAGACGCACGCTTCTTACGTCATTGTCAGAGTTACACTTGCAAAATCGTCTCTGCGGGAGATCGGCAGTGACGTGCGTTTGTACCACAGATGCCTATGAACTTGGAAATTTTAGCCCGTCGTATGATGTTGTTTCCATTACTATGGAAACAACATAAAAAGGTTGCACGGCGATCATTTCCAAAACTAAAACAGTATTCATGCTATCAAAGTAATAAAAAAAAATCAAACAAACAAGGAGGAATGGTCCCATCCCATAAAGCTGTCTCTCCAAATTTCACGCTATTTTATCTGTTTTGTTGTTTGTTGTTGTTGTCAGTTATTTTTCTTTCTCTCTTCAAGTGTCTAAGACCTACCAAAGACACTAGACCCGACACGCTATAGCGGATCTAGAATCTTAGCATAGAGGGAGAGAGAGAGATGACGTCAAATCCGTGATCGAAACATTTGACGTCAGCCTCACAGACGCAGGTCTTTTGACACTGTGTAACGCTCGTCAAAGGTCAGACCGGACGGTCACGACTTTAATTAATGTGTGTGTCTCCTTTTTTCTTCTGGACATTACCGCCTAAACACCCTTTTCACTTATCTGGTATCTGTCCTTGTCGTCAGTAGGGGAGGAATGGCGAGACAACACGCCGTATGAGTACTGACTTCGCTTTACTATTACTTGCTTTTCATTTTTATAGCCTTTTGTGGTTCACAGTCCAGGGGGCACCGGCACCGGGCACCTGTAAGTAGCCCGGGCCATTATAATTCAGTCATGAACATCACAAAAGCAACAGGGAAATCACAAGTACCACCCGTCAGAGGTCCAGCGTGAGACTGACGTCAAATGTTTCGTTCACAGAATTGACGTCATCCCTCTCTCTCCTAAGATTGTAGATCCGAACCGGCCCCCGTAGTGTAGTGGTTAGCATTTCGGATCATGGACCGGGAGACCCGGGTTCGAGTCCCAGCCGAGGCAAGCGGGATTTTTCCTACCTAGGTCGGCTCCTACCCAGAGCGGGTGTGCTATGGACCCAATGGGGAGGCTGTTGCCACACACACTTCACGGGTGCGACTTTGGGGGTGCTTCCCTTGGTATGACACGTCTTATGATGTGGATGATTACACGGCCGGCACCGCAGGTGCCGTAGTTCCCGGGCCTGGTTAATGCCGGGATATTTATGACAGGAAGCGAGGAATGCGGCCCTGTCCCGCAGTCCCAAACCACACGGACCTCCATAGCATCATCATACCATCATCCTCATCTCCATCATCATGCATAATAAAAATTGTCCCAGCTTCCGAGCCCTCCGTGGATTCCACCCATGACCTGAGAGGAACACCACTGGAGCTGGCAAAGAGTTGGGGCAGCAAAAAAAAAAAAAAAAGATTGTAGATCCGCTATAGCGTAGCGGATCTAGTGTCTTTGATACGTCTTACAGACTTGAAGAGAGAGAGAGAGAGAGAGAGAGAGAGAGAGAGAGAGAGAGAGAAACACACCAAAAAACAGTCAAACAACAAACAAACAACAACAACAACAAAACCCCGCCAACAACAATAACAACAATACAGACAAAAATAACATGAAATTTGGAGAAACAACTTTATGGGATGGGGCCAGTCCTCCTTGTTATCACTGAAACGCGCTGCTGCGCGCAGCGAAATCTGCGCCATCCCATAAAGCTATTTCTCTGTAGAGAACAAACTTAAAAATGGTGTGATAAAAAAGAAAAGAAAAAGAAAACGCATGAAACGCAAGACAACCATATTTTCTCAAAAGTTCGATGACTCAAAAATCATATATGCAACAACAGCTCGCTCAGGCGCTCTATTAAAAGATCTTGATACATTTGGAGACCCCATTCGGCTCCGTATTTTCGGAGATACAGGCCTGGAAACACACACACACACACACACACACACACACACACACACACACACACACACACACACACACACACACACACACACACACACACACACACACACACACACGCGGCTGAGACCGCGTCCCCGTGCACCATACGTGTCTGTGTCGATGCGATGACGTATGTTTTATTACGTCATTGTCAGAGTTAGACTTGCGCCATTGTCTCTTCTTACAAAGGCAGTGACGTGTGTTTGCTTCACAAAAGCGTGCCTTTGAAGGTGGTAAAGTTTGCCCGTCTTATTTGGAGACGCTAACACATGCACTAACGACAGAGGAATCTCATTATTACGTACAGTTACCGGCCCGGCCCCCGTAGTGTAGTGGTTAGCATTTCGGACCATAGACCGAGAGACTTGGGTTTGAATCTCTGCCGAGGCAAGAAGGATTTGTCCAACTTAGGTCGGCTCCTACCCAGAGTGGGCGTGCTATGGGCATAATGGAGTCGCCACAAGGCCGAGACATACCCCCCCCCCCCCCCACTTAACGGGTGAGACTTTGAGGGTGCTTCCCTTGTTATGACACATTTCATGTGGATGATTACTCGACCAGAACCGCAAGTGCCCTAGTTCCCGGGCCTAGTTAACGCCAGGAAGCGCAATCTCAAACCACATGGACCTCCTCATCCACCTCCTCCTCATGCATAATGAAATATTGCCCCAGCTTCCCAGCCCTCCGTGGATTGCAGCCGTCACCTGGTTAAATACCACGGGCGCTGAAAAAAAGTTGGGGCATCAAAAAAAAAAAAAAAAAGTATCAGTACCGGTAGTGTCAGTGGTACTATGACCTGCACACATATATTTGTAATGATTTTGTGACGTAGCTTTTTACATAAGTAATATCTCACCGAATCAGAGCCGTGGCAACAAGCAGTATCAGGGCGATTTTGAACATCTTCTGGCTTCCGGAGTTTCTCCCTTTGCTCTGGAAAACATAGGACAGACAGGGAATCGGGCAGCTGTGGGTTCACTTCATTTGTTAACAGTTTAAGAGCCTGGTCTAGTGGGCGTGTGTGGTATAACGTCCGTTTCCACTACATACGGGGGATATCAAAGACGAGGCAACGATGAAAAACCAGCACAAATACTTATCCCCAGCCGCGATTCGAAATGTTTAAAGCCAGGGTGACACCATTTTAGATCTCAAAATCTATATATATAATCATTAAAGATTTTGATATGAAAGTAATGAAAATAAAGGATTAATTAAGATGAAACAAACTTTACAAGCAATTATTATTCATACATACTATCAAAAACACTATTCCTACGGGCTAGGAATATATTTAACTGGTGGAAATACAGGTTAGTAACGGGAATAGAGGTAAGAGGCAGGAATAAATTTAAGTGAGGTAAGATTTCGTTCGTAGGAACAGAATTAAGAGGTACGAATAGTGATAAGTAACAGGAATGGAGTAAAGTGTGGTTGACATTCATCTACAAATTTAATCCAAAATATTTCATTGTCTGTTTAAGAAATAAAATCGAAAACATAAAATTGTCTTTGCCACTCACGTATATATAAAAATACAGTCATTAAAGATCTTGATATAAAAGTAATTAAAATAGAATTAATTAAGATGGAAAGAAACTTCACAAGCAAGTATTAATCATACAAATCGCCGTTTACTCACGCTGTCTCCGCCGGTCACCACAGATACGTTCACAGTGAGAGCTGTCCGAAGTCAGGTGTGCAGCGTGATTTTTACCCAACTGTCCTGCTGTTTAAATTAGAGTCAGTCACGTGATCTAGACCACTTTCAGTCAGTTGAGAACTCAGCCTCCCGGCCAGCTCTCTGCTGCGCAGTACGCAGGTCACCTCAGCTTTAGGCTGGATTATTCGGGCTGTATCCAGAACTGATTTTATGCTGTAGTCAGTCGGAAATTGAATTGAATTATTTGTGTATATATGAAACCGAAAAGCAACACTAATTTGAATTGAATTATTTGTTTATTGGTGAACAGAGAGGCAAACCTGACTTGGCACAGACAACAAAATTCTAGACCACACGCAAAACTATATTGTATCATTTACAAAAACACATTATTATCAATCGTTTTTTTAACATTATTGGTAGAAAATGGACATGAATCTCATTATTTTTTACAGATATATTTCCATGACTGAGACCACCTAAGTGGTACGGGTTAGGCTCATCGCGGTGTTCACGTGACTTTTTTGAGAATTTTAGAGGTTTCGGGCGACCGTTGACAATAATTATAACAGACCACCCAGCAACTACTTCATTTACATACAAATCAAAAGCTGCAAGCAGCTGTCTTTTCCGAACGCCACCGGAGCTGATTGCGATAAATACACTTGTAGCGACATTGGAACTTGTTTATTGAAAGATCTCCTTTCTCAATGGAAAAAAAAAATAAAAATATATGAGGTCGTCTCAAAAGGCCGTATATTCGAAATATGTTCTCCCCCCCCCCCCCCTTCTCTTTCTTTTTCTTTTTAAGTCGCTTTATGAGACGGGGCAGATTTTGCTACGCGCAGCAGCAATTTTCAGTGATACAAAACAAGACTGTGACGTTTCTCCACACAATACATACTTTCACGCACACGTAAGGAAATCTGCGTCATAGACACTTAACGTGCACACTATGCTGCTGCGTTGTATTTGGCGGGAGTTGTGAGACGTGTGAAACGTCGGAGGCAATGACGATACGTGCTTATTTTGTCTGTGAACTAAGCGTTTGACGTCAGCTTCACACTGGTGGTATGACAGATGATGTTTGTGCATGTCTTGTGATTTCCCTGTTGCTTCATCTTATGTGCAAATTACCCCTACCTCGGAAATATTTTTTTTTTTTTTTTTTTTTTTTTACACAAAACCAGTCAGAGCTACAGAGCTGTAGCACGAATACAGGCAGTGTGATAAGGTGAACTTCCAAATTCTAGAAGATGAACTAATTTCAACAACTTTTTCGAAAAAATTCGTAACATGACCGATCTTTTTAAATGGGCGATAACTCTTCTGAAAATGCGACAGGATAAAAATCGTGAAAGGTAGCTATGGAGAAGGTGAATTCCCATTTTATCTCAAAGTAAAAAGGCCTCCAACGAGGTGGTTTAGGAGATAGTCATCATTAAATCCGTCCCAGCACACACACACACACACACACACACACACACACACACACACACACACACACACACACACACACACACACACACACACACACACACACGTCTCACAACTCCCGCCAAAAGAACGCAGCAGCATAGGGTGCACGTCAGTGTCTATGACGCAGATTTCGTTACGTCACTATGTGCGTGAAAGTATGTATTGTGTGGAGAAACGTCACAGTCTTGTTTTGTATCACTGAAACTTGCTACTGCGCGTAGCAAAATCTGCACCGTCTCATAAAGTTGTTTCTCTATAGAGAAACAACTTAAAAACTTGCCCTTAAACGTGGAAAATTTAGCCCGTCTCATTATGTGGTGTCCTGGATTCCATTACTATGGAAACAACATAAAAATACAGTCATTAAAGATTTTGATATAAAAGTAATTAAAATAGAATTAACTTGATTAAGAGTATTAATCATACAAATCGCCGATCACTCACGCTGTCTGAGTGTTAGTTGAGAACTCAGCCTCCCGGTCAGCTCTTCGGTGCGCAGTACGCAGGTCACCTCAGCTGTAGGTTGGATTATTCGGGCTGTATCCAGAACTGATTTTATGCTGTAGTCAGTCGGAAATTGAAATGAATGATTTGTGTATCCAGTATATGAAACCGAAAGGCAACACTAATTTGAATTGGATTATTTGCTTACTGGGGAGCAGAGAGGCAAAACTGACTTGGCACAGACAACAAAATTCTAGACCACACGCAAAACTATTGCATCATTAAACGAAAACTCATTATCACAGACAACAAAATACTAGACCACACACAAAACTATTGTATCATTAAACGAAAAAACATTATCATCAATCATTTAAAAAAATTATTGGTAGAAAATGGACATGAATCTCCTTCATTTTTACAGATATATTTCCATAACTGAGACCACCTAAGTACAGTACTCCTCGCTTAAGGTGACCCCCCAGGGGACCAAAATTTTTTTTTGATCTTATCCGAGGAGCACCCTAATCAGTCCTCTGATAAGATCAACTACCAGCAAAAAACTTGATGTTATCCGAGGAGCTCAATATTTGGCGATTATGTCATTTTTTTTTTCACATTTTAGACCGAAAGACTTTCCGCCAAACGGTCGCACCCCCACCCCCCTTTTTATTTTTTCTTCGAACCCTGTGGATCTCAAGCCCCCTCCAAACATCTTCCTTGCCCCTGTTACATGGTTGAGTGTATTGATGAACTTGTTCCAAACACTTTTTGCTTGATAAAGAGATTATAAATATAAGTAAGGGAGTTGACAATATATGGTAAAGACAGCTTGAAGATCTGGGGGCTGATGTCATTGGGTGGTACTGATTTTTTTTTGGTTGTTTGTTTTTCATGCTACTGATTAATTTCCCTACTTCATGAACTGCTATGGGAGGTATACTAAAGGGAGCAGAACCGGCTGTTCTTCTGTTACAGAAATCGACCAGTACGTCTGGACAGATATATTCATGTTTTTTTCCTGCGACTTTGCTAAGGATTCAACCACGGAGATAAAGTGCTTATTAAATAAATCAGAGGTAAGATAACTGGGTATTGCTGCAGAGCTATTATTAGAACTTCGCGTAAGGGAGTTAACGAGAGAGAGGGCTGGGTGGGGTGGGTGTTTGGAGGTTTAACGTCCTTTTCCACCTCGTACGGGTGATGCCAAAGACGGGGCAACGACGAAAGAGCCAGCACAAACATTTGGCCCCAGCCGTGATACGAACTTTCGACCCGTCATTTCAGGGGTCGGTACACGTCTTCGCATGCTTTGTAGTAATGATGACACTCTTCGAGAGCGTATCCAGGAGTATGCAAGATATTTTGCAATGTCTGGATGGAAATTTGACCAGGCTGTACGGGAACTGAACAAAGGTGCTCAGAAGGACAGAAAGAGAGTCCTCCAAAAACCACGAAAGAAAAAAGGGAAGAAACTGGCTTGGGTTACTAACTCTGACCCCCGAGTCCCTTCTAAGTCTTCCATTCTGAGGAGTAATTTTCCAATTCTGTATTCCAACCCAGAGAATGAGAAAATCGTTTCCCGTAAACTCATAATTTCAGCTGAAATTTATAAGCCAACAGTCCCCAAGAGATTCACCCCTCACGGCCCCCAAGCTCAGCCAGTTTTCTTCCCTTGTACTGCCAAGCGATGTGACACATGCTCCCATTCCAAGGAAGTCCATCAGTTTAGATCTCCGTGGGATGGTACAATGTGGAACATCAGGCAGAACTTGACATGTACCATGCCTAACCTGATTTATGTGATACAGTGTGACTGCAGCCCTGAGAACATCTACATTGGTTCTACCAAAAACTTAAAGCTGAGATGGGCCAACCGTAAGAGCGATATCAAAACTGGCAAAGTTACGAAATGCCAGCTAGCCGCTTATGTCTATCAGAACCCACATGCAGCTGACCCTCAGCTCCACTTCCTCACCATTTTTGCAATAGAACGAGTGGAGCAAGAAAAGGACCTAATCAAGAGGGAGATTTGGTGGCAGTGTAATTTAGGCACCATCTTTTCTGGCCTCAACACCAGGAAAGATCTAGCCACCATGCTGCGTCTTGGTAAGAGGATCCTTTTCTAGAACAGAAGGATGGAATCTGACAGGCATCAGCGAGAGGTTTCGGTCCAGTAATCCAGTAATTCGTGTACAGTTTGCAGGTCTTCTCAGGGTTGGAGAGAGAGAGAGAGAGAGAGAGAGAGAGGGAGAGAGAGAGAGAGAGAGAGAGAGAGAGAGAGAGAGAGCATGTGAAAGAGCAAGAACATTATTATTGACGTAAGGATTGCGTCATAACCCTGACGTCATTTATTTTGTATTTTGTATTTCGTATTCCCCTGATGAAGGGCTCGCTGAGGGCCCGAAAATTTGGGCTCCATGTCTTGTTAATAATAATAGTTGATCACAGCTCTCAAGGAGTTTCTTTTCTAGTTATATATTGGGGGTTTCACGTCCTTTTCCACTACATACGGGTGATATCAAAGACGGGGCAACGATGAAAAAGCCAGCACAAATACTTGGACCCAGCCGGGATACGAACTCACAACCCGAGCATTAGAACTGACAGTCGGGGCAGACTGACAGACAAATGGACGGAGGTGTTACTGGAAATATACTCTGGCCGACACCCCCTCCCCCCCCCCCCCCGCCCACACACACACATACATCCTCACCATAATCACCGTAGAAGTTTCTCCACCTTCCCACCCCCCCCACCCCCCGCCCCTCCACCCGGCCCACACCATCACGACCAACAGTGCATCTCAATGCCCAGCATGGATCAATAGTGGTTGAGCCATCTGCACAGCATCCTGACTGTAATTCCGTCATTTGCAGGACTGGGCGACTGGGTGATAGTATTATTGATGTACGGAGGCCCGGCCCGGTAAGCGAGTAGACGTAATCGTGATGCGCTAACTGTCTAGTCGGTGTCTATCGAGGTCACATGCCCGGTGGACCCACGGAATAATCAGTACAGGGACGTAACGGTTGCATTGTGACGTGGTGTAGAGACAAGACGGTCGGGTGAGTGGGTGTTTGGGGGTTTAACGTCCTTTTCCACCACATAGGGTGCTATCAAAGACAGGGCAACGACGAAAAAGCCAGCACAAATATTTGGCCCCAGCCGGGATACGAACTCACGACCCGAGCATTAGAAGTCCAACGCTCTACCGTTCGACCACCCCGGCTCCCCGTAGAGACAAGAAATTGGCGGAAGCTAGCTCGTGATAACGTAGAGTTGATCTGCCGGCTTGTCTTTGTCCCTAAGCCAGGAAACACTGGGAGCACTGTGGATGCAGTGCATTTTGTCAGTGATGATGAACTGTTGCTGCTCCTGATGGTGGTGAGGACGACGACGACGATGATGATGATGATGATGTATGTGTTGATGACGAATATGGGTAGGGCATATAAAATTATAATAATGAAAATAATAGCGAGAAAATGATGACGACGACGATGGTGATGATGATAATTACAACGATGATAAAGAAGATGGGCATTACAAAGTTTTAAACTAGAGGAGCAAAGCTTCCTTGGCTCACTTGTGAGATGGGTCAAGGTCATTCAAAAGAGTATGTTTGTAAAGCTCCTATCACTAGCTATCCTGAAGTAGGGTGTCTCTTGTGTTCATAGTTCCTAAGAAAACGGCAAATGGCGAAATTACAGTTTTCCCAGGACAGCTTCTATGACCTTGACCTTAGGTCAAGGTCATTCAAATGAGATGTGTAAGTGAAGAACTTATCAGTAATTATCATTATGCCAAGTTTGACAGCTCTAGTTTCTGTAGTTTCTGTACAAGTGGTAATGTAAAATTTCACAACAGAGAGCTGTAATGACCTTGACCTTAGGTCATTCGAATGGGTATGTTTGCATAGGTCTCATTGCTGTCTATCATTGTGCCTTGTTTGGTGCATCTGCTGTTTGTTGTTTCCAAGAAAATGCTAACGTTAAAGTCTCCGCAAAACATGTTGAATGGCCTTGACCTTGACTCAAGGAAATTGAATACAAGCCTGCCAGTACAGGTTTTGTCAATGTCTATCATCATGCAAAGTTTGATGCCTCTGGTTCCCCTACATTCTAAGAAAACGGCAATTTTAATTTCCAATGTGACAGCTATTGATGACCTTGACCTTTAGTCAAGGTTATTCAAAATGGTATTTCTTGAAAGGTCTTACTACTGTTTATCAGCAAGCCAGGTTTGGTACTACTGCTGTTTATTGTTTCTGAGAGACTGCAAATGTTAAGGTTTTCGAAGGTTTTCCGCAAAACTGCTTGTGTGGCCTTCACTGAAGTCACTGAATACAGGCATGTCAGTGAAGGTGTTGTCAATGTCTATCATCTTGCAAAGTTTGATGTCTCTGGCTTTCCTAGATTCTTAAAAATTGCCAATGTAAAATTTCCTTACAGACAGCTTTAGTGACCTTGACCTTGCGTCAAGGTCAATCGTTATGGTATGTTTTGAAAGGTCTTATGGTTGTTTATCAGCGTGCCGAGTTTGGTGTCTCTGATGTTCATTGTTTCTGAGAAAATGCCAATGTTAAGGTTTCGGAAGGTTTTCCGCAAAACAGCTTGCATGGCCTTGACCTTGATTAAAAGTCACTAAGTACGGGTATGTCAGTAAAGGTGTTGTCAATGTCCATCACCATGCAGAGTTTGATGTCTCTGGCTTTTTTAGACTCTGAGAAAATGCCAATGTAAAATTTCCAAACAGACAGCTTTAGTGACCTTGACCTTGGATCAAGGTCAATCACTATGATATTTTTTGAAAGGTTTTACGGCTGACTACCAGCGTGTCAAGATTGGTGCATCTGCTGTTCATTGTTTCTGAGAAAATGCCAGGCTTTCCGCAAAATAACTTGCATGGCCTTGACCTTGACTCAAAGTCACTAAATATAGACAGGCCGGTAAAGAGATTGTCAATGTCCATCATCATGCAAAGTTTGATGTATCTGGCTTTTTTAGATTCTGAGAAAATGTCAATGTAAACTTTCCAAACAGACAGCTTTAGTGACCTTGACCTCGGGTCAAGCGTCACGTGACCTTCATTCCCCAGGTTTCGGGGTTGGTCACTCAGTGTCCTCAATTTGCCGTTCATGCACTCACCCCCCCCCCACCCCCCGGTGTATCGAATAATTATGCAGAATGGTGGATTGTTGAATCGAATTTCCTTGTGGAATGACTGCTGAAAAGATATCTCCTTTGATATTTTGAGTATTTGGGGGTTTTGCGGTACAGTGTGTGTGTGTGTGGTGACATTCGGTTTGTGTATGTATGTAGGCACAAGACAGATATGAGTACTTATGTGAGTGTATATATGCAGCCAGCAGTATGTGCGAGTGTGTATATGTATATGCTTTTGTTCCTGGTTTTGTTTTGTGCGGTTGTTCTCTTGTTGGCATTTTTGTTTTGTTTTGTTTTTTTGTTTGCTTTTTTTCTGTTTGCTTGTTGTTGTTGTTGTTGCTTTTGTTGTTGATATTTTCGAAGATTTTCATATGTTTCCTTTTGTTTTCCTATGCCCCTATGGGGAGGGTTGGAAACAAACTTGACTTGATTCGACTTTGTCGGTTATTATTTTGCTCCTACAGCACAGTTTTGTACCGCGCACGAATGTCCCAAGTGTTTTACTCTTTTTCGGTTTTGGCCCTAAATCGAAAATCAGTCAAGATCAACGGTTCCTTGGCGGCTCTTACTGCAGTAAACACGAGTATGATGAAAGTGCAACACTCCCACCAGGCCACGTTTAAATCCATTCTTCTTTGCTTCAGCTTTACACTCCATCTAGACAACTTCGTTCTGCTGCTGACACGCGCAAACTCCGTGTCCCTCATGTCAAGACAAAGACCTTTGGTCAGCGTAGTTATTCATACCAGGGTCCGGATTGTTGGAATGATCTCCAAGTTTCGATCAGATATGCAGACACAAAACTATCTTTCAAATCAAATTTGAAAGCCCACCTCTTCACAGCCTTCAACCAATAACTGTTGCCACATCATCATCTTGCTGGTCGTGTGTGTGTGTGTGTGTGTGTGTGTGTGTCCTCCCGGATACATGGCATTACAATAGAACGACCGTGACGACAGCAGGTGATTAAATGGAAACAACATATTGGGCTGGTGGCCATCCTTTTTTATGTTCTGCGCCTGTGTTTATTTTGTTTGTTTGTTTTTTCTCTGTAGCACTTTCTTTTGTTAGTTTGTTGATTTGTTAGTTTTGTTTTCTGGTTGTGGTTGCCATTTGCTTACTTAAGTTCATGTATGTGTTTTGTTTATGGATTAGTATGTAAGTTTGTATACATGTACGTAAGTGTATTCTCGTATGTTTTTTATGTATGTATAACTGTCCACAAAAAACAAAAAACAAAAACCGAAATCAAACAAATAAAAAAGGGGTTGAACTTACATAAAACTGGAATATACAACTTTAAACACACACACACACACACACACACACACACACACACACACGTGTGTCTGTGAACGCACTTGTAATAGATTTAACAAACAAACAAACAACACATTTCCAGAATTATTTGTTTTTAATTAACATTGGTGTCTTGAGTTATAATCACCCTCAGGCCATGATATCTTTTTTCTTTTTTCTTGAGGGAGGGGGGTGGGGGTGGGGGAGGGGGTTTTAGTATTAACCCTTTCACTGTCAGACATGTTTTGGCCACTCACTGATAGTATCCCTTCACATGACATGCTGTACATGGGAAGCAAAATGTGCCTGTATCTAAGTTGTTTTGCTGGATTTTTCCCCAACCACTAAAACGATAACATTTTGAACTAGTTTGAAATCTGGGCTATTGGCGTGAGCCATCAAGTTCAGTCTGCCACCACGGCAGTGAATGGGTTAATATAGCAGCACATACACTTGTTGCCCAGGTAACATGGCATGGTGCGTGCCCTTGTGCACTGGATTTGTTCCGAGCAGTTGGGTGTTGGGGGTGATTCCGCCCTTCTACGTCAAGACGCAGCAGGGCTGAAACATGAAAACCGCAGGCGAACGTTCTTTTAATTTTCTAGCTCCATATGTTTGGAACTCACTGCCTGTCGAAATTTGTGATCTTTCCACACTGTCCAAGTTTAAATCTAGCCCCTTATCTCAACATTTGACGTGAGCACTTTTACACAATGTTACACTTCAAGTCTACACAATGTATGCACTGAAGGCCGTCCTATGAAGTGTCGCTGGTGTGCACACACACACACACACACAGAGGGGAGGGGGGTGCGGGTCTTACTTCTGTATGCGTCGCGCTTTTGAAACTGGGCAACCATTAACACCCAGTATTAACCCTTTCACTGCCAGACATGTTTTGGCCACTCACTGATAGTATCCCTTCACATGACATGCTGTACATGGGAAGCAAAATGTGCCTGTATCTAAGTTGTTTTGCTGGATTTTCCCCCAACCACTAGAACGACAACATTTTGAACTAGTTTGAAATCTGGGCTATTGGCGCGAGTCATCAAGTTCAGTCTGCCACCACGGCAGTGAATGGGTTAATATCCTTCCCCGTACCCCCTGGGTCAAAAATGGCACACACCTTCCCAAAAATGTTAGTATCTTTGTTCATTTTCACACCAACTCCACCAAATTTCATGACTTTGTCAATGAATAGTTTAGCATTATGTCCTCGAAGTTTGATTTTGTTTTGTTTGTAAATAAAGAAGTTATTAAACTTTAAAGTTGTGTATACCCCTCTGCATACTTTCTGGGTCTGGGGAGACCCATGGTTTAATGTAGGAGCACACCTTCTACGTACTTTCTGGGTCGCTAGAGACCCACGCTTTCAACGAAGCACGCTTCCTTTTTGCCAGGGGTGGGAACTTGAGATCGTGGCGAGATGTGCGCACGATGAGGGTTGCCGATGTATCATCAGACCACCACCTTCTTGCAACAACATTGAGACTTCGGCTTAAGAGACACACCAACGCCAACAACACAAGGACCAGGTACAACGTTGGACTACTCAGGAACACAGACACACAAGCAGCATTCCGGATTAGCCTTTCCAACAGGTTCCAGCCACTGCGAGGCCTGATAGAAGACAGTAGAATGGACATCGAGACAGAAGGAACGGATCTCTGCTGTTACCATCGAGAAACTGGAAGTTAGGAAAGAGAAGAAAACTGCACTGAACACGAGCCGAACAAGAAGAGATAAGGCAAAGGTACAAGAAGAATACACAGCAGCTGACAGAGAAGTGAAGAGGAGCACCAGGAAGGACCAGAGGGACTACATCGACAACCTGGCCATTCAAGCAGAGGAAGCAGCCCGACAAGGGAATCTAAAAGACCTTTACCAGGTGACCAAGAAGCTCGCGGGCAAATTTCAGCAGACAGACAAACCAGTGAAGGACAAGAACGGGCACCCACTGACAACAACTGAGGAACAGCTGAAGCGATGGGCAGAACACTTCAGGGAGCTGTTAAATCGCCCCATCCTTGAAACACCACCAGACATCCCACCAGCAGAGACAGAACTACCCATCAACTGCGACAAGCCCTCTAAGGTTGAGATCAGGAAAGCCATCATGACACTGAGAAATGGGAAAGCTGCAGGACCGGACGAGATACCAGCAGAAGCCATCAAAGCACACACATGTCGTCAACATGCTGCACAGCCTATTCAGCAAGATCTGGGAGAAGGAAGAGGTGTCAGCCCAGCGGAAAGAAGGGATCGTCATCAAGCTGCCAAAGAAAGGGGACCTCAGGGACTGCAGCAACTACCGAGGGATCATGCTCCTGTCATTGGCAGGCAAGGTTCTCAACAGAATTTTACTGGAGAGGATGAGGGAGGCAGTTGACCCCATGCTCCGAGACCAGCAGGCGGGCTTTCGCAGGAACAGGTCCTGCGCTGACCAGATCGCCAGCCTACGCATCATTATTGAGCAGTCACTTGAGTGGAACTCCCCCCTCTACACCAACTTCATAGACTATGGGAAGGCTTTCGACAGTGTAGACAGAGAGTCGCTGTGGAAGCTGCTAAGGCACTACGGAGTTCCTGGGAAGATCATCTCCCTGATCCGGTGCACCTACCAAGACATGAGCTGCAGGATTGCCCATGCCGGCCAGTTGACAGAAAGCTTCAAGGTGAAGACCGGAGTCTGCCAGGGATGCCTGTTGCCCCCATTCCTCTTCCTCCTGGTCATCGACTGGATCATGAAGACCACCACAACAGGCAAGAAAACGGGATACAGTGGACACTCTGGACACAGCTGGATGACCTCGACTTTGCGGACGACCAGGCGCTCCTGTCTCACAGCCACAGCCAGATACAGGACAAGACTACTAGGAGCCACATCCGCTGGAACAGGGCTCAAGATCAACAGGAAGAAAACTGAGCTGATGAAGATCAACACCACTGCCAACACACCAGTCACATTGGGTGGAGAGTCCATCAGGGAGGTAGAGTCTTTTGTCTACCTGGTGAGTGTGGTTGATGGACAGGGAGGCACAGACCGTGACGTCACAGCCAGAATCGGCAAGGCAAGAGCAGCAATGGTCATGCTGAAGAACGTATGGGCATCCAAAGTTGTCAGCATAAGAACCAAACTTCGCATCTTCAACTCCAACGTGAAGTCAGTTCTGCTCTGCGGATGCGAAACATGGAGGACAACGAAGACGATACAGCAGAAGATCCAGACATTTCTCAACACCTGTCCGTGGCGCATCTTCAACATCCGATGGCCAGAGAAGATCCGGAACGAAGAGCTGTGGGAGCGAGCGGGGCAGGAACCAGTGGCCAAGCAGATCCTGCGGAGGAAGTGGGGACTGGACACACCCTCAGGAAGCCATCATCCAGTACCACACGCCAAGCCCTGACAAGGAACCCGCAGGTGAAAAGGAAGAGAGGCCGGCCTCGCAACAGCTGGAGCCGGGACACTGAGGCAGAGCTATATAAGCAGGGGAACAACTGGACTGGAGTGGCAAGAACAGCCCAGAACAGAGTGCGATGGCGAAGGGTTGTCGATAGCCTATGCTCCACTTGGAGCCAAGGGCCTAAGTAAGTAAGTCTGGTGATCCAGGATGTACGCAATAGGGTATTCAGCAAATACGCTATATAAATACCATGGGTCTGTGGAGACCCAGGAGGTACGCAATGGGATATTCAGCGAAAACACTATATATGTACCATGGGTCTCTGGAGACCCAGGAGGTACGCAATGGGATATTCAGCGAAATCACTATATATATATATATATATATACCATGGGTCTCTGGAGACCCAGGAGGTACGTCGTGTGAGTTTCAGAAGAAGGAGTTACCACGGGCAAGAGAGCAGCACACACACTGGTTGCCCTGGTAACATGGGATGGTGCTTGCACTTGTGCACTGGATTTGTTCCGAGCAGTTGGGTGTTGGGGGTGATTCCGCACTTCTACGGCAAGACGCAGCAGGGCTGAAACATGAAAACCGCAGGCGAACGTTCTTTTAATTTTCTAGCTCCATATGTTTGGAACTCACTGCCTGTCGAAATTTGTGATCTTCCCACACTCTCCAAGTTTAAATCTAGCCCCTTATCTCAACATTTGACGTGATCACTTATACACAATGTTACACTTCAAGTCTACACAATGTATGCAATGAAGGCCGTCCTATGAAGTGTCGCTGCTGTGGACACACACACACACACACACACACACACACACACACACACACACATGTGCGTTCCTATGTGTTCTCCAATGCGACTTCGAGAACAGCTGCAGTCAATTTTTAGTAATATTATATTTGATGTGACATCAGACACACGTTGTCTGCATAGGGTATGAGCTAATTGCGATCTAACAAGATGGCCACCAGGCCAATATGTTGTTTCCATTCAATGACCTGCTGTAGTCACAGTCGTAGTCGTTGTGTCATGTATGCAGCCCGCGCGCACACGAACGCAAGCTCTCTAACATCAAGCATGCTGGCATAAAGAAAGTACTGGAAACCCTTTCCGTGCCTCTATGCACTTGCAAAACCCCAAACACATAAGGTCGTGTGAGCTCAACTAGCTGGTTGACGTCACAAACTTTTTGGCGTATATGAGGTTCTACATGGGTGAATGAATTCTTGTAATAAAGTCGTTCCCCTTTGACAGAGTTACTTCCCGCAGACCTGACTGACAGACGATTGCTTACTGGTATCGGAGAAGAGACCCTCTCTCTCTCTCTCTCTCGCCTTAGACGCGCGCACGCACGCACGCACGCACGCACACACACACACATTATGCTTCTGAGTGTGAGTCAGTGGCAAAAACGACACCCACTGAAATTCTCGCTTTCCACATGTCAAGTTGTAGAGATCGCGAAAAGATGCTGCATTTCGATGCAATATAATTTCTAGACCATCCCAGAACATGCTGGTGCAGTAACATCAGTAGATTACGTCACCTTGGAAAGATTTCGAACCTTCCAGCAAGTTGAGGAATGTTCTAGATCTGACCTGTTCAGTACGTAAGCAGCCCTGCACAGCGTTCTGGATTCTTCTTCTTTCATGAATTTGTTCTCCGCGCATATTCTGTTCATAAAGTATTGGAGTTGTATTCTGTTGTATCCCGTATCTTCTCTGCGAGTGCACGAAGATGGCGACATAGCAGAAGTATCTATGTCCAAAAAAATGGAGTGGTTTAGGTAAATATTACGCCTTTAAACGCCAGAAAGCCATTTTTTCTGAAAAGCGCGATAACTTGCAAATCGTGTGGGCAATCGTACCTGGATCGGGACTTCTAGTCAACAATCTTGATTCATTTAGAAAACCCAAATTTGAAATCGATCGGTTCAGTATTTTCTGAACAGGGTTCACATGCAATGTCAGCTCAGGCTCGGCTTACATGAAAACTATAAGAGCGACCATTTTCTAGTAGTGACTCTGTTCAGAGTCCGTATTCAAGCTATCTACTGCCCAAAAAATTGAGTGATTTAAATAAATATTACGCCTGTAATCGAAAGAGAACTAACTTGTCTCAAAACGGCGATAACTCCCAAATCCCTTAAGCAATCATCACACGCTTGGTTGCTCTAATGTAACATTTTGATATATTTGGATACCCCAAATTTGAAGCCATTCGGTTGAGTATTTTCGAAGAAACGGGCCTGGACACAATTCACACACACACACACACACACACACACACACACACACACACACACACAGACACACAGACGGCACTCATTGAGGAGGAGAAGTGCGTTCGGCGCACCATACACGTCAGCATCGGAGACGCACGCTTCTTACGTCATTGTCAGAGTTACACTTGCAAAATCGTCTCTGCGGGAGATCGGCAGTGACGTGCGTTTGTACCACAGATGCCTATGAACTTGGAAATTTTAGCCCGTCGTATGATGTTGTTTCCATTACTATGGAAACAACATAAAAAGGTTGCACGGCGATCATTTCCAAAACTAAAACAGTATTCATGCTATCAAAGTAATAAAAAAAAATCAAACAAACAAGGAGGAATGGTCCCATCCCATAAAGCTGTCTCTCCAAATTTCACGCTATTTTATCTGTTTTGTTGTTTGTTGTTGTTGTCAGTTATTTTTCTTTCTCTCTTCAAGTGTCTATCTAAGACCTACCAAAGACACTAGACCCGACACGCTATAGCGGATCTAGAATCTTAGCATAGAGGGAGAGAGAGAGATGACGTCAAATCCGTGATCGAAACATTTGACGTCAGCCTCACAGACGCAGGTCTTCTGACACTGTGTTACACAGTGACCTGTGTAACGCTCGTCAAAGGACAGACCGGACGGTCACGACTTTAATTAATGTAAGTGTCTCCTTTTTTGGCTCCCTTGTGTAACAATGGGAGTCTATGTTATAACCCTCCGTCGTCTGTCTGTGTGTGTGTGTGTGTGTGTGTGTGTGTGTGTGTCTGTCTGTCTGTGTGTCCGCAGTAAACCTTAACATTAGCATTTTCTAAGAATCTACAAACAGCAGAGTCACCAAACTTGGCATGCCGATAGACAGCCATAAGACCTTTCAAAATAGATCATTTTGAATGACCTTGACTCAAGGTCAAGGTCACTAAAGTTGTCTGTTTGAAAATTTTACATTGGCATTTTCTTGGAGTCTACAAATACCAGAGGTTTTCAACTTTGCATGATGATAGACATTGATAAGAACTTTACAGATTTACATGTATTTAATGGCCTTGTTTGAAGGTCAAGGCCAGACAATCTATTTTCCGCATTTCCGTAGAAAACCTTAACATTGGCATTTTCTCAGAATTTACAAACAGCACAGGCACCAAACTTGGCATGCTGATAGACAACCATAAGACCTTTCAAAATATATCATTTTGAATGACCTTGACTTAAGGTCAAGGTCACTAAAGCTGTTTGTTTGACAATTTTGTATTGGCATTTTCTTGGAATCTACAAAAACGGGAGGTTTTAAACTTTGCATGATAATAGACATTGATAAGAACTTTACAAATGTACATGTATTCAATGGCCTTGTGTCAAGGTCAAGGCTATACAAGCTATTTTCCGCATTTCCACAGTAAACCTTAACATGGGCATTTTCTCAGAATCTACAAAAAGCAGAGGCACCAAATTTGGCACGCCTATAGGCAGCCGTAAGACCTTTAAAAATATATCATGTTGAATGACCTTGACTAAAGGTCAAGGTCACTAAAGCTGTCTGTTTTAAAATTTTGCATGGGCATTTTCTTGGAATCTACATAAACCAGAGGTTTTAAACTTTACATGGTGATAGCCATTGATAAGAACTTTACAGATATACATGTATTCAATAGCCTTGTGTCAAGGTCAAGGCCGTACAAGCTATTTCTGTGAAACCGTAACATTGGGATTTTCTAAGAAATAACAAACAGCAGAGGCGCCAAACTTGGCATGCTAATAGACGTGGATAAGACCTATATATCCATACCACTTTAAATGACCTTGACTCAAGGTCAAGGTTATTAAAATGTCTGTTGTGAATTTCAATACTACTGTTTTTGGAGAAACTACAAATACTAGACTCATCCAACTTGGTGTAATGATAGACATTGATATCTTATTTGAATGACCTTGACCCAAGGTCAAGGCCATATATTCAATGTTGGGGGAAAAAGTGTAATATTGCCAGGAACTAAGAACACCAGAGACAACTTGCTTGGCTTGATGATAGATAGTGATAAGATTTTTACAAACATACTCTTTTGAATGACCTTGACCCCTGTCACAAGGGAGCCATGGAGGCTTTTGCCTTTCTAGTTCTTCTGGACATTACCGCCTAAACACCCTTTCCACTTATCTAGTATCTGTCCTTGTCGTCAGTAGGGGAGGAATGGCGAGACAACACGCCGTATGAGTACTGACTTCGCTTTACTATTACTTGCTCTTCATTTTTATAGCCTTTTGTGGTTCACAGTCCAGGGGGCACCGGCACCGGGCACCTGTAAGTAGCCCGGGCCATTATAATTCACCGCCTAAAATACCCTTGCTCCTTATCTAGTATCTGTCTTTTTGGTCAAGTTGGGGAGGAATGGCGGGACAACACGCCGAATGAGTACTGACTTCGCTATACTAATACTTTTTTTTTCCATTTTTTATAACCATTTGTGGTTCACAGTCCAGGGGGCGCCGGCACCAGGCACCTGTAAGCAGCCGGGCCATTATAATTAATCACCCAAAATACTCTGGCCACTTATCTAGAACCTGTCCTTTTCGTCAGTAGGGGAGGAATGGCGGGATGACACGTCGTATGAGTGCTGGCCTCGCTATATTGTAACTTGCTTTTCGCCACATTAAAATCTCAGCTCAGGGATCATCGGCACCGGGTACCTGTGAGACAGCCGGGCCTATATATTGGATGGGGACACTGGCTGAGGGGAGGAGGAAGAGAAACGACACAAGAGACCAGCAGCCTCCAGGCCGGACTGAACACCGCGGCGAAGCTCTTTGGCGAATAGCGCTGGGGAGTAGTAGATTAGTAGCTGTTGCGTGATGTTTTTGAATATTGTGCAACGTTAACAAAAGTAAATTCACTAGACTGTCAAATGTTAGGCCAATAAAGGTGGATGCCACAGCCGTTTGAAGGCACCAACAAAAGAACGTGGCACCACTACTTCTACTAGAAGAACTTTGTTTCCTGTGTGCTGCATTTGTCGAGCGCCTGTGTACGTCTGTCTGTGACTCTGTGTTGTAACAACTGTGACAGAGGATGTTTGTCTTGTGGTTTCCCTGTTGGTGTTGTGATTTCCCTGACTGAATTAAGTTTTACATAAAATCTGGAAAATGTAGACTGAGGGCTGGTGAAATGTCTTGTGATTGCCCTGTTGCTTTTGTGACTTCCCTGACTGAATTAAATTTTAAATAAAATCTGGAAGATCTAGAAGGCTAGAACACACATCCTCTGTCAGACGACGTTCGTGAGGCTGACGTCAAATGTTTAGTTCACAGACAAAATCTGTAAATATCGTCACCGCCTCCGACGTTTCACCAGCCCTCTAGATCTCCCAGATTTTATGTAAAAATTAATTCAGTCATGAACATCACAAAAGCAACAGGGAAATCTCAAGTACCACCCGTCAGAGGTCCAGCGTGAGACTGACGTCAAATGTTTCGTTCACAGAATTGACGTCATCCCTCTCTCTCCTAAGATTGTAGATCCGCTATAGCGTAGCGGATCTAGTGTCTTTGATACGTCTTACAGACTTGAAGAGAGAGAGAGAGAGAGAGAGAGAGAGAGAGAGAGAGAGAGAGAGAGAGAGAGAGAGAGAGAGAGAAAAAAACAAAAAACAAACCACAAACAAACCAAAAAAACAGTCAAACAACAAACAAACAACAACAACAACAAAACCCCGCCAACAACAATAACAACAATACAGACAAAATAACATGAAATTTGGAGAAACAACTTTATGGGATGGGGCCAGTCCTCCTTGTTATCACTGAAACTTGTTGCTGCGCGCAGCGAAATCTGCGCCATCCCATAAAGCTCTTTCTCTGTAGAGAACAAACTTAAAAATGGTGTGATAAAAAAGAAAAGAAAAAGAAAACGCATGAAACGCAAGACAACCAAATTTTCTCAAAAGTTCGATGACTCAAAAATCATATATGCAACAACAGCTCCCTCAGGTGCTCTATTAAAAGATCTTGATACATTTGGAGACCCCATTCGGCTCCGTATTTTCGGAGATACAGGCCTGGAAACACACGCACACGGCTGAGACCGCGTCCCCGTGCACCATACGTGTCTGTGTCGATGCGATGACGTATTGTCAGAGTTAGACTTGCGCCATCGTCTCTTCTTACAACGGCAGTGACGTGAGTTTGCTTCACAAAAGCGTGCCTTTGAAGGTGGTAAAGTTAGCCCGTCTTATTAGGAGACGCTAACACATGCACTAACGACAGAGGAATCTCATTATTACGTACAGTTACCGGCCCGGCCCCCGTAGTGTAGTGGTTAGCATTTCGGACCATAGACCGAGAGACTTGGGTTTGAATCTCTGCCGAGGCAAGAAGGATTTGTCCAACTTAGGTCGGCTCCTACCCAGAGTGGGCGTGGTATGGGCATAATGGAGTCGCCACAAGGCCGAGACATACCCCCCCCCCCCCCACACTTAACGGGTGAGACTTTGAGGGTGCTTCCCTTGTTATGACACATTTCATGTGGATGATTACTCGACCAGAACCGCAGGTGCCCTAGTTCCCGGGCCTAGTTAACGCCAGGAAGCGCAATCTCAAACCACATGAACCTCCTCATCCACCTCCTCATCATGCATAATGAAATATTGCCCCAGCTTCCCAGCCCTCCGTGGATTGCAGCCGTCACCTGGTTAAATACCACGGACGCTGGAAAAAAGTTGGGGCATCAAAAAAAAAAAAAAAAAAAAGTATCAGTACCGGTAGTGTCAGTGGTACTATGACCTGCACACATATATTTGTAATGATTTTGTGACGTAGCTTTTTACATAAGTAATATCTCACCGAATCAGAGCCGTGGCAACAAGCAGTATCAGGGCGATTTTGAACATCTTCTGGCTTCCGGAGTTTTTTCCCTTTGCTCTGGAAAACATAGGACAGACAGGGAATCAGGCAGCTGTGGGTTCATTTCATTTGTTAACAGTTTAAGAGCCTGGTCTAGTGGGCGTGTGTGGTATAACGTCCGTTTCCACTACATACGGGGGATATCAAAGACGGGGCAACGATGAAAAACCAGCACACATACTTATCCCCAGCCGCGATTCGAAATGTTTAAAGCCAGGGTGACACCATTTTAGATCTCAAAATCTCTATATACAATCATTAAAGATTTTGATATGAAAGTAATGAAAATAAAGGATTAATTAAGATGAAACAAACTTTACAAGCAATTATTATTCATACATACTATCAAAAACACTATTCCTACGGGCTAGGAATATATTTAACTGGTGGAAATACAGGTTAGTAACGGGAATAGAGGTAAGAGGCAGGAATAAATTTAAGTGAGGTAAGATTTTGTTCGTAGGAACAGAATTAAGAGGTACGAATACTGTTAAGTAACAGGAATGGAGTAAAGTGTGGTTGACATTCATCTACAAATTTAATTCAAAATATTTCATTGTCTGTTTAAGAAATAAAATCGAAAACATAAAATTGTCTTTGCCACTCAAGTATAATTATATAAAAATACAGTCATTAAAGATCTTGATATAAAAGTAATTAAAATAGAATTAATTAAGATGAAAGACACTTCACAAGCAAGTATTAATCATACAAATTGCCGTTTACTCACGCTGTCTCCGCCGGTCACCACAGATACGTTCACAGTGAGAGCTGTCCAAAGTCAGGTCTCCAGCGTGATTTTTGCCCAACTGCTGTTTAAACTAGAGTCAGTCACGTGATCTAGACCACTTTCAGTCAGTTGAGAACTCAGCCTCCCGGCCAGCTCTCTGCTGCGCAGTACGCAGGTCACCTCAGCTCTAGGCTGGATTATTCGGGCTGTATTCAGAACTGATTTTATGCTGTAGTCAGTCGGAAATTGAATTGAATTATTTGTGTATATATGAAACCGAAAGGCAAAACTAATTTGAATGGAGTTATTTGTTTATTGGTGAACAGAGAGGCAAACCTGACTTGGCACAGACAACAAAATTCTAGACCACACGCAAAACTATATTGTATCATTAACGAAAACACATTATTATCAATCGTTTTTTTTTCTTAACATTATTGGTAGAAAATGGACACGAATCTCATTATTTTTTTTAATAGATATATTTCCATAACTGAGACCACCTAAGTGTACGGGTGAGGCTCATCGCGGTGTTCACGTGACTTTTTTTTGAGAATTTTAGAGGTTTCGGGCGACCGTTCACAATAATTATAACAGACCACCCAGCAACTACTTCATTTACATACAAATCAGCTTTCTTTTCCAGTTCAGTTTCCGAACGCCACCGGAGCTGATTGCGATAAATTCACTTGTAGCGACATTGGAACTTGTTTATTGAAAGATCTCCTTTCTCAATGGAAATATATATATATATATATATATATATATATATATATATATATATATATATATATATATATATATATATATAAATATATATATATATATATGAGGTCGTCTCAAAAGGCCGTATATTCGAAATATGTTCTCCCCCCCCCCCCCTTCTCTTTCTTTTTAAGTTGCTTTATGAGACGGGGCAGATTTTGCTACTCGCAGCAGCAATTTCAGTGATACAAAACAAGACTGTGACGTTTCTCCACACAATACATACTTTCACGCACACGTAAGGAAATCTGCGTCATAGACACTTGACGTGCACACTATGCTGCTGCGTTGTATTTGGCGGGAGTTGTGAGACGTGTGAAACGTCGGAGGCAATGACGATACGTGCTTATTTTGTCTGTGAACTAAGCGTTTGACGTCAGCTTCACACTGGTGGTATGACAGATGATGTTTGTGCATGTCTTGTGATTTCCCTGTTGCTTCATCTTATGTGCAAATTACCCCTACCTCGTAAATATTTTTTTTTTTTTTACACAAAACCAGTCAGAGCTACAGAGCTGTAGCACGAATACAGGCAGTGTGATAAGGTGAACTTCCAAATTCTAGAAAATGAACTAATTTCAACAACTTTTTCGAAAAAAAATCGTAACATGACCGATCTGTTTAAATGGGCGATAACTCTTCTGAAAATGCGACAGGATAAAAATCGTGAAAGGTAGCTCTGGAGAAGGTGAATTCCCATTTTATCTCAAAGTAAAAAGGCCTCCAACAAGGTGGTTTAGGAGATAGTCATCATTAAATCCGTCCCAGCACACACACACACACACACACACACACACACACACACACACACACACACACACACACACACACACACACACACACACACACACACACACGTCTCACAACTCCCGCCAAAAGAACGCAGCAGCATAGGGTGCACGTCAGTGTCTATGACGCAGATTTCGTTACGTCACTATGTGCGTGAAAGTATGTATTGTGTGGAGAAACGTCACAGTCTTGTTTTGTATCACTGAAACTTGCTACTGCGCGTAGCAAAATCTGCCCCGTCTCATAAAGTTGTTTAATTTAGCCCGTCTCATAATGTGGTGTCCTGGATTCCATTACTATGGAAACAACATAAAAATACAGTCATTAAAGATTTTGATATAAAAGTAATTAAAATAGAATTAACTTGATTAAGAGTATTAATCATACAAATCGCCGATCACTCACGCTGTCTGAGTGTTAGTTGAGAACTCAGCCTCCCGGCCAGCTCTCCGGTGCGCAGTACGCAGGTCACCTCAGCTGTAGGTTGGATTATTCGGGCTGTATCCAGAACTGATTTTATGCTGTAGTCAGTCGGAAATTGAATTGAATGATTTGTGTATCCAGTATATGAAACCGGAAGGCAACACTAATTTGAATTAGATTATTTGCTTACTGGGGAACAGAGAGGCAAAACTGACTTGGCACGGACAACAAAATACTAGACCACACGCAAAACTATTGCATCATTAAACGAAAACTCATTGGCATAGACAACAAAATACTAGACCACACACAAAACTATTGTATCATTAAACGAAAACTCATTGGCACAGACAACAAAATACTAGACCACACACAAAATTATTGTATCATTAAACTAAAACACATTATCATCAATCATTTAAAAAAAAAATATTGGTAGAAAATGGACATGAATCTCCTTCATTTTTACAGATATATTTCCATAACTGAGACCACCTAAGTACAGTACTCCTCGCTTATGGTGACCCCCCACGGGACCAAAATTTTTTTTGGATCTTATCCGAGGAGCACTTTAATCAGTCCTCTGATAAGACCAACTACCAGCAAAAAACTTGATGTTATCCGAGGAGCTCAATATTATCCGAGGAGCTCAATATTTGGCGATTATGTCATTTTTTTTTCACATTTTAGACCGAAAGACTTTCCGCCAAACGGTCGCACCCCCCACCCCCCTTTTTTATTTTTTCTTCGAACCCTGTGGATCTCAAGCCCCCTCCAAACATCTTCCTTGCCCCTGTTACATGGTTGAGTGTATTGATGAACTTGTTCCAATGATCACTTGCATTGTAAACGGTTCTCTTATCACAGGTACTGTTCCCAGTCTGTTTAAACACGCTGTTGTGACGCCCCTTCTGAAGAAGCCGGGACTCGATCTAATAACATGTATCTAGGACAGGAAGTGGGGGCAGTTATTCGGCACGGTTTTGCCGCTGTTTCTTGGCACTGTGTGAACTCTGCAACTGTGACAGAATTGACTGTGCTTGCACGGTCGACTCTGTAAAATAATTTTCAGACACTTCAGAAAGCTTTTTGTTGGGAGGTTAGATCTTTAAGCAGGCTTGTAAGTGTCTGGGTGCAATAGCTTTGATAAACCGATAAAAGGGAAATTGGTCGGTAGTTATTTGGGTCTGCCATCTCTCTTGATTTAGGCAGGGACTGTCTGCCATCTCTCTTGATTTAGGCAGGGACTGTCTGCCATCTCTCATGATTTAGGCAGGGATCTACATAGAATGTCCCTGATTTAGGTAGTGGAATCACTTTTGCGTGTTTTAGCGGGGCGGTCGGTGGTCTAGTGGTTAAGAGACCTGTCACCAATGCGAGAGGTCAGGGGTTCGAGTCCCACTCGGGGCAAAGAATTTTTCCTTCTCGTATGTGGCACCGTTCATTCGGGCCGATCGTCGGGGGTTCTCTCCGGGTACTCCGGCTTCCTCCCCCTCTGCTTTGGAAATGTTCAGCCCACCAAATTTGAAAAATAAATGTAATTCTAAATTCCGAAACTTAAATAGCTGAGCTGACCCTTCGCACCACGTGATTGTAATGTGTTTATGTCCGGTGTGTGAGAGAATGTGTGATTCACGTGAGCGTGCGTGTTGGGTTCAGTTCGCGGCGCTTTGAGCCGATTCATGAAATTGGGTAAAGCGCCTATATAATACTCATTATTATTATTATTATTATTATTATTATTATTTTTGCTTGATAAAGAGATTATAAATATAAGTAAGGGAGTTGACAATATATGGTAAAGACAGCTTGAAGATCTGGGGGCTGATGTCATCGGGTCCTACTGACTTTTTTTGGTTGTTTGTTTTTCATGCTACTGATTAATTTCCCTACTTCATGAACTGCTATGGGAGGTATACTAAAGGGAGCAGAACCGGCTGTTCTTCTGTTACAGAAATCGACCAGTACGTCTGGACAGATATATTCATGTTTTTTTCCTGCGACTTTGCTAAGGATTCAACCATGGAGATAAAGTGCTTATTAAATAAATCAGAGGTAAGATAACTGGGTATTGCTGCAGAGCTATTATTAGAACTTCGCGTAAGGGAGTTAACGAGAGAGAGGGCTGGGTGGGGTGGGTGTTTGGAGGTTTAACGTCCTTTTCCACCTCGTACGGGTGATGCCAAAGACGGGGCAACGACGAAAGAGCCAGCACAAACATTTGGCCCCAGCCGTGATACGAACTTTCGACCCGTCATTTCAGGGGTCGGTACACGTCTTCGCATGCTTTGTAGTAATGATGACACTCTTCGAGAGCGTATCCAGGAGTATGCAAGATATTTTGCAATGTCTGGATGGAAATTTGACCAGGCTGTACGGGAACTGAACAAAGGTGCTCAGAAGGACAGAAAGAGAGTCCTCCAAAAACCACGAAAGAAAAAGGGAAGAAACTGGCTTGGGTTACTAACTCTGACCCCCGAGTCCCTTCTAAGTCTTCCATTCTGATGAGTAATTTTCCAATTCTGTATTCCAACCCAGAGAATGAGAAAATCGTTTCCCGTAAACTCATAATTTCAGCTGAAAGACGCCGCAGAAACTTGGGCGAAATTTATAAGCCAACAGTCCCCAAGAGATTCACCCCTCACGGCCCCCAAGCTCAGCCAGGTTTCTTCCCTTGTACTGCCAAGCGATGTGACACATGCTCCCATTCCAAGGAAGTCCATCAGTTTAACCATGGGATGGTAGAATGTGGAACATCAGGCAGAACTTGACATGTATCATGCCTAACCTGATTTATGTGATACAGTGTGACTGCAGCCCTGAGAACATCTACATTGGTTCTACCAAAAAACTTAAGCTGAGATGGGCCAACCGTAAGAGCGATATCAAAACTGGCAAAGTTACGAAATGCCAGCTAGCCGCTCATGTCTATCAGAACCCACATGCAGCTGACCCTCAGCTCCACTTCTTCACCATTTTTGCAATAGAACGAGTGGAGCAAGAAAAGGACCTCATCAAGAGGGAGATTTGGTGGCAGTGTAATTTAGGCACCATCTTTTCTGGCCTCAACACCAGGAAAGATCTAGCCACCATGCTGCGTCTTGGTAAGAGAATCCTTTTCTAGAACAGAAGGATGGAATCTGACAGGCATCAGCGAGAGGTTTCGGTCCAGTAATCCAGTAATTCGTGTACAGTTTGCAGGTCTTCTCAGGGTTGGAGAGAGAGATGATGATGATGATGATGATGATGAAACTTTATTTATCAACGGTAAAAGTTTTGACAGAAATTCGCCAGTTTGCAAACTTGCCGTTGCTAATGCTACAGAGACTATCTACTAAAACAATAACAAATAAAAGAATAGTAATATTAAAATAGAAAAAAAAAGTTTAGAAAGATAAATCAAAACAGAAAATTATGCACTAAACTACAGGAAACAAAACCATAGAGAAAATCGTCCGTCAGGTCCAAACGCATTCACACACACGTGCGACCTTTGCAAACACAAATCATACAATGAAATGGCGTTGAGAGAGCACGTGAAAGAGCAAGAACATTATTATTGACGTAAGGATTGCGTCATAACCCTGACGTCATTTATTTTGTATTTTGTATTTCGTATTCCCCTGATGAAGGGCTCGCTGAGGGCCCAAAAATTTGGGCTCCATGTCTTGTTAATAATAATAGTTGATCACAGCTCTCAATGAGTTTCTTTTCTAGTTATATATTGGGGGTTTCACGTCCTTTTCCACTACATACGGGTGATATCAAAGACGGGGCAACGATGAAAAAGCCAGCACAAATACTTGGACCCAGCCGGGATACGAACTCACGACCCGAGCATTAGAACTGACAGTCGGGGCAGACTGACAGACAAATGGACGGAGGTGTTACTGGAAATATACTCTGGCCGACACCTCCTCCCCCCCCCCCCACACACATAGATCCTCATCATAATCACCGTAGAAGTTTCTCCACCTCCCCCCCCTCCACCCGGCCCGCACCATCACGCCCAACAGTGCATCTCAATGCCCAGCATGGATCAATAGTGGTTGAGCCATCTGCACAGCATCCTGACTATAATTCCGTCATTTGCAGGACTGGGTGACTGGGTGATAATATTATTGATGTACGGAGGCCCGGCCCGGTAAGCGAGTAGACGTAATCATGATGCGCTAACTGTCTAGTCGGTGTCTATCGAGGTCACATGCCCGGTGGACCTACGGAAAAATCAGTACAAGGACGTAACGGTTGCATTGTGACGTGGTGTAGAGACAAGAGGGTCGGGTGAGTGGGTGTTTGGGGGTTTAACGTCCTTTTCCACCACATAGGGTGATATCAAAGACGGGGCAACGACGAAAAAGCCAGCACAAATATTTGGCCCCAGCCGGGATACGAACTCACGACCCGAGCATTAGAAGTCCAACGCTCTACCGTTCGACCACCCCGGCTCCCCGTAGAGACAAGAACTTGGCGGAAGCTAGCTCGTGATAACGTAGCGGTGATCTGCCGGCTTGTCTTTGTCCCTAAGCCAGGAAACACTGGGAGCACTATGGATGCAGTGCATTTTGTCAATGATGATGAACCTGTTGCTGCTCCTGATGGTGGTGAAGACGACGACGACGACGACGACGATGATGATGATGATGAATGTGTTGATGACGACTATGGGTAGGGCATATAAAATTATAATAATGAAAATAATAGCAAGAAAATGATGACGACGACGATGGTGATGATGATAATTACAACGATGATAAAGAAGATGGGCATTACAAAGTTTTAAAGTAGAGGAGCAAAGCTTCCTTGGCTCACTTGTGAGATGGGTCAAGGTAATTCAAAAGAGTATGTTTGTAAAGCTCCTATCACTAGCTATCCTGAAGTAGGATGTCTCTTGTGTTCATAGTTCCTAAGAAAACGGCAAATGGCGAAATTTGGTCAAGGTCATTCAAATGAGATCTGTAAGTGAAGAGCTTATCAGTAATTATCATTATGCCAAGTTTGACAGCTCTAGTTTTTGTAGTTTCTGTACAAGTGGTAATGTAAAATTTCACAACAGACAGCTGTAATGACCTTGACCTTAGGTCATTCGAATGGATATGTGTGCATAGTTCTCATTGCTGTCTATCATTGTGCCTTGTTTGGTGCATCTGCTGTTTGTTGTTTCCAAGAAAATGCTAACGTTAAAGTCTCCGCAAAACATGTTGAATGGCCTTGACCTTGACTCAAGGAAATTGAATACAAGCATGCCAGTACAGGTTTTCAATGTCTATCATCATGCAAAGTTTGATGCCTCTGGTTGCCCTACATTCTGAGAAAACGGCAATTTTAATTTCCAATGTGACAGCTATTGATGACCTTGACCTTTAGTCAAGGTTATTCAAAATGGTATTTCTTGAAAGGTCTTACTACTGTTTATCAGCAAGACAGGTTTGGTGCTACTGCTGTTTATTGTTTCTGAGAGACTGCAAATGTTAAGGTTTTCGAAGGTTTTCCGCAAAACTGCTTGTGTGGCCTTCACCTTGATTCTAAGTCACTGAATACAGGTATGTCAGTGAAGGTGTTGTCAATGTCTATCATCTTGCAAAGTTTGATGTCTCTGGCTTTCCTAGATTCTTAAAAATTGCCAATGTAAAATTTCCTTACAGACAGCTTTAGTGACCTTGACCTTGCGTCAAGGTCAATCGTTATGGTACGTTTTGAAAGGTCTTATGGTTGTCTATCAGCGTGCCGAGTTTGGTGTCTCTGATGTCATTGTTTCTGAGAAAATGGCAATGTTAATGTTTTGGAAGGTTTTCCGCAAAACAGCTTGCGTGGCCTTGACCTTGACTAAAAGTCACTAAGTACGGGTATGTCAGTAAAGGTGTTGTCAATGTCCATCACCATGCCGAGTTTGATGTCTCTGGCTTTTTTAGACTCTGAGAAAATGCCAATATAAAATTTTCAAACAGACAGCTTTAGTGACCTTGACCTTGGGTCAAGGTCAATCACTATGATTTTTTTGAAAGGTTTTACGGCTGACTACCAGCGTGTCAAGTTTGGTGCATCTGCTGTTCATTGTTTCTGAGAAAATGCCAATGTTAAGGTTTCATCAGGCTTTCCGCAAAACAACTTGCATAGCCTTGACCTTGACTCAAAGTCACTAAATATAGACAGGCCGGTAAAGATATTGTCAATGTCCATCATCATGCAAAGTTTGATGTATCTGGCTTTTCTAGATTCTGAGAAAATGCCAATGTAAACTTTCCAAACAGACAGCTTTAGTGACCTTGACCTTGGGTCAAGGTCAATAATTATGGTATATTTTGAAAGGTTTTATGGCTGTCTATCAGCAGATTAATTTTGGTGTCTCTGCTATTTGTAGATTCTGAGAAAAGGCCAATGTTAAGGTTTACTGCAGACACACAGACACACAGACACACACACACACACACACACACACACAGACGACGGAGGGTTATTACATAGACTCACTTTGTTACACAAGTGAGCCAAAAATCAGAATTTGTCATCCTTCCCTAATTTTCGACCGAATCTTTAATAATAATAATAATAATACAGGGTATTTGTGGCGCCCCATCTCACAAGAGCTAAGGGCGCGTACATACTATATAAACTACACATAACATAAACACAACGTTTATAACGTACAACACACACACACACACACACACACACACACACACACACACACACACACACACACAGATTTTTTTACAACTTTTTTTTTTTCATGGCTCGACATAATTTTGTTTGTCTGGAACCCGAAGGGAATGATAAGTGGTAGCAGTAGGTTTAGTTGGTAGACACACACCCACAAACAAAACCGTCCACAACTAACCGCCCATCCACCCACCCACCTACCCACACACACTGGAAAGATCGTGTCTTTGGGTAAAATTCAGGAGAAAAAACAGATCTTGCGTTCCAGAGGGTATCTCAAGGTTATTCACCCAGTCGCCAACCTCGCCTGAAGCCAGAGGACATTGCGTGCACAGTTTTCCTTCATCGTGTTCTCCCCTCTCCGGAAATTGTCACCCCTGAATAGCTCACTGCTACCATTTTTGGACTGGGCCGAACTTGATCCGGGTCCTTGACACAGAGCGTCACGTGACTGACATTCCCAAGGTTTCGGGGTTTGGTCACTCAGTGTCCTCAATTTCCCGTTCATGCACTCACCCCCCCCCCCCCCCCCGGTGTATCGAATAATTATGCAGAATGGTGGATTGTTTGAGTCGAATTTCCTTGTGGAATGACTGCTGAAAAGATATCTCCTTTGATATTTTGAGTCTTTGGGGGTTTTGCGGTACAGTGTGTGTGTGTGTGTGTGTGTGTGTGTGTGTGTGTGTGGTGACATTCGGTTTGTGTATGTATGTAGGCACAAGACAGATATGAGTACTTATGTGAGTGTATATGCAGCCAGCAGTATGTGCGAGTGTGTATATGTATTGCTTTTGTTCCTGGTTTTGTTTTGTGCGGTTGTTCTCTTGTTGGCATTTTTGTTTTGTTTTGTTTTTTTGTTTGCTTTTTCTGTTTGCTTGTTGTTGTTGTTGTTGCTTTTGTTGTTGATATTTTCGAAGATTTTCATATGTTTCCTTTTGTTTTCCTATGCCCCTATGGGGAGGGTTGGAAACAAACTTGACTTGATTTGACTTTGTTGGTTATTTGCTCCTACAGCACAGTTTCGTATCGCGCACGAATGTCCCAAGTGTTTTACTCTTTTTCGGTTTTGGCCCTAAATCGAAAATCAGTCAAGATCAACGGTTCCTTGGCGGCTCTTACTGGCAGCAAACACGAGTATGATGAAAGTGCAACACTCCCACCAGGCCACGTTTAAATCCATTAAATCCTGTCTTCTTTGCTTCAGCTTACACTCCATCTAGACACTTTGTTCTGCTGCTGACACGCGGAACTCCGTGTCGCTCATGTCAAGACAAAGACCTTTGGTCAGCGTAGTTATTCATACCAGGGTCCGACTTGTTGGAAGACCTCCCAGTTTCGATGAGATATGCAGACACAAAACTATCTTTCAAAACAAATTTGAAA
>JACVVK020000644.1:0-7500 GCA_018292915.2 Batillaria attramentaria
AATATATCAAAATTTGTGATTATAGCAACCGAGCGTTTTGCGATTGTTTAAGTGATTTGGGAGTTGTCGCCCTTTTGAGAAAAGTTGATTGTCTGGTTTTGTTTCGTTTGTGTGTGTGTGTGTGTGTGTGTGTGTGTGTGTGTGTGTGTGTGTGTGTGTGTGTGTGTGTGTGTGTGTGTTGGTGAAAGGGGCGGGGGGGATACTGCCAGCTTGCGCTGTATTTTTGTCAGTGTACACCCCTCAGTGACAGCACTAAAAACCTAAACTGATAAAGATGGGATATGTTACAGTACAACACAGACGCACGCAGTCGACCGACAGAAATGATCACACACAAAGAATGGTACTCTTTTCGTAGTGGTGCCACTATCTTTTTGGAGGTGGCCTAAAACCGGCCGTGGCATCCACCTTTAATTGTGATAGTCTAGAACTTTTCGTTAATACAATTTCCTAACAACATGACACAGCAGCCGAGTACTCCCCAGCGCTATTCGCCAAAGAGTCTCGTCTTGGTGGTTCAGTAAGACATAGGTTTCTGCTGGTCTCTCTCCTTCTCCTGTTGTGGTCTCTCTGGCCTGAATATCCACCCCATATATAGGTCCCGGCAGTCCGCAGGCCCTCACGAACTGCCAATCCGACCATCGGTCAAAGTAATCACATAATCCGGTCATCAATTTAGACTGACCACATAGCCTAAGCGAGATTAATCTAGGTATACATGTGACGCCCTGCTATTCCTACCTTGCCTGTCAAATCAACATAAATGCCAGCCTTGGCGGTCACGACTCGGGTTAGTGGTCACGACCCGGCTAGGTTACACAGGTCATTGTGTAACAGATACCCCGTCCTCTGCTCAGCCCAATAGCTAGTTAACTGTCCTGCTATGTTCAGCGCGCTCCCTAGATGCTCACGGCTATATAAATACAAACACAAGCTATTACTGGTATGTGCGTTGTCACGACAGCGGGACATGCACAGAGATGCACAGTCAAAACGACCCCCCTCCCCCCCCCCCAAAAAAAAAGTCTTCACGTTAAAATGACATTATGTGTGCCGTTTCAGGAAACACTGTCAGGCTATTTTTAGCTCCGTGTTCACCTTTGGCTAGATCCGCATGGAGTTAGAACAGAAAAATGAAATGAAACTTTATTTACAAGGCTAAACGATAAGGCAGAAAGTGGTATCTTCGATCTTTTTCTTGCTGAACCACTCAGCACGCAGCGCAAGGGCAAACACACACACACACACACACACACACACACACACACACACACACACACACACACACACACACACACACACCGTTATCAGGGGCGGTCGGTGGTCTAATGGTGCAAACTTTATCACCAATGCGAGAGGCCAAGTTCGAGCCCCAAGTTGGAATGTTTCTTTCTCGTATGTGGCACCGTTCATTCGGATCGGGCCCACCGTCGGGGGTTCTCTCCGGGTACTCCGGCTACCTCCCCCTCAGCTTTGCAAATGTTCAGCCACAAACATCGAAAATAAATGCAATTCTAAATTGCTGACTTGGCCCTTCGCAACACGTGATTGTATGTGTTTATGACCAGTGTCTGAGAGAATGTGCGTGATTCACGTGAGCGTGCGTGTTGGGTTTAGCTCGCGGCGCTTAGAGCCAAATATGTGGGACAAAGCGTCTATTTCAATGCGATTAATATTGTCACTCCGAGGTCTTTCGCCACAAATAACTCGATTTACCTCCACCCACAGTAGAACTACTCCTCCAGATTGCAATGAGAACTCGCCAGCAATGTCGCTCTTAGACTCTAGAAATCAAAGAACTGAGAGTCTTACTCAAATTTACGACTAATAAATTCGTTTCACGATAGGCTACCCACAGCCGGGCCGAGCCCCAAGAACGCTCATTGATCTTTCCAGAACAGGCGTTTTCTGACTATCACTATCGGCCACCCTAAAGCCGGCTCTTAACTAGGCACTGCGGAGCGCCACAGTGCTGTCCACAGTTGTGACACAGTTGTGATTTTGGAGGTTTCCGCCGCTGTGGCATCTTCAATCGGTTTGTCACCGAGCACAGCTGTGTTCAGTTTTGTAGTTGGTTATGGTAGACACACCGAGCGCAACGACTGTGATGTGCACATGTGTGTTTCGCGCGCTGTGCCCAGTTAAGAACAGGCTTAACCTCTGGTCCACAAAGCCCCAAACCTCTACTCGTTATATATAACTTGGTCTTCCGTTCAAATCACCGTGTGTGAACTCTGGTCAGTATGCCGATGGTTGCCTATTTAATGAATCAGCCAACTTTTCACTTGAAAATCATTTCGCATCGCAGGCAAAGTCATGAAATAGGCGATTTCACAATTTAGGCACGACATGCATAATTATATACATATTTCAAAGTCTACCCCTAACCGTACTGACGAAAGCATCGTTGTCGCTTTTACGGAATGCTGGCCAGCTGAAGTGGTTTTAGGAGCTGGTTAGGTTTTTTTGTGACAAGGTACTCCCTTGTTGCCAAAACTATATGACAGTGACCTAGTGGCGTTACGAGGGTCCCGCCGGAAAGGTCTATTGTTTGTGCATACGTGTGGAGGCATAATGAGATAACACTTGCAAACAGAGTACGTCGAAATGTACAGTTTACAAAAAAAAACCTCAAAAACTAATCCATAAAAACCAATTTCAGTTTCCCATCTGAATGTTTTCATCCTCAATTCTTTGGTTGCCTCGTTGCATTGCTATACGGCTAATACCAGTGCACTAACTCAAAGATTTTTAAAAATATTTTTTTCTAAAGCAGGATCATGTTAGAACGCTTGATCGGGAGATCCGTAGTCAAGCGTTAGAAAAGGCGAAACCGACTGTGCTCTTACAAAAATAAAAATAAAAATAAAAATAAATAAATAAATAAATAAATAAACCTTGGCACATTCATAAAATGAAACGACCACAAAGTGGTGCGGCAAAGACTGTGGGAGACACCTCCGTAGATTATGTGAACGGCGTATTGTTTTTGTGGCTTTTGTGGCTACTCCGATCTGATGTTCTAAAATGAAGCAGGACAAGTTTGAATTTTATTTTCCGATGGGACCCACTCACCCCACATGTGAAACGCATAATTTTAACGGATGTGCAGAGAGAGAGAGAGAGAGAGAGAGAGAGAGAGAGAGATGGAGATGAAAATCTTCAGGCCCAGTTTCCGTATCTGTCGCTCTCGGCAGTCTGACAGTGTGACCGATCGTGCATTAATTTTTGAAGTGTGCCTGCGGCTAGGGTTCGTGTTTTTGTTTTTTTTTTTTTCCCAAGTTTATTGAATTTATTTTTTAACATTTCTTTCTTTGTATTGCTCTTGAGTAGAAGTGGCATGTGTGTGTGTGTGTGTGTGTGTGTGTGTGTGTGTGTGTGTGTGTGTGTGTGTGTGTGTGTGTGTGTGTGTGTGTGTGTGTGTGTGTGTGCCCTCGTGCGCGCTCACCTTTTTTTCTCTAAAAATGTATCCTCTAAGGCGGTAATTACGTCGTAAAAAGTCAGAGGCAAGTGCAAGTCAATGCATATAATTCAAGTTTGCGACACATCTATCTATTTCAAGTTATGTGCGTAATGTGTGCAGTCTTCTTGTTCACTGTTTTCCCCTCGAGATTAAATTCATCTTATCTTCAGTCTTACGACAATCTTTCCTTTGATAGAGCAGATAAAGACAAGCAGTGATAGAACTACGGAGTCTCTCTCTCTCTCTCTCTCTCTCTCTGAATGATTTCTGTAGATTCACAAACTGGTAAAAAGGTACAACATGTCGCTACATTCGCGTTACGGACAGGTGGGTGGGTGGGCATTTGAGGGTTGATAGTTCAGGTTACGGACAGGTGGGTGGGTGGGTATTTGAGGGTTGATAATTCAGGTTACGGACAGGTGGGTGGGTGGGCATTTGAGGGTTGATAGTTCAGGTTACGGACAGGTGGGTGGGTGGGCATTTGAGGGTTGATAGTTCAGGTTACGGACAGGTGGGTGGGTGGGTATTTGAGGGTTGATAATTCAGGTTACGGACAGGTGGGTGGGTGGGCATTTGAGGGTTGATAGTTCAGGTTACGGACAGGTGGGTGGGTGGGCATTTGAGGGTTGATAATTCAGGTTACGGACAGGTGGGTGGGTGGGCATTTGAGGGTTGATAGTTCAGGTTACGGACAGGTGGGTGGGTGGGCATTTTGAGGGTTGATAGTTCAGGTTACGGACAGGTGGGTGGGTGGGCATTTGAGGGTTGATAGTTCAGGTTACGGACAGGTGGGTGGGTGGGCATTTGAGGGTTGATAATTCAGGTTACGGACAGGTGGGTGGGTGGGCATTTGAGGGTTGATAGTTCAGGTTACGGACAGGTGGGTGGGTGGGCATTTGAGGGTTGATAGTTCAGGTTACGAACAGACCAAACAACACATTCTAAATTACGAGCTCATGAAAAGCTTTTAGGTGAGAAGCCAGAAGGCCTAATTAGGCAATTCGTATCATTTCAAACAAATGATTTCGTTTTCGCAGAGTATCATGTTTTCAAAATTGCTTACTGAGGCACTGATTTCACTGAAGAAGTGGTCTCAACCTGAGCAGTGTGTATGTTCGTATGTTCTTTATTTTTTACCCCTCGGTCAGGTGGGTTCACAGTCGCCGATAAGATAGCACGTTTGAAACTGCAGGGTAAAATAAATAAAATACATTTGACTCTACTCGGATAAGTTGTTTACTCAGCATGTTAACACTTTACAAAGGCTTACGAGAAAGAGAAGGAAAAAATGATGGTAGAAAGTACTTACCATTAGCCGTCTCCCAGAACAGAAGAGAGACAACAATAATACTGCAGACATAAACCAGACTCATGGTTTGGTATCTTTCCTCCCACTGACACAAACGTCTTTTGATAAGAAGTTCACTTTCTACGTTGCTCTCGCAACAAATCTGCCGCTGAGTTGGGTTAGGCGCGCGCGTTAGACGAAAGTGTCGTCTGCTCGAGCGAGAGAGGCTGCGTTTGACGGAGAGCTGAACTCGCGCCGCTGTCTTATTGCAAAACTGTAAGTTGTTTATCGGAGTCCGATCGGAACTTTCTTCTCGTCACCCATTGGCGGAGATCCGTCACTGAACATGAAGTTTGACGCGTACGTCATCGATGAGAAATTTGCGTAACAAACGGGTTTCTGGATCCAGTTCAAGTTCATTTGAAGGACACACAGCCGTTGTCACACATTGTTCCCACACCCTAAGACGGTTACTACTATGCTTGTGTACCCGAATACATGTGCAGCGTTCAACTTTCACAAAGGACGGCACAGGTCAACGTTTCGGCTTCCGCCTTCTTCAGGACATAAACAAATGGGACATAACATAAAATTTGTTTATGTCCTGAAGAAGGCGGAAGCCGAAACGTTGACCTGTGCCGTCCTTTGTGAAAGTTAAGTGGTTTCGCTTTTATTTGCTTAACTTGTAACCACTTCGCAGTCATTACCGTTTCCTTTTCTGTGCAGCGTTCTTTCAAAAGCAGACACTGCTCTGCCGTGTCGTCGAGTGGGTGGGTGGTCGTTTGGAAGTAGAACGTCCTTTTCCACCACGTAAGCTTATGGGTGATATCAAAGACAGGGCGACGAGAAAAAGGCCAGCACAAATATTTGGCCCCAGCCGGGATTCGAACTCACGACCCGGCCGAGCATAGAAAGTCCAACGCTCTACCATGCCTCCGACATTTCACCAAGCCTGTGCATCTTCCAGATTTCTTATAAAAATTAATTCAGTCAGGGGAGTCACAACACCAACAGAGAAATCACAAGACATCTTCTGTCAGACGACTTGCATGAAGCTGACGTCAAATGTTTACTTCGCGGAATTGACGTCATCTCTCTCTCTCTCTCTCTCTCTCTCTCTCTCTCTCTCTCTCTCTCTCTCTCTCTCTCTCTCTGTATGACGACCTGTCTGAGGCTGACGTCAAATGTTTAGTTCACGGAAATGACGTTTTGCTTTCTCTAGCCTAAGATTCTGGATTCCCTATGGTGTAGCGGATCTAATGTCTTAGGTCTTACAGATTTGAAAGGAAGAAAGAAGAAGGGAAAAAAAAAAAAAACCCACCGGCAACAATAACAACAAAATAGCATGAAATTGGGAGAAACAACTTTATGGGATGGGGCCATTCCTCCTTGTTTTTATTTTTGGAGGGGGGGGGGAGGTGGGAGGAGGGGGGTGGTGTTGGTGGTGGTTTGTTTATTGTTGTTGTTGATGTGTTCTAACGTCGTTCTCACTTGAACACCGAAGTTAAGCAACGCTGGGCCCGGTTAGTACTTGGATGGGTGACCGTCTGGGTATGGGCCGGGTGCTGCTGGCCCCGGTGCGGGCAGGAATTTGGTGTGAGATTTCTCCTCACTAAATCGAGTTAAAATCATGTGCAGACTCGCTTTCGGTGCCTGTTTCGGCCCGTGTACACACGCATGCACGTACCATCAAGTGTGCACGATAAAGATCCCAATTCCATCATTCGAAAAAGAGTAGGCCGAAATCGGGTTGGAAACACAAACAAGTGGGTTGGAAACACAAACACACGCATGCAGAAAAAAAAAAAATGGGTGGCTCCGGTTCATGGCGACGCGCTTCGCCCCGGGGGAAGCACCCCGGATTTCCCCTACTACGGCGGTGGGACAAAGAAGAACTCCAATCCAATTCCAATCCAATCCAGTCCAACAACAACAACAACAAACAAACAAACCGCAGTTAGAGAAAAGAGTCCGTTTTAGATCAACTCGCGCCATTTTCGTTAAACGTCGCCATTCTGACAAAATGTCAAAGTGTCGCCCCATTGACACTGAAATGTATTTTCCGAGAACTTGGAGGTGGGAAGGGGGGGGGGATAGGGGTTGATAACGGTTATCAACTGAAGATCAAAAGCCCCGAGAAAAATGTGCTGATTAGCCGCAGCTCGCACTATCAGTCGGACACCGAGATAAGCTTACTTGTCTTCCTACTGTAGCGCAGTTGAAAATAGGTCCCAACCATGAGCGCATATGCACGCCGTGTTTCATGACACTTTGAGTGTCTTAATAAATTCGTTACCTGTCAAAATCTGTCTTTTTTTTATAACTGATGTACAGGCAGCCTCGTTTTGACACACTTGTGATTTAAAGTCTGAAGGAAGAGGACAAAAAATCGATTATCTGAAAGGTGACGCTCGTCGACAAACCTGTTCTGTGGGCTTGGCGATGTTCACTGCACATGGCTCGGTACAAATGAGAAAAATGCCCCACGCATTAAAACGCTTTCCATGTATGATTTGTGAGAACACAACAGTATGAGTGGCTCGGCGTCCTCTGCCTCACTCTTCACGCTTGCTTTTTTTTTTTTTTTTTTTAAACAGTCTTTCAACTGAATGAGCTTAGGTCTACAAATATTGCCATTTTGAGTGTGACTTTGCTGAAAGAGAAATTTGGTTTTAATTGTTGCTGTTGTTGCTACTTCTGCTGTTGTTAACGGTCCATTCGAGCGGACACACACACACACGCGCACACG
>JACVVK020000644.1:12500-130000 GCA_018292915.2 Batillaria attramentaria
AAAAAAATCTGGAACCAGAGAACACAGTCATGCGAAGGAGAGAGAGAGAGAGAGAGAGAGAGAGAGAGAGAGAGAGAGAGAGCTGTGTAAAAAACAAAAAAAACAGAACAAAAAAAACTCAATGCACACTGTGACAACCATACTATTTTTGTTCGCACAAGACATCAACAAGCTCGTAAATTTTTTCTCGATAAACACAAATCACATAAGCTGCATTGATCACTGACAGACTCGTTTCAGTTACGATGATTGTGTCTGCCAATTCTGTTTTGTTGTTACGGAATTGTTAAATTTGCTGCTATCGGCCTTGACAGACCCTGTTGCACTCAACTCAAACCATGTTTTGCTGTGTTTACTCAAGGTTCGGTAGATTACACCAGAGTAACAATTAGGGTTGACAGTTTCAGATCTTGCTTTCAGGTAACCGGCTTTGAGCCTGTTTTATGAGTTTAATTTTTGCAGCGGTTAAGTTTCGCTCAAGAACCGGCCCTTGTAGTGTAGTACCTAGCACTTCGGACCATGTACCGGGAGACCCATGTTCGAGTCCCAGCCGAGGCAAGCGGGATTTTTCTTACCTAGGTCGGCTCCTACCCAGAGCGGGTGTGCTTTGGGCCCAACGGGGAGGCTGTTGCCACACAGCCGAGATTCACCCACTTCACGGGTGCGACTTTGGGGCTGCTTCCCTTGGTATGACACGTCTTATGATGTGGATGATTACACAGCCGGCACCACAGGTGCCGTAGTTCCCGGGCCTGGTAAATGCCGGGAAGCGTGGAATGCGGCCCTGTCCCGCAGTCCCAAACCACACGGACCTCCATAGCATCATCTTACCATCATCCCCATCTCCATCATCATGCATTAAAAAAAAAAATGCCCCAGCTTCCGAGCCCTCCGTGGATTCCACCCATTACCAGGGCTAGGGGGGAACACCACTGGAGCCGGCAAATTGCGAAGAGTTGTGGCAGAAAAAAAAAATCGCTCAAGAATGAATAAAACAAAAGTATCAAACCCAGGTCAGCATAAATTGAAATAGTTTGTAGGTAGTTGGTTCACGTGGGCAATTTTGCGGTGAAGGGTAAAGTCCCCCTCACTCAGCGAGGTTCATATGTTCAGGTCTTGTTTATGCGTTTGATATCGCTGCGGTTAACTTTCTTTCACGATTGTAGATGGAATAAAACAAATAAGCCCAGGGCCCGCATGTAAAAGTCAGGGTTAGGGAGTTTAGCCCTGGGTTAGAGTCTAACCACGAACTAAATTAGCTCTAGGGTTAAATTTTCTGGTTTTGTTGTTGTTCTTGTCGTTGTTTGTTTTGTTTTGTTTTGTTTTAAATCAGGAAACGGGTCCATTCCACCATGGTGCCTATACCGTTATAGAAGGGTTTTTTTGTCTTTCTTTCTTCGCTTCCTTTTTTTAAAATTTAATTTTGTTTTGGGGTTTCTTTTGTCCTAGTCTGGGTTAGGCCCGTAGCCGTGGCTTAAATTAACCTCGAGTTCCTCATACGGGTCCTAGACGACATAAATTGAGATAGGTTATAGGTAGTATCTGTTGAAATCCTATGTGTTTGTAACGCCGCTGAAATGGGAAACTGCCGCTTTCGAAGCTCCAATGCTGTTTGTTCAGATATAATAGAAAGATATTTCATATGGCCCATTGCGACCGTTTTTGTGACTTTGTGGCATTAGAGAAATACGACTTTCTTTGAGCATACGGTCCATTTCTGAACAGACTGGGACTCGACAAACCTTCTAAAAATAACCACCAATCAGCGCCGTCTAGCTGGTCCTCAGTCCGCAACCAAATAACGTCGTCTGCTCAGTACGCGGTGCACTGCTAGAACAACTTGTACGCCGGTGAGCGTCACTACAATGGTCCCAGATGCTGTATTTTGACCCAAGTGACTATTGTGTCTGTCTGTCTGTCTGTCTGTCTGCCAGTGTCTGTCTGCCTGCCTTTGTTTGTTCGTCTCTCTCTCTCTCTCTCTCTCTCTCTCTCTCTCTCTCCCTCTCTCTCTCTCTCTCTCTCCAGCGTGCTCTCTCTCTCTCTCTCTCTCTCTCTCTCTCTCTCTCTCTCTCTCTCCCTCTCTCTCTCTCCCTCTCTCTCCCTCTCTCTCTCTCTCTCCCTCTCTCTCTCTCTCTCGTTGCTGCTGTGCTGCGCCACGAAACCTGCCGTTTTTTGTTTGTTTGTCTGTTTGTTTCGGTTTTGGGTTTGTGTGTGTGTGTGTGTGTGTGTGTGTGTGTGTGTGTGTGTGTGTGTGTGTGTGTGTGTGTGTGTGTTGTTGTTGTTGTTGTTGTTGTTGTTGTTGTTGTTTGTTTGTGTTTGTTTGTTATTTGTTGTTGTTTTGGTTTGTTGTTGTTTTGTTGTTTTTGGGAGGGGTGGGGTGGGGGGGGGCTGAATATTTGAACTAATCATACTGTTCTTTTGTCATACTTGTCATAGCGCTGCCAAACGAAAGTCACGTCGATACATTTCGTGACAAGATTTATGACTGAAACCCTGGCCAAGAATCTCAAAAATCGCTATTGAACTCTACATCAGTCGAGTCTCATTCAATATCGAATGTCGGTACTGTTAACTTTCTGGGCGGGTTACTGATACGAAACCAGACGTCTCTTCGATACCAGCCGCACAATACTTACATCAGACAATCGGCACAAACGCCCTACCGGCGACCGACGTCACACAGCGATTCAATGTATCGCTCAATCTCAGTGCCTCGCAAGCATTCGTCACCCAAGTAAGAATGAGCGAATCCTCGCTTCCAGGCTGATTTATTAGGCAATATCACCTAGTCCTTACGAGTACCTCTGCCCACGGGTGAGTAACAGCTATAGGCAGTGTCACATCTACCTACCTGAGGTACCCGTTGTAATGTTGCGAAGGGGTCATTACCATTACACGGCAGACGGTTATCGCCCTTTGAACACGTCATCAATTTTGCGGCCGTTGTGAGGAGAAATCTACGAGTTTGCGAATGACTGGGATTTCTCAGCCACGGCGTCTCCACTGAGGCGAACCAAACGCATAAGTACTTAGTCACACACATAGGGGCATCTGTTGAAAGTGTTCGTTTAAAGTTGCATGTCATGTCATTTACAGAGGAAAGACTGAAAATGAGTCTAGAGTATTCTTCCCCACATACTAGGGCTCAGTTGGTACAGTTCGCCAGTTCGGGGGTGCAAATGTATACCAGTCAATTCCGTCGATATCAGTTAAAGTAGTACATGTAGAACGAAGTCAACGGCCACGTGACTTCACCTCGCCAGACCCCGGAGTACATTTGCACCCCCTCCCGCGTTGCAGGGATACAGTCGCGCCCGTTTGTGGACGACTGGAGTTTATTTGCTCCTCCTGCGCATGACTGGTATACATTTGCACCCCCGGCCCTAACGGGCGAACTATACCAACTGAACATTACTAGGGGGGGGGGGGGACAAACTTGCCCAGCTGCTTTTGAGAAATTGACACAAAAAAGAGAAAAGGCAAGGTTCAATTTTAGCGTGTCTGGGTGGTTGTTTTTTATGTTGTTTCCATAGTAATGGAAACAACATAATAGGACGGGCTAAAATTTCCACGTTCATAGGCAAGCATCTGTGGTACAAACGCACGTCACTGCCGATCTCCCGCAGAGACGATTATGCAAGTGTAACTCTGACAATGACGTAAGAAAACTTGCGTCATCGATGCTGACGCGTATGGTGTTCCGAACGCAGTTCTCCTCCTCAGTGAGTGCCGTCTGTGCGGATGTGTGTGCGTGTGTGTGTGCGTGTGTGAATTGTGTCCGGGCCCGTTTCTTCGAAGATACTTAACCGAATGGCTTCAAATTTGGGGTATCCAAATTTATCAAAATGTTACATTAGACGATTAAAGCGTGTGATGATTGCTTAAGTGATTTGGGAGTTATCGCCCTTTTGAGACAAGTTGGTTGTCTTTCGTGTACAGGCGTAATATTTATTTAAATCACTCAATTTTTTTGGCAGTAGATAGCTTGAATACGGACTCTGAATTGACTCACTACTAGAAAATGGTCGCTCTTATAGTTTTCATGTAAACCGAGCCTGAGTTGACATTGCATGTGAACCCAGTTCAGATGCCTATTTCTCCGAAAATACTAAACCGATCGATTTCAAATTTGGGGTTTCTAAATGAATCAAGATTGTTGAATAGAAGGCCCGATCCAGGTACAATTGCACACATGATTTGCGAGTTATCGCCCTTTTCAAAAAAAGTGGCTTTCTGGCGTTTAAAGGCGTAATATTTACCTAAACCACTCCATTTTTGGGACATAGATAGCATGAATACGGACTCTCAACTGAGTGAATTTTGGATGTTGTCGCTTTTATACTTTTGGCGTAAACCGTACCTGATGAAAGTGCTGGTGAACACACTTTAGATCTCAAAATCGCTCCTACTATACATAGATAATGAGCCTGGGGTGCCATAAAAATATACAAAAAAAATTAGAAAAATTCACTGCAGCCGTTGTCGTCAGTTGACTCGAAAATTTGTACTCGAAGCACATTTCCTTTACACAAGCCACACGCCTCACAAACATCGCAGAAAAGGCACACGCGCACTGACGCAAAACTGTATCAGCGTCAGTTTGCCGACGTCATGTTTGATTGACGTGGGGGTGTGTCGTCACTTTTCGGAAGTTCTCTATTTGTAGACGGGGAAAGCGGGAGTTTCATTGATGTAGTGAGCTTTGTTTTTCCCACTGACTCTCACTCAATAGCATAGTAGAGTGAGAGAACACCACATAGGTCTCAATGGAGCACATGCACAAACGCGGCTCGCGCAAGTCTGCGTGCGTGCGTGCGTGCGTGCGCGCGCGCGTATGTCTGTGTGTGTCTGTGTGCGCGCGCGCGCAGCAGACATAACACATAGTGAAAAAAACGTTCGCCGCGCAGACTTGTCTGTTAAACACATTGAGCCGGTATAAATTCGATCTTTACACTGCGCAGCAGCAACACTTCAATTTTCATGGGGCTGCTTTCATTGCAAGAATTGTATCCGAGTCAAAGTTATTACGTCAAATGTATTATGCGTCATCCCAATGAGGAAAACGTCATAGATTTCAAAGAAAACAACTTGACGTCTCTCTTCCAAAACCAAGATTGGTCTGACAAGCCCGGTCAGTTGTTTCCATTGAGAGAGAGAGAGAGAGAGAGAGAGTGTGTGTGTGTGTGTGTGTGTGTGTGTGTGTGTGTGTGTGTGTGTGTGTGTGTGTGTGTGTGTGTGTGTGTGTGTGTGTCCTCCCGTATACATGGCATTACAAAAGAACGACCGTGACGACAGCAGGTGATTAAATGGAAACAACATATTGGGCTGGTCAGTGGCCATCTTGTTTTTAATTATTATTATTTTTCGGGTCCTTAACTGCATCTAATGCAACTTACTGTGAAAGTCTCAGGGCTGAATCTAGCTTGTAAACATGTTTAAAAACAGTCAACAGCAACAACAACAACAACAAACCCTAGCACATCATATAATACAACCAAAGATCTTGGAAACATCTGATTCCAAGGTCTTTGATACAACCACTCTGTGCCTGCATGATTCCCATGTTACATTTCACCAACCATTTTCTCAAAATGGCCGTTTTCAACGGCAAAATTTCAACTCACATATGTCACACACCTACATCATGCTACAGAAAGAATTTTTAAACCAAAACAATGCTTTTTGCGCACTTTTCATTGATACCAGTAACTCCATATGCACGGAAATCACGCTTTCTCCCTCTTATGGGAGTCAGTCACAAATGACTTTGGTAGTCTAGTGTCGAAAGCTAGAAGGCCGGCGCGTACCATGGCGACTTGCAACGACTTTCGGTATTCTGTCGAAGCTGCTCTTTGAATTATGAAACATTAATCTTTAAAAAAAAAATCACCAGGTGAAGCCAAGTTTACCGTGGGTCAAGTCAAGTCAAGTTTATTTTTCCAACCCTCTGGGGGTACAGGAAAACAAAAATAAAGCAAAAACAGAAACAAAAACAAGCAAAGAAAAACAACAACAAAAGAACAACAACAACAACAAAAACCAATAAAAAATACAAAACCGAACGAAACAAAATCAGGGAAAATAAGCATATAAACACTCACTCGCACATACGTTCTGACTGCATATACATTCACATAAGTACTCGGGTCATAGTGCATACTTACATACACACATACACACACACATACGTACACACCAATGTCCACACACACGCACACACACACACACACACACACACACACACACACACACACACACACACACACACACACACACACACACCGTCACACACACACACACACACACACACACACACACACACACACACACACACACACACACACACACACACACACACACACACACACACACACACACACACACACACACTCGTACATTCAGCGTGTGCATACGCTCGAATATAAGTAACAAAACATACGCAAATACACCGTGATGCGCATGTAGACGTATGTATACACAGAAACTTCAAATACGTATGCATACGATATATATCGTATATCATCTGCTAAACACTGTGTAAATGTGCACCGCCTCACGGGTAAACGATGCACACATCACTGTGTATATGTGTATGACCACTATACTATGAATAATTATACGCGGCCAGCGTTCCCCGAGGCCAGTGACTGAGCAGTGGGGAATGTGCCCCCCCCCCCCTCCCAATTTTGCCCACACACGGCAACTGACTGGTAAAGTCCGTCACGGCTGGCTGGTATACTGAGTAAGATGTGACAACAACGCTGATATTATCTGCATTATTTTGTGAACGTGGACAAGGGCAGATAACAATTATAAGAGCGCCTGTGGTCACGCTTCCGTCCAGCATTACGTCTATCAAATCCGGCTGACCGTCGTCGGCAAAATGATGCTTATATTTTGCGTAAGTGCGCGCGCTTCATTTGCTCGATGTTTGTGGGGCGTTTGGTTTGTGCTCGGAACACAAACTCTCAACTGACAATCAGTAACGGCTGCAGTGCATTATTTATTTATTTATTTATTTATTTTCGTGACACCAGTGACGCATTATCTACATTCAGTAAGAGCGATTTTGGCTAAAATGCGCTGTCAAATGAGGACGGTTTACGTCAAAAGTATGATCGAGAGCGACCACTTCCAAACTTTAATCTCAGAGAGAGACGGAGAGAGAGAGAGAGAGAGAGAGAGAGAGAGAGAGAGCAGAAACGGAAGAAGAAGGAGGAGGAGGAGGAGGAAATCGTATTCAAAACGCATTTTCCAGTCCGCAGTCACAGTCTTAAGAGTCCGTATTCATGCTATTAACAGCTGAAAATGTTGATTCAAACAAATTGTACTGCTCATCTGAAACGCCAGACGACCGTGACCAACTTTTCCTGAAATGCGATCCTCCAAAAGTATTGTTGCAATCCGCTAAACTGAACCGCTCGGAGGCTCCGGCTCGTAAAAAATCTTGATATATTTGGACCAAAAGTTTGAAGCTGAGTATATTCGGAGGAACTGGCCTGGACACACTGACACACATACACGGCACCGGTTGCTTTTACGTTCCGCTATACAGTTGGGCTCGAGGAGCGTAAGTAACTGTGCAGTGTAAGGCAAGTATTTGGAGGTTAAAGCTGTGTTCAGTACATCGAGGGGAGTAGGCTTCTGGGGGTGTCGAAGGTTGACTGCAGCCAGGTCTCTCCTGGAAAGAATTTGAGTCTTAATTCCCATTGATGGCGCGCTTTCAGTTTGGGCATTTGTTCAGTCAAGATCTTCTGGCTTGAAGGATTTCTTGTTGTTGTTGCTGATGTCTGCATAATTATGGTGGTGGCAACTGCTTTTGACAATAAACCAAGTTTCGTTTAGATTCAGCTGCGGCTGACGTGAGCGGTCGCCGGCATCTTTCAAACGTAAGTCACAACGTTTGTCGGTCAGAAAACGCTCTTACCTGTCTCTCGGATTTCATGCTCCGTCTACAGATGTCGGCTAAAATGTTACCAGATTCGCAAAGTTGCATATTATCGTAAACACCATTTTATTTCTTAGTTACCGGCTACAATCATCGTTCTTTGTTTTCTACCGCCATCGAAACTTCTGCTCAGGGGAATTCACTCTAATGGACTTGGGAGTTGAGGAGTCGCAAAACCAGTGTAAGGGGAACAACCTTAAAATCATGCAACAAGATGGCCACTGACCAGCCCAATATGTTGTTTCCATTTAATCACCTGCTGTCGTCACGGTCGTTCTTTTGTAATGCCATGTATTCGGGAGGACACACACACACACACACACACACATACACACACACACACACACACACACACACACACACACACACACACACACACACACACACACTACACACTCTCTCTCTCTCTCTCTCTCTCTCTCTCTCTCTGAATGGAAACAACTGACCGGGCTTGTCAGACCAATCTTGGTTTTGGAAGACGTCAAGTTGTTTTCTTTGAAATCTATGACGTTTTCCTCATTGGGATGACGCATAATACATTTGACGTAATAACTTTGACTCGGATACAATTCTTGCAATGAAAGCAGCCCCATGAAAATTGAAGTGTTGCTGCTGCGCAGTGTAAAGATCGAATTTATACCGGCTCAATGTGTTTAACAGACAAGTCTGCGCGGCGAACGTTTTTTCACTATGTGTTATGTCTGCTGCGCGCGCGCGCACACAGACACACACAGACATACGCGCGCGCGCGCGCACGCACGCACGCACGCACGCACGCAGACTTGCGCGAGCCGCGTTTGTGCATGTGCTCCATTGAGACCTATGTGGTGTTCTCTCACTCTACTATGCTATTGAGTGAGAGTCAGTGGAAAAAACAAAGCTCACTACATCAATGAAACTCCCGCTTTCCCCGTCTACAAATAGAGAACTTCCAAAAAGTGACGACACACCCCCACGTCAATCAAACATGACGTCGGCAAACTGACGCTGATACAGTTTTGCGTCAGTGCGCGTGTGCCTTTTCTGCGATGTTTGTGAGGCGTGTGGCTTGTGTAAAGGAAATGTGCTTCGAGTACAAATTTTCGAGTCAATTGACGACAACGGCTGCAGTGAATTTTTCTAATTTTTTTGTATATTTTTTATGGCACCCCAGGCTCATTATCTATGTATAGTAGGAGCGATTTTGAGATCTAAAGTGTGTTCACCAGCACTTTCATCAGGTACGGCTTACGCCAAAAGTATAAAAGCGACAACCTCCAAAATTCACTTCGTTGAGAGTCCGTATTCATGCTATCTATGTCCAAACAATGGAGTGGTTTAGGTAAATATTACGCCTTTAAACGCCAGAAAGCCACTTTTTCTGAAAAAAGCGATAACTCGCAAATCATGTGTGCAATCGTACCTGGATCGGGCCTTCTATTCAACAATCTTGATTCATTTAGAAATCCCAAATTTGAAATCGATCGGTTCAGTATTTTCGGAGAAATAGGCATCTGAACTGGGTTCACATGCAATGTCAACTCAGGCTCGGTTTACATGAAAACTATAAGAGCGACCATTTTCTAGTAGTGATTCTGTTCAGAGTCCGTATTCAAGCTATCTACTGCCAAAAAATTGAGTGATTTAAATAAATATTACGCCTGTACACGAAAGACAACCAACTTGTCTCAAAAGGGCGATAACTCCCAAATCACTTAAGCAATCATCACACGCTTGAATCGTCTAATGTAACATTTTGATATATTTGGATACCCCAAATTTGAAGCCATTCGGTTGAGTATTTTCGAAGAAACGGGCCTGGACACAATTCACACACGCACACACGCACACACGCACACACGCACGCACACACGCACACACGCACACACATCCGCACAGACGGCACTCACTGAGGAGGAGAAGTGCGTTCGGAACACCATACGCGTCAGCATCGATGACGCAAGTTTTCTTACGTCATTGTCAGAGTTACACTTGCAAAATCGTCTCTGCGGGAGATCGGCAGTGACGTGCGTTTGTACCACAGATGCTTGCCTATGAACGTGGAAATTTTAGCCCGTCCTATTATGTTGTTTCCATTACTATGGAAACAACATAAAAATGAAGACACTCTCTGGAGCACAGAGTCTTTCAGTGGAAAGTACCTCTGTGCACAGTGGGGAAATGGCGCTCACTGCGCTACCGTGACGGGCCTAAATTGTCTCGGTGCTCTCAAACACAAGGTCGCGCACTATGTCATCCTTGACCAGCTTTGAACCCAGAGGGATCCTCAATGGCGCAAGTGATGGCAGGCTGTCTTCAGAGTGAAAGTAGGCGTGTTTCTGAATCAGAGACATACATAACATGTCTCTGTCTGAATGGACAGATCTATTATTACATTCAGTCCTAGAGCACGGGCGTGTATGCTTTTGTAATCGTCTCTTATTCCACCACAAGGCAGGTACGTGATCGTCTGCGCCGTGCAATAATACTTGCCTGCAGAGTGCAACACCTTGGCCTGTCAGAGTGCAACCCCCTTGCCGTTTACTCACATCCTGTTGGATCAGTGTACCACGTAAACAGTGCCATCAAATCGCAACAATAATTGTCCGCTGGCAAAGATTTTGCCCAAACCAAAAGTGGTCGGATATTCAAGACTTCGTTTCAAATCGATTCATATGACACACAAGTCTTCGCTTTTCTAAAAAAAATTCGCCATTTTTGAAAATGGCGCTGGGTGTAAGCAGTCACATTTTCACGCCCCGCCGAAAAGGGACTGCACTCTGGAGTCTAAAATGAAGATTGTACGAGTTATCTCCGTTTGGTGATCTCCATCGCAGATACACGCCGGGAGAGGTGCTGCGCTTCTGTGGCGGAGAGTACCAATGAGCCGAAGTGTTCCGATCTTCTCCGAGAGTTCCCGATTGTGTACGAGGGTACCTTCGGGTCTTTCCGTGACCTTGAGGGCCGATATCTACCGAAGATTTCCGAAACCAGTTCGACTATTTTCGGGATAACCAATTCGGCAATTTCCGTGCCTAATCGAAAACGGTTTCTGCAAACAACTCGTGAGACCTTATGAATTTTAAAATGCACAAGTTATCGCCCTTACTACAAATGTGGACTAACAACTCGTGAAGACATATTGCACAAAAGAAAACAGAGTAACTTTTCCCAACTGCCATGGTGGTCAAAAGTTTTTTTTCAGCGCGGGAAAGTTTCGAATGTTCGGGTTTTGCCTGTGCCACGCAGGGTTGTTATGCAGCTTGCGACCATAGCCAACGAAAGAATCAGGAAATATTTGAATTTTGCCGCCGTTTTACGGTGCAGCTGGTGATATTTGTGGTCTAAAACCCAAGATTTCGTTCCCTGACGGCCGTTACCCGGTGACTGGCAAGTAGGCTAAAAGGCCGAGGCCACAGCCGTAGTGTCAGTCGTGATCACGATACATATACGTAGATTTATTGTGACTGTGGTGATTGTTCGCTTAGGAACTAACGACACTGTATCACCAGTTTTTGAAAGTCATTTGCGCCCGGAAAAAAAAAACTTGAGGAACAGAAGACGGCCGGTGAGTGCAGACTTTAGTACACCAGCAGTAGACGTGAATTTTAACAGACTGAGAATAAACGAACAAACTGTAACCTTCCGACCGTTGTCTCGAGTGATCCAGACGCACTTTACCTGGGATCAAAATAATCGAATGCCGTTCTCCTTCTCGCGATCACTGAGCGGGAGACATGCAGGTCTGATCAGTCCTCGACTGAGTTTGACCTGAGAGATGTTGTGATGGGGAATACACAAAGTTTGAGGCTTAGTGCCAAAGAGTCACACACACACACACACACACACACACACACACACACACACACACACACTGGCCACGGTGTGTGTGTTCAGCCTGCCTCGCCGCGCGATTCATGGGCCGGTGGTGGTGTGTGCGCGTGTCAGTGTGTACAGAGCACTATAGTAATAATAATAATAATAAATGGTATTTTTAGGGCGCATGTCTTTAAATAAAACTCAATGCGCCTATCACTCACTCACACTCACGCACGATGAACAGACACACTGGTGAAACTGACTAGTTAAAATAACTGGTGTTAGTAGTTTGTGGCCTCATGCCGCTCAAGCAACAAGGACTAGCATGCGGCTGAGGAAATTACTGATAGGCTTTGCGGAAGAGGAACGTTTTCAGACTGCTCTTGAAAACAGACAGCGTGGGCGCATTTCTCAGATCTGAAGGCAGATAGTTCCAAACGGCAGGAGCGGCAACTGAAACTGAAAGAGCGCTCACCGAAAGATTTCAGGTCAGTTGCGCTTGGGGATTTTGAGAAGCCTCTCGGACGACGACCGGAGGGTTCGCGATGGTATACAGGTGACAAGTGAAGCTGAGAGCTAAGGTGGGAGAGTGCCATCAAAGTGACGAAATGCCAGAACAGATATTTTGTAGTGAAGGCGGAGATGAACTGGTAGCCAATGTAGCGGTGACAGAGCGGACAGCAGTCAGTCAGTCCAGCCTAGAATGCGTTCCATGCGCGTGATTGTCTCTGCAGAGAATGCAAGTGGTGTGCGCTTGTACCTCAAAACATTACAGCCTAGGAAAACTGAGTACGGAACAACGTATCAAGTTATTGTATTATATAGTATTATCTTTGAACATAGCAAAACTCAGCTGTACTTCAAACTACATAAAGAAATAAGTCAGCAAAATAAAATAAATAAATGTTGGAACACATCGAATTCAATCATGATAATTATGTGCACAGGCCGAAGAAAGGTGAAAGTCGAAAAGGAAGAAAAAAAATCTCCCCGGCGGGGAATCGAACCCCGGTCGCCCGCGTGACAGGCGGGAATACTTACCACTATACTACCGAGGAGAGATGAAGAAGGTGGCGTTTCAACAATTCATATTATCAGTGATTTCGTTTCAAGTGTGGTCTTTACTTTTTCGCGATGTTTACGTTATTTCAATTTAAAAAAAAGTCACTAAAGAACTTCTTATAACATGATCTGTACGGCTGTATGCCAATCATAATCTGTCTGACTTGTGTTTCCCTGTTTGCTGCTGTAGAGGGGAGAACTGAGGAGTCCCCGATAGCTCATGAGAACTGTCTTCACTGTTCCTAAACATCACTGTACATGTATGCATATAAATATGCGTGTGAAAGCTTTTGTGGACACGAGTAAGATACACAGAGAGAACTTTGAAGATTTCCTTGTTTGCTGTCTTATCCAAAGAAACAAGGTCACTACTAGGCGGACGAGCAGCAATGCATCAGGGGAGCCAACCATTCTCTTTTCTTTTTTTTATCCTTACACAAGTTACTTCCCATCCACCCTGATGTACGTCTGCTGCGTGTGACTATCGATGTCATTGTCAGGCAATGTCGAAAAGCTTTTTCGTGTGATCATCTGCGACGTGAAAATGCTTTTAGCCGCTTTGTGGAAAGAAACCATTATCATTTTTTTTTTCTTTTCTCTGAGAAATAACCAGCTGTGTGGGATGTGCATCAAACGTGTACAGTGTTTTTTGTGTTGTTATTGACATTAATTGTTGTTGGGATTTTCTTGATGTGTTGCTTTTTTTATGTTGGGTCCCTCAAAGAAGCCAGCCCTTAAATTATCAAAAGCAAGCACACACACACATACACACACACACACACACACACACACACACACACACACACACACACACACACACACACACACACACAGCAAAGACAGGAATAAGTCTTGATATAAAATGCACAAAAAAAACTGCATTTATTAACCTACAGCACAAAAACATGATTATATTGTCACTTCCATAATGACCAGTCAGGATTCAGCACCATCCTCCATCTCAAATTCCAGTTGGGTATACACACACAATTCTGAGTTTTCAGAATGTTGGTGCAGTCAGAATCTCAGCCTTTGCAATCACACACAAGAACAAGAAAAAAAATTCAAGTAAAACTGGTAGAATCAGTACAACTGTACTAAACTACCCTCCACATTATCAATGGAGGAAAAAAATGACTGGCAATTTTTAAAAATGACCTTTTCTGTTCATAATGGGATGCGAACAAATTACTGGTCCATTTCAATGACAGACACTGTTTAACATGATGACTAGACAACTGCATACAATTTCCAAAACATTAAAGCTGAATAACACTTGAATACATGACAGTTAACTCATTCAAGACGGGCCGACTTTCCCTCAGCCATCCCCTGTAGACGAGTGTATTTGTGAGGTTCAGAGGAACAAAAAATCATAAAAAAAATAACAAAACAAGATACAGACTTGACATTTTCAGGGTAGCTGACTGACATATTTTTGCAACTATTTCAACTTTCAAACTTGAATATCCTTGTTGATAGTCATATTGTACAGAAAAGAATCATGATTAGTGTATGCGCCTGTTCATCTGAAACCAATGTGCACTGTAGGGCCGTTCTTTTTCTTTCTTTTTTTTTAATACTTTATTGTCCGTTTTGGGAAATTCGGGCTGCTTCCCCCGGGGGAAGCGCGTTGCTGCGGTGCAGCGCCACCCATTACCTATCCTTTTTTTTTTCTTTTTTTTTTTAAAACAATTTTGCAATTTTGCTGGGGGAGAAAAGCCGAATAATCCGGAGAGAAACCCCCGATGAGCAGTCCGGCAGGCAGGAAAAAACGCTATCACATATCGCAAGCTCGACCTTGGCTCGAACCCACGTTTCATCGCCGTGACTTTGGTGACGGCCATTCAGTAGCGCAGCGGCTAAATTCAACTCGCTACCTATTAGACCACCGCTCACCCCGTTCGTTCGGAAAGAGTTAAAAGCACAACAAAAAGGAAGTGGTGAAAAAACCATGTCCGAACACATGCACATGTATGTACTGGAAACTAACAATGGTAATAAAACTGTGGACACTGGTGTTGTTCATGTGAACCAAAACACTGTGTGGTTGCTGGTACTTTGTTTCTACTTTGAGTTGTATAGTATACTTGTCAGCAGAATGACTTGCGGCATTTCAGTGCCTGTGGTCCTCAAAGTCTGCGTTCAAGTATTTTCTCACACAACCATCTGTCAAAAAAATGATAAAATTCATGATAAAATTCAGCAAGTAAAATGACAAAAGAGCACAAAACCACCTGAGAACTGTTCATGTAGAGGCCAAAAGAAAACGACTGCTCATTTCAGGGTAAGTGGGTGGGTGTTTAGGAATTTAACGTCCTTTCCCACCACATAAGGGTGATATCAAAGACGGGGTAACGAGAAAGAGGCCAGCACAAATATTTGGCCCCAGCCGGGATACGAACTCACGACCTGAGCATTGAGAGTCTAACGCTCTACCATTCGGCTATCCTGGTTCCCCGCTTATTTCAGATTATGACCAGAAAGTTAAGGTTGATGATGGTGGCTGGTTCATGTTCAGGCCAAAATAAAAAGTTTGCTCGTTTCAGATTATGACCAGAAAGTTAAGGTTGATGATGGTGGCTGGTTCATGTTGAGGCCAAAATAAAAAGTTTGCTCGTTTCAGATTATGACCAGAAAGTTAAGGTTGATGATGGTGGCTGGTTCATGTTGAGGCCAAAATAAAAAGTTTGCTCGTTTCAGATTATGGCCAGAAAGTTAAGGTTGATGATGGTTGGAGTGGGGGTGGGGGGTTGTTGCTTGTTTTATTTCTTTCTCCTTTCCTTTGTTTGTTTATAATTGTTGTTGTCGTTGTTGGGGGTGGGGGGTGGGGGGGGGAGGTGAACAGGGGCTGGTTACTGATGTTGTATGTCAAGATACATGTACTGCAGAGCAGCCCTCATCATTATGTCATCAGGTGCTTCTTTTTTTCAAGTGCACAATAAATCATTAACTAAATTTAGGGCTGGCTGGGAAACAAGCCTAAAAATCTGCCGAGGCTATGAATAAAACTATTTCACTGGTAACTGGCACATAACGACAATTTGATATAAAAACATCATGATACAAGTACATGTATGATACATGTGTAAGCATAAAACTCACTGAGCAGCGAGTACATATATATATATTGTGTAAAAGGTGAAAGATAAAACTGAAGTGATTTTAAAGCACACAGTCACTGAATAAAAAGGATGTTGACAACACTTGCTTAACTTGGTCATGGTATTTCTGCTACACTTCTGAATACTGATCTACCATAGAATGGTGAGAGAAAAAAAAGCGTAAGTGTTTATCAAATCAACGGCATGTAGGCCCGTTTTACCAGAGACATTGCCAATTGACACTAATGGCATCCATGTACACAGTACAAACATGCGAATGATATGTACAGTGCCTTGATTTGTAAATCATAAAATACAGAAAGTTTTAAAAATACAGCAGTGATGGGGCAGTCGGTGGTCTAGTGGTTAAGAGACTTGTCACCAATGCGAGAGGTGAGGGGTTCGAGCCCCACTCGAGGCAAAGAATTTTTCCTTCTCGTATGTGGCACCGTTCATTCGGGCCGATCGTCGGGGGTTCTCTCCGGGTACTCCGGCTTCCTCCCCCTCTGCTTTGGAAATGTTCAGCCCACCAAGTTTGAAAAATAAATGCATATCTAAATTCCGAAATTTAAATAGCTGAGCTGACCCTTCGCACCACGTGATTGTAATACGTTTATGTCCTGTGTGTGAGAGAATGCGTGTGATTCACGTGAGCGTGCATGTTGGGTTTAGCTCGCGGCGCTTTGAGCCAAAATATTTGGGATAAAGCGCCTTATTAATGCAATTATTATTATTATTATTATGAACCAGTCTGATAAATAAACATGTTTTGTATTCTCAAACGTACGCGTGTGTGTGTGTGTGTGTGTGTGTGTGTGTGTGTGTGCACTGTGTTGTATTTTACATTATGTACCGGAATATTGTGTGTACGTCTCTCCATGTCTGTGATTTGCAAATCATGTACGTCACTAAAGAGTGCAGCTCACTCCCACAACACTAAGAATGGAAGCCATACAGTTTTGCAAGTGAACATTACATCATCTTTTCTGCCTGTGCAAAAGCTTTCATTGCACTGTTAATGTCATCGCGTGCGAATACAACGCCTACCGCTCCACAAAACTTCAATCAAAAATTTACATACACAATTTAAACACTTCAACAATTCAAGCTTCTAACAGAATTTTTTTCCAACATGGCATTTCACATACACTCTCTCATTTCTGATTCGATTTTTAATTTTTTAACTGTCTCCTGCAGCTGCGCCAGCTTTGTGGTATGTCCGTGTGCACGTTACACCTTTGGCTGTGAGCATCTGAAACAAAAGATAATTATTCATAATCAACTGCAAAACATGATGAAACAATAAATGGTTTCATATACTACTTACGATGTAACTGCAACTACAAAACATTTCACAAATAACATAAGTACATGTATTTTGTGAAGGGGGAGGGGGGAGTATTTCAAGTGCGTAGGGAGCAAAACTGTTTAAAAAAAAACAAACATGAGTTGGCCTAGCAAAGGTGGAATCAGCTTGTTGAAAGACAAACTCACCATCTTCATTTCATTGCCATTAAATTCACGAGTGATCATGGACTCCGGTTCTCCCTTCTGGTCTTGTATCAGCTTCTGTCCTTCCAGTTTGCAAGTTGTCTGAAAGTGAAACAGATTCATCCACATACCATGAAAAATGTGTATCACACTCCAGGTTTACCACAAGAAATGATGGAATGTTCAGCCCACCAAATTTGAAAAATAAATCCAATTCTAAATTCCGAAAATTTAAATAGCTGAGCTGACCCTAATTCGCACCATGTGATTGTAATGTGTTTATATTGTCCAGTGTGTGAGAGAAAGCGTGTGATTCATGTGAGCGTGCGTGTTGGGTTCAGTTCAGTTTGAGCCGATTCATGGAATTGGGGTAAAGCGCCTATACAATACTCATTATTATTATTATTATTAAGAAATAAATATATATTATAAGAAATAAGAGCAAAATGGCTTGCCACTAAAATTGTGCACAAATGAAGGTAAATGCAGGCAAACGTCAAATACAGTCATCAATATTTAATTCTGGGAAGGGGGGGGGGGGGGGGGGTGTTTATCACTGGTGGTAGATGTACTTGTTCTTGGTTTATAATTGTCTCTGCCTATCCTTTACCATTTCTACTCAGTTGTGTTGTTCTTGTGTGTGTGTGTGTGTGTGTGTGTGTGTGTGTGTGTGTGTGTGTGTGTGTGTGTGTGTGTGTGTGTGTGTGTGTGTGTGTGTGTGACTGTGTGTGTGTGTGTGTGTGTGTGCTCTCTGTTACTTTTTTAGTTGTTCTTACGTAGTGGGCATTGATTGAATGGGTTGTTTTATGTTTTTTGGGTTTTTTTTTTTACTTCGGTTTTAGACTGTAAGGTGCCTAGAGCTGGTTCCTCGGGGATAGGCACCCTATAAATATTATTATTATTACCCCTACTTCCCAAGAATTTTCTCTCATTAAAGAACGATAGCTGATATATACATGAACAAATGCAGCTCTAGACAAAAATAGCAAACCAAACAAACGAAAACATAGCAGAATAAAACGAATGCAACAAAACTAAAACCCACGCAAACTCGCTGCTAACAAATGCGCACCGCTTACCTTGACATTTCTACCATCAATGGTGTGTTCGTCGAACGGCTCATTCAGCTTGAACTTCAACTCGGACGTTTTGAATGTGGTGATGGTCTTGATGTGCCAGTTGTCTCCATCTACTGTGATCTCCTGTGTTGGTTTCTGTGTGCCGCCCAGTTTTCTCATCACCATCCCCACGCCTGAAACAGCCATTTAGATAAAGAAATACTTCTCATCACCATCCCCACGCCTGAAACAGCCATTTAGATAAAGAAATACTTCTCATCACCATCCCCACGCCTGAAACAGCCATTTAGATAAAGAAAGAAATACTTCTCATCACCATCCCCACGCCTGAAACAGCCATTTAGATAAAGAAAGAAATACTTCTCATCACCATCCCCACGCCTGAAACAGCCATTTAGATAAAGAAAGAAATACTTCTCATCACCATCCCCACGCCTGAAACAGCCATTTAGATAAAGAAAGAAATACTTCTCATCACCATCCCCACGCCTGAAACAGCCATTTAGATAAAGAAAGAAATACTTCTCATCACCATCCCCACGCCTGAAACAGCCATTTAGATAAAGAAAGAAATACTTCTCATCACCATCCCCACGCCTGAAACAGCCATTTAGATAAAGAAAGAAATACTTCTCATCACCATCCCCACGCCTGAAACAGCCATTTAGATAAAGAAAGAAATACTTCTCATCACCATCCCCACGCCTGAAACAGCCATTTAGATAAAGAAAGAAATACTTCTCATCACCATCCCCACGCCTGAAACAGCCATTTAGATAAAGAAAGAAATACTTCTCATCACCATCCCCACGCCTGAAACAGCCATTTAGATAAAGAAAGAAATACTTCTCATCACCATCCCCACGCCTGAAACAGCCATTTAGATAAAGAAAGAAATACTTCTCATCACCATCCCCACGCCTGAAACAGCCATTTAGATAAAGAAATACTTCTCATCACCATCCCCACGCCTGAAACAGCCATTTAGATAAACAAAAATAATTCTCATCACCATCCCCTCGCCTGAAACAGCCATTTAGATAAAGAAATAAATTGTACAACGGTCAGGGCTTAAAATAGTCCATGATACAAAAGGAGGAAAAGTGTGTTAGTGGGGTCCTACTAATTACCGAAAACAACTCTTAATACGGGTAGAACGCAGTTAAAACATAGAAATAACAACACACAAACATGAATAAAAGGAAAAAAGTACTTATTCACTCCATGAGAACAGGACGAAATGAACGTGTCTCCCAAGGGAAGCGACCCTGGTCCGGACTCGTTATTTTCTGCAATATCATCTTTTTTTCGTTTAGCTTTGTTTTAAGGCCTCTTTTTCACCTGTAATCATGTTTGTGTGTTGTTATTTCTATGTTTTAACCGCGTTCTATCCGTATTAAGAGTTGTTTTCGGTTGTTTTCGGTCATTTCGTTGTTTTCGGTAATTAGTAGGACCGGTGTTAGTGTAGCATTAAGTGATGAAGTGGCAATGACACGAATGCACATGTATACATGTATACACGCATGTATCTGCTGCTATGCTAAGTGTGTCCGGAGGCATGCTTCCCTGGAACTTTTTATGTAACAGAAGAAGAAAAAAAGGTTATGATCTGTGCAGTTTGGTGCATTTTGGCATGATTTTAGGTGCTTTAGAGGGCGTGCAGTTTGGCAACTGGCAAGTAAAGAGGTGAAAAGGTTAACCACAAACCCCATCAACTTTTCTTCACACAGAAATTCTACATTCATGCACATGTGACTTAATGGCCACAGAATGATATAATTAACCTTGTGATATCAGAACTATCTATTTTACATGTAGTTGTGACCAAAAGATAAAACACCAAAGATAACAAAAATGATAGGCTAGCTAAAAGTTTGAACGGACCCCAGCACTTTCTGTAGCACATGTAACACCTGATGCTACCACCAAAAACTTCAACTTAAAATGTTCCCTGATCCCCTCATCCTCCGCATACTACTACCCCTTACCCCCCCCCCCCCACACACACACACACACACATACCACACACTTATTCTATCTGAGCTATTTTTGTTTTCTTGACCTTCATCTTAGAACTGCAAGCTATGATTGTAAGATAGGCAAATTATCATTCTCAAATGCCCTACACCCGTATCCTCTGTGTGTGTGTGTGTGTGTGTGTGTGTGTGTGTGTGTGTGTGTGTGTGTGTGTGTGTGTGTGTGTGTGTGTGTCAGTGTGTGCGTGCGTGCGTGCGTGCGTGTGTAACGCCAGTGTGTGTATACATGTGTGTGTGTGTGTGTGTGTGTGTGTGTGTGTGTGTGCGTGCGTGCGTGCGTGCGTGCGTGCGTGCGTGCGTGCGTGTGCTTTAAGCAACACGTATGACCGAGCGTCTCTTCAAAGACTCAACACCTTTGGATATCTACACTTGTAATTTGGGGCACCTGACTTGAAGTCAGTTGAAACTCCAGCAATTGTCACTGTTATCTGCACTAGCTGCGGTGTAATTAAGGTAACGCGGTCTTTGTATAAGTCCTAAATCAACGGCAAACTGGTTTATCTGCAGCGAAAACACACGGCATTCAAACCAGCCAGCCAGTGTGTACGTGAGTGTGTGGTGTGTGTTTACACACATGGTGGCTGGCGTTTGCACAATCCTTGGGGAACCATCACAAATCAGGGGCGCCGGAAGATGTTGGAGGGGGGGGGGGGCAGAATCTCAGAGGGGGGAAACGCCAGAGCCAGGAAGGACGTTGCCCGGCGAAAGTGAAAAAAAGCGGGGGGGGGGGGGGGGGGGCGTTCAGATGCTGCGCAGACAAAAAACTTTACGAACCAGGGAGCCACTGAAAGGAAGGACGTTGCCCAAAGAAAGTGATGAAAAGCGGGGGGGGGGGGGGGGGGGGGTGGGGAGGAGGAGTGATTATCAGACGACTTTCTGCAAAGTCGTTTTGATATTTCATGCAACGGCCTAAACTAAGTTCTCTGTTGGGTGGGATAGAAGGAGAGAGCAGGAAGAGGGGTGGGGGGGGTAGGGAAGGGGGGGGGGGGCAAGACCATGGCTTTGCCCCCCCCCCCCTTGCCATAGTCACCTGATTTTCCAGGGGGGGGGGTGCAAAAAGATACTCTTGCCCCCCCCCCACCCCCCCCCCCCTGTTTGGGTACAGCTGCCCCCCCTGCCCCCCCCCCCCCCCGGTTCCGGCGCCCCTGCAAATCAGTTGCCACACGGCACGGCCGGCTAACCTGGATTTGGCCGAAACTAACGTCAGTCTTGAACAACTGACAAGCAAGGCCCCCCATGAGGTACGCCTACCTGCATGGGTTTGATAAGTGGACCTAGACGGTGAATTTTATATTATAATTGTGACGAAGAACTTGGTTTACATCCCACCTCTCAAGCAGGAGCTCTAATAAACAGCCCTCGCTCCCCCCCCCCCCTTCCCCCCGAACACCCACGGACTGAACTCTGCAGAAGGCAGGTTGGCACGGAGCCTTTCTCGGTGAATCAGTTTAATCTGCCAGTTCCTGATGAGATCTATTCCCATGTCTCTGTTTGTTCTAAATCTGTTTGAAGTTTGTTCCTGCCTGGTACTTCGGATGACTTTTTTTTCTTCTTCATATTTTTTTTTGGCAACAGCAACGGACTACGTCGGTTCAGTTGAAAACTGGTGTCTGCGGACGCAACTTCTACCGTTCTCAAAATAAGTAAAGGAAATCAACGCCAAGTCCGTTATTGCAGTTCTAGTTGTGAGGCTAGTGCACTGACGTACACAGCCGCTCGGTCGGTACAGGCTGACGCCAGGAAACAATGGATAATCTAAATGACAGACAATGGATGAACAAATCACAGACAAGCAGAACACTCAACTGATGTATGCCAAGCCCCCCCCCCCCCCCCCCCCCCCCCCGCCACACACACACACACAAACGCACACACACATGGCGCACACACATCTGACCGTGGCGGCGGCGGCGCGGCGCACACACACACACACACCACACACACTGACACACACAACACACACACACACCGTCACACACACACACACACACACTGACACACACACACACACACAGTGACACACACACACACACACTGTGACACTGGCACACACACACACACAGTGACACACACACACACACACACAGTGACACACACACAGTGACACACACACACACACACACACACACACACACACACACACACACACACACACACACACACACCACACACCAGAGGTCACCGAGTGTGGCGAAGACAGACGGACAAAGAGAGAGACTGACAGACTGAGAACGCCCGTGGCCCTGGGGGGGGGAGGGGGGGAGGGGGGGGGGTCACGACATACGGAGAAATGTAGAGGTCAGAAACTGCGCCAGCATGGTCTCATGGGAGATGGCGTTGGCAACCTACGCAAGGAACTGACAGGGCTTCGTACGGAGAACTTCGCTGAGCAGCGTAACCCACTTGCATGTAAATTAGGCACGTTTACGGGTTACCATTAGCTAATCGCAGCGCGTTAGCAGCTCGCGGTCTCTGCCGTGTGAGCCTAATTTACATGTAAATGGGTTACGCTTCTCAACGAAGTCCTCCGTACGAAATCCTACTAAGTCTCACTAATAAAGGAGGCTAGACTTGCCTGTCCTGCAGTGCATTTCAAGTCTCAATCACGATTGCAGTTACCCGAAGTCAGTGACATAAATGCATCTTCTGCTCATTCAGCTCTTCTACTGAGCCGTCAGTTCGACTGATGTAAAGTCAAGTTTTGACCACTGAATAACCGACCGACTAACTGTGACGTGAGAACCAGTTACACACCAGCCGGTACATCCTCTCCCTCCTTTTAATATTCACACTATCTAGTTTGTTCGCCAGCGGCACACTATTGATAAATAAACAGAAACCCAGGCCGAGCTTCTATCGGGCACTGCGTCATCACTGAGTGGTCAGACTACAGCGATCCAGTCACGCCATGCTGCCAAGCTGGCATCAGTTGCGAGCTATTTCAGCACTAATACGGTCGATCAATACGAACCTGACTTACAGACGTGTACGAAGCTGGTATTATCCCGCGTACATTCAATGTGTATAGTAGCTGACTTACCCACTGCCTTCATGTATTCATCGAAGTTCTCCGTATGCGCCAGGTTCCATGTGCCTGCTGCAAAGTCTGCCATGATGGAACCTCCCGGTTTAGTGGAATCCAAGGGACTGATGCGTCAGTGGCGTCTGCAGCAACGTCGCGTGACTTCGATGCCTCTGAAAGTGAATGAGTGTGGCTCTCCCCCCTCGCAATCAAATGAGACTGTTCGCCGGCGCAGGCGCACTGAGGTTAGATCTGTCGTCTGCTACTCGTCTCGATGGCTATCGTCTGCTTCGCGCGGACCACGTAGGCCGTTACGCTGTTATCTCTCTCCCTTCCGTTGCTTTGAAGAAAGGAGTGGAGGCGCCTCACAAAACCAAACTGGCAAGGTCAGGGAGAAGCGAGAGAGGACGAGCTCACCGCGCGCGCTGTGGCTGTTTAGAGCATCCTACTGTCATCCCATTATTTGTAGGGGGGCCAAAGGTCACGAGAAATAGCGTTACACGCGTTGTGCCGTTCAATTCAACAAAGCGAGCCGCCGCTCCCCCTTTGAAATTTGAGGAGGTTGTTCAATACGATCAGGAGGGCAATCTTGCGGTTAAACTGGCCTGGGACATAGCGAGACCCTAGAGGCAAAGAGCTTGAAAAGAATTATGTAAGGTCTGACTTCGGTAGAGTCGTTGGTACAACTGACCAGCTTTTCATGGTCGTCAGTCGTCACGCGGACTAGTGTCGCTTGTCTCACTGAGTTGAGCATGTATTGATCAGATCACAGTATTAGATGCACGAATCCAGTTTGCCATTCCGCGTGGCGGCAACTATCAATCATGTACATCAGTGTAAAGTATAGCAGCCCGCACATTGGCTGTAATTTGCATTCGTCACTTGTACTTTGTACTCCGGCGTTTGTCGGCCTATCCGCTTTCATGCTATTGGCACGTACGTGTCAAAATCAGTGAGTATGCACTGACTACGGCGACTGACTTCGTTTGTAGGTCAGGTCGCTGTTCGTGACTGGGCGATATCCGTTATCATTTCAGTTCAGAACTTATCAGTCTGAAGACTTGACATGAAAAAAAATGTAAATCGAAGCAATGACGCCGCCCTTAGTGCTGGAGTCAGTCGTGACTATGACGACCCTATCTAAAGTTCATAGAGAATCATTGACTTTTTCAACAGAAGGTTGGCTTATCGCGCCCGGGGAGGGGGGGGGGATACAAAGTCATTTTGGTGTTTTGTCAAGCGAGTTTTAAGTCAAAGTGAGCAGTTGCAATGGTTCTGGCTATTGACGACGAATCAGTACTGACTTGATTCGGATTACCAATAAAACTTGAAACACGTAACCTTGAAAAATGAGTAACTTGACTCAGCAGTCAGCACTGAGCCGGCATGCTGCTTCAAGTGGACTGATTACTGAAGTCCGGCTGAACAGCACGAGAAACTGCCGATGACCTCCCGTGTTTTTGTTTTTCATCATGTTTTGTGTTTTGTTTTGCTTACCGTCCGTACCCACAATGATATGTACATAATTCAGGCGTTAACTATGCTTGTCCCTCAGTGGATTGCAATACTGTCTCGGAACATTTTAATCAGAACACGTGGTGATTCCCACCACGATTGACGGTAACATGCTGTATTCAGACAACGCACACCGTCAGCCGGCAGTCTGTAACACGCTGAACCTGAGCCAGCTGAGCCGGCCCAGGGGGTCGGCATTCTCCCGTTCACAGAGGCTGTTGCGTCACTCCGGCCCGCCACTCCACTGACCAACAAAGGAGCCCTGCTTCGACACTCTACTAGCAGGTCAGCTGGTCCAGTCTATGCCGCAGATCGGGGGGTATCAGGAGAGGCTGACTGTTGGGCCGCGTTTGACGTCTGTTAGAGATGCTACCAAAGACTGAGTTCAGACAGTCAGTGTACCCAGGAAAACTCAGTGAACCATCAATTTTTTTCCCCACTGGCTGTCGGAAATGGAACTCAGACGACCCGAACAATGACCGGTCTAAAACTCGGCCTTATCGCGATAATCGAGGTACACTGTGAGATAGGGCGCCTCGGTATCCCGGTTTCCCACCTCTGAGTGTCGGAGAATGGAAGTCAGTTGCTGGTCAGGGAGTCAGTAAGGTGGCGATGACCCTCTCAAGTGTTGGCTTTGGACAGAAAGATGAAGGACACCATTTAAATGGTTTTCCGGTCTCCCGGCCCCAACATGACTGGATCGGCAGTTCTCGGCTGGACTGACAAGAGTTGGCTAATCGACAAGTAGTCTAGGAATAGACGACCAAAGATAGCAGAAACGATAGCGGCACCTTTTCAGTCCATTTTTCAAGTACTTCAGTGATGTATGATGATATCTGAAACACGGGACTCAGTCGCCTCACAAAAAAAAAAAAAAAAAAAAAATCAACTTGATTCATGGTTGCATGGATTGTAATCTGGCTAATTAGTCGTTAATGGGAGTGTTGCACTTAGATTATACTCGTGTTTGCTGCAGTAAGACCCGTTAAGGAACCGTTAATCTTGCCAATTCAGTTTTTGCGTACAGGTCCAAAACCGAGAAAGAGTCAAAAACGAGGTTACTCATGCACAAAATGGTGTTCATGTTGATCGAATTTAAAAAAAAAAAAAAGGAGGAACGGCCCCGTCCTACAAAGTTGTTTCTCCAAATTTCATTTTATTTTGTCTGTTTTGTTGTTATTGTTGCCGGTTCTCCCCTCTCCATGTTCTACCAATGACACTAGATCTTCTACGACCTCGACCGATTAGTCACGTGACTGGGGGTGGGGCCGGGTGGGGGAGAGCGAGAGAGAGAGAGAGAGAGAGAGAGAGAGAGAGAGAGTGGGTGGGTGGGTGTTTAGGAGTTTAACGTCCTTTTCCACCACGTAAGGGTGATATCAAAGAACGGGGCAACGAGAGAAAGGCCAGCACAAATATTTGGCCCAAGCCGGGATTCGAACTCTCGACCCGAGCATTGAAAGTCCAACGCTCCTACCATTCGGCTACCCCTGGCTACCCCAGAGAGAGAGAGAGAGAGAGAGACGTCAGTTCCGTGAACTAAACATTTGACGTCAGCCTCAGGCAGGTCGTCATACACAGACGGAGAGATGACGTCAGTTCCGCGAACTAAACATTTTGACGTCAGCCTCTAGCACTGCGATCGTCTGAGGAAGCTTGTTTTATGTCTTGTGATTTCCCTGTTGGCTTTGTGGCTTCTCCGATTGAATTATTTTTCACATGAAATCTGGAAGATCTAGAGGGCTGGTGAAATGTCGGAGGCAGTGACGATACTTGCTTATTTTGTCTGGGAACTAAGCGTTTGACGTCAGCTTCACACTGGTGGTATGACAGATGATGCTTGTGCATGTCTTGTAATTTCCCTGTTGCTTTTGTGACTTCCCTGGCTGAATTAATTTTTACATAAAATCTGGAAGATCTAGAGGGCTGGTGAAACATGGACTAGAATACCTTGTATTGTACTTATGAAATCGAAAATTTGGAACTCTTTTGACCGGTGCTTTTCGCAGAAACTTGAAAAAGTTATGTTTATCTAAAAGTTCAGTTATTCTAAATGCTAAAGCTATAATAGTGCAGTAGTTCCTGTCATATGTGCAGTTGTCACACTAGACAAAAACGCCGGGATGATAAGTAATTTGCAGTAGTCTTTTCATAGAAATTTGATCTTATGTGCAAACCACCCCTACCTCGAAAATATTTTTTTTACACAAAACCAGTCAGAGCTACAGAGCTGTAGCACGAATACAGGCAGTGTGATTGGGTGAACTTCCAAAGTCTAGAAAATGAAGGAATTTGAACAACTTTTTCGAAAAAAATTCGTAACACGACCGATTTTTTAAAATCGGCGATAACTCTTCTGAAAATGCGGCAGGCTAAATATCGTGAAAGGTAGGTCTGGAGAAGGTGATTTCCCATTTTATCTCAAAGTAAAAAGGCCTCCATCGAGGTGGTTTAGGAGATAGCCATCATTACATCCGTCCACACACACACACAGACACACGTCTCACAACTCCCGCCAAAAAGAACGCAGCAGCATAGTGTGCACGTCAAGTGTCTATGACGCAGGTTTCGTTACGTCACTATGTGCGTGAAAGTATGTATTGTGTGGAGAAACGTCACAGTCTTGTTTTGTATCACTGAAACTTGCTGCTGCGCGCAGCAAAATCTGCCTCGTCTCATAAAGTTGTTTCTCTATAGAGAAACAACTTAAAAAGAAGAAGAAGAAGAAAAGAAACAATCTGTCACGAAAGAAGACGTACGTGTCTGGTCACGGTGTCCCTATGCACAAGCAAGATTTTCTGTTTTCACAGCGCAGTCTGACGTTTTCTCAACACTGACGTGACAAATTCGCCTTAACAAGTCCGGCTGTGAGAGTTAGGTATGACAATTAATTTTCAGCACCCCCACTTGCAATGTAGTCCTCCACTCTTTGCAGGAGAGGTAGGCCTATAGTGTTCCAAATGTCACAGTACGCTCTTTATGTCAAAAGAAACTGGTCTAGATTTGTATAATATATGCATTGCATTATTTGGGTTTTTTTGTTTGTTTGTTTAAACACACATACACACACACAAAGCAAAACATTCACACCACCAACCAGCCAACCAACCCCCCCCCCCCCCTCAAAAAAAACAAACAAAAAAACAAAAAAACCAACAACAAACAAAAACAGATACCGACAAAACAAACAACAACAAAACAGAACAAAACAACGAACAAAAAAACAACAACCACCTAAAAGCAAAACAAACAAAAACACACACACACACTTGCCATCCCCACATCTTACAACACCCCAAGCTCGCTCTCCCATTCTGACAAGAAGCACAAGAATGGAACTGTCAGGAATAGATGTATAGTTTTATTTCTGAGCAGCAGTTGTTGGTCCAAAATACACTGTACGGCCATGTACATGTATGTATCAGTCAAACACAGTACAGCGTCAGTACTGTGTCTTGTGCATGCATACCCATTCACACTACATTGTATTACATTCCAAGAAACTGCAAAATGTGTCAAAATATATTCCATGTTAATGAGTAATGTGTTAGGGGTGCAAGCTGATCTGCGTGATGATGATGTGACTTCTGTACACTATGCAGTCTACACACCTTTCTGCATGGTCAGTCATGAGGTGAGAGAAAAGAGTTTGTGCATAATTATGGAAACTTCAAAAGTGAGTAACTTTTAACATCTATTTGTCTGGCATTACGTCCTCACTAATTAAAAAACAGATGAGAAAATCTAGCGCAAAAGCTTAAGAAATAGTTACTTCGCATACACTGTCAATGACAAAGCTGATGCTCTATGATAACATGCAGTACTTGCACAACATTACTGGATTTCTTGCGTCGGGGGGAGATAAGAAATTACCGGTAAGACAAAAACCCCAACAAACAAAAACAAGCAACAACAAAAAAAACCAAAGCCAGTCATAACAGAAAAAAACAAACAACAACAACAACAACAAAAAAAACCCCAACATTAACAGCAAAACCACCCCCCTATATAAAAAGCGCATCAACAATGAAACAACAATTATGAGCGCACATTTGTGGCTGGCCTCACAAATGCGCCCTAATACAGTTTGGAAATCACAAAAAGAAACAACCAAGCATACTAAGTCAACTTAGGGTAGTGCTACTAAAGCTACGGGCAGTGGAGGATCGTCTGGGGTGGGTGGGTGTGTTCTGCTTATGCAAATAAAACTCGCCACTGGATAGGAAAATTGACCTGGCAGGATGGATCTGAGTACAAGTACACTATGTGGTTGCACTTTCTAATGTCAAGTGACGTAAAGTAGGTTATCACAATCATGTACGTGTAACTTAACTAGAACAACTCATTGATACGTGTACTGAGAGCAACTGCCTACACACATTTAAACGAAAGAAAATAATGATTGTTATAAAGATCATTCAATGAAGAACAATCAACCTAATATTGCTTTTAATATCAGCACAGTTTCAAACAATCCTGCATTATGATTTACTGTACTTGCAACCCCATGGACAAAACTTTGGCATGATATCAAAAACAAATATTACACCAGCAGCTACTGTTCTTATCGGACGTTGACTACCCTAGAAAGGTGGCAACGTGACTGATAAAAGGTTTTCTCCAGTCCTTGCGTACAGCTTGTACATAGAACTGGGTGATTACAAAGACTGGGGGCACTGAAAACAGGCCAGTAAAAAAAATGTTTGGTCCTATCAAGATTTGAACCCACGACCACCTGATTTCAAGTCCGATGCCCAGCCACTTGAGGTATCTGACCACCCTTTCACTACAGTCATATGGTGAATGCGATGTCACATGGGCAAACATTTCTCAAAACAAAGCATGAAACTGTTTCTAAAAACGTGTGTTACTGTAACTCTTGTCAATTCCACGATGTCACACATTGAAAGTTTTTCCAGTGTTACCGTCAATGCTGAACGTGCATCCCACAAAGCACTGTGGGACTGATAGTGATAGTGAATTTATTAGGACCTCTGTGCATTCAGTGTTGAGATCCGTTCACATGCCAAGATACTCAAAGCTGATTGGCTCAAGCATGTTTTCAGAAACTATTGCAAGAATTTACAGCCCGCCCTAAAATCTGGCAACATAAGTTTCAGAAAACAGTTTTGACAGCTACGTCACACGACCGGTTAAAGAAACACTGGTGTTTTTGTTTTTGAAAGCTGTCGTGTGACATGGCCTTAAGTAACCTGTAGTGGTACAGCGTATCATGTCCTTTATTTTTCAGCCACAATATACAGCTGATAATGTCAAATCAGCGAGAACCGCCTCCAATGTGAAAGTAGGCCTTCGGAAGTTGCAAAGATGAACATAAAGCATCTGAAATATCTGTGTTGAGTGTGTAATCTAGGCCTTTTATTCTTTTACCTGATAGCAGCGAAGTTCAAAGAAACTGCTATGATGACAATGTAAAATACTAGTGCACTCATGCACGATATGAGAAAAGATCAATAACTTATGTGACATGGAGGTGAATTCATTTCCCTTGATTCAACAGTCAGCTCGTGGGTGCATATTATACTGAACCTGACCGAGTGTTATATTGCACGGAGGGATAATGGCATCACACAGAAACTATTTGCAAGATGAGAAAAATACGATAATGCACATGAAACATGTCATGTGGAACATGCGTAAGTAACATGAAAAGAATTTTCCCGACGTTCTCAAAATACCCTGTGTATATCATACATGTTTTACCACCAAGCAAAGTCAAACACAGTTATATTTCTTTACACTTTACACTTCATGTTGAACAAACAAAATGGGTCTGTAACATTGTGGATGGTGATTTATGCTTTATTTATTGCTGAAGGGCAAGGCACAGTCATGTCAGCCAGTTATACATTGGCCATGCAATTTCTAACGAGAAAAAACAGTCAACTAGGCGAACCTGTCCTGTACTGACAAACAGCATTATTCAATATGTGACCAACCGACTTTCTGTTGTTGTTGTTTTTTTCTACGATGAGTAAAATACACATGGATCAGATGAGATGAATAATGATTTGCTGGTGTACCAAGAGCACTTCTCTCCGTCTCTCTCTCTCTCTCACGCATGCACACACACACACTAACTTACCAGTTAAAAATAAACTAACAAAATATGCTATGTCTGTAAGCACAATATTCTATCCACAAAACTGTCCCATACCTGATTCAAGCAAGATGTGAGAGCGAGAGAGAGAGAGAGAGAGAGAGAGAGAGAGAGAGAGAGAGAGTGACTGAGAGAGAGAAGAAAACATACCTCTGATAAAGTCTGATTGTTCAGTACAATACTTCAGCTGCAACCGTAAGTTGCAAAACAGGTGCAGGACACAAAGCATTATTAAAATATATATATGACATCAAGTGGAGAAGCAAGTACAGTGTATTCCCTTATACAGAGTTTTGTTGAAAAAGCATCGGGAGGGGAAGAAACTGAAAAAACACATTGTCGTATTTTGGCCCTCTGAAATATATATGTGTGTATTGCTTCGTCATGCAGACACCAGTCCTTAACTCTGCCATTGAAACATGCCTTATTTGCAGGTTCAGTCACCAAACTTTAGTGGCAAAGCAAAACACAGTTTGTTTCTTGTCGTAACACGTACTCTGTTCGGCGACTTCACTGTTTTACACAGCATTACTGTTTCCAGCTCAGTTCCTTATTGCTAAACATACCGGTATACGTATCATGTAATACTAAGGCTGCTCGTTACCTACACCCTTCTTTCAGGAAACTACCACTGTATTGGCGGGAGACTCGAGATCAGCCCTGGTCAAGTCCAACACCACAACAGAAAGAAGTCCCACAAGCATTATCTGGTCTACACTTGTCTGCAGTTTTCACAGGTCCGTCTTTTCTGCAAGGCTGAGGTGGAGGTTGGAAGTATATTTCACTGACCCTATCACCACCTTTCCTAGTCTCCACTAAACTTATCTCCGCTGCTGAGACAGTGTCTGGTACAAAAATAAATCCCAATCCTTCACAGAATACACCACAGGAAAAACACGTGACCAACATCTGGGTTGTGTTAGTAATCCTCATGAGCAAACGCTGATGCCACCGTTACCATCCACAGCAGGGTAAAAATCCTCTTTGTCACTGTATTCTTTCTTGTCTATTAGGCTGGTGAATGCAAAGTCAAATGGATATCCACGTAAGGAATTACTGTGGTGGTGATTTTGCGTCCAACAGGCCGGATTCTGCACAGATAGAAAAAATGGGCCTGTAGTCAGAGAATACATGTGTGATGACTACATGTGTCAGTATTTTCATTTTCTTACGCCGCCCCCACTGTCTGGAACGCTTTACCTGTCACCATTAGGGATCTTCCCACGCTGACTCAATTTAAGGCCCATTTGAAGACCTACCTCTTTAGGCAAGCTTTCGAGCTGTAGACCGACCACCGTTTCATCAGCACTCAGTGTGTCAGTGTGTGTGTGTGTGTGTGTGTGTGTGTGTGTGTGTGTGTGTGTGTGTGTGTGTGTGTGTGTGTGTGTGTGCGAGCGCAAAGAGTGTTTCGTAGAAAACAGATAGGCGCTATATAAACTGTATTCATTATTATTATTATTATTATTTTTTCTGTCAAAAGCCACACACGCATCTAACAAAAAAGTTGTTCTTTTGTTGACTGCTTTCATGTTTACTGTGTTCTTTTCCTTCTGCAGAAAACATCAAGCAATCTACTACAGAGCTTCAGACATAAAAAAAAAATATCACGCAACTGAAATAGGAGATTTTTTAACACTACAGTATCAACTAGCAAACAAGGGGACTTGCAACATTACTGATGCAACCACAAGCAGAATAAGAAGTAAAAGTTACAGCTTATCTATGCATATAGATCACAATATATAGCATTATGCACACACCCCTAACAACTGTTTGTCAGCAGAGCTGGGGTGAGTTGGAGAATAAGCTGTTTTTGGCCAGAGCTGACGGGGAGGTGGGGGGGGGGGGGATGCACACAATAACAACCTATTCTCGAGACATTATCTATGACAGAGACAGATTTACTGCACTGCCATACACTGATGTAGTGGTAGGATGACGAAGACTCTATTCTGTGATTGTACTGCCCTCTTGCAGCTACATGTACTTACTCATCAACCTGGCCCGCCTCTCTTCCGCCTGCCTGGCCCATTCAGGTCCTGTGCTTGTTTTGTTATCCGCCTCTGTGCAACAGACACAACTTTTTTTTCAACATGTATTCAAGAAACTTCTTTCTTCAGTATATACATGTTCTGCAAAATCCGTCACAGTGTGATTAAGCTTAAGTCTTCCAAATGACTATTTTCCTTCATAATCTAATGTAAACTTTGAAAAGCATTCTTCTCACTAGTATTGGAAGGAAGACAAAGGCTCATCTTGAAAAGTATCCCAACTCATAAATTGTTCTCCTATGTCGCCCACGATATTGATTTCCCCTCAAAAAAAGAAACAAACAAACATAAACCACTATAAACTAGACACCTACCTTTGACAACAGGTGGTCGCTTTTTCCGCTGACTGAGCTGCTGTCTCCACTGTGGTGCCTCCACTGGTGGGCTCTCGTCCGATGTGTCTCCTGATAGTGTCTACAACAGAAAGTATGTATTGTCCACAAATAGTCTGCCAGTGTTACATCATTCTGCCATTGTCCATCAGCCTTTTACTGGACACTAAAACAAATAAAAAATAAACTAACTAAAAAATTAGATAAATCAAAAAGGATAAAAAATTCAAAGATGATTGTCTCAAACAAAGTTTCACTTACACGCAGTACATTTTTAACTGAGAGAATACACAATCAAACACCAAAAATGTGCCTCCACAGCCATAGTTTGATGAATAACAACAACAACAACAAATACCACGAACAGAAAATCATCCCTTTTAGAAATAAATTTGATCCAGAGCTGTAGTACAGAAGGGAGATAACCCAATTCAGTGGCTGACCCATCCCACTTTCAACCTATGGTTTGCAACCATAGTTGCGTCCCTGTTCAAACTCTGGGTATGAAAGCACAGATAAAACAGATAAACGATGTAAACCTGCATAAAGAGCAAACCATGCAGTACATACCTTTGACCTGCTATTCAAACTTGAGGAATGAAAACAAAAAAATTATTTGGCAGACATCAACCATGTAAAATATGAAACTAAAAAAAAAAAGAAAAAAAGAAACGAAGTCTACCTTGGACTCGCGTTGTTTCTTCTTCTCCGCCAGCTCTAGCTTCCACTTGGGCGTCTCGTAAGCCTTCATGGGGTTGCCGGGTGAGGTTTTGGCACTTGGTTCTGTGCCGTTTGCCGTGGGACTGGGTGTGACTGCTGCAGAGGGTGGGGAGTTCTTTGTTTGCTGGCCCTTTTTCAGCCAGCTCGGCACGTACACATCTTTACCTGCACAGACAAATTTAACTCTTTGACGACAAAGCACAATTTCTAACACGTGATTTCCTATAGGATCAGTACACAGAACTCAATAAAACCTACAGTAAGTCAGTTTGTTTTTTTTAAAATGATTTTTTAATGACTATGACGATAAAACGATGATTACTGCATTCAAGATTTGAACCTCACTTGAAACAATGATGGGCTTTGCGTTTTCCTTGTTGCCGGTGCTGTCTCTTCTAGCGGGGCTGACCGTGACTGGGGTCTTGCTGCCGTCCGCTTGGTCCTCCCCGTTCGTCTGTGGCACTTGTGGACGGTTCGTCTTTTTCAGTTCCACGGCCCACGGAGCAACAGGTGGCTTGTCTTCGTCACCGTCCCCATTCTCCTGGCCTCCTGAGTACAGGATGAAAGATTTCACATGAAAATTTGCAACATTTGCTACATTAAATGGCATCTACATCATTTGGCATCTCAAGCACCTGGGTGTGATGCACCCACAGACGTAAAGAGACAGACGCACCGCCGCACGCTGCCACCGCTGCTTGCAAGTGTCGCTATCGCGGCCATCTTACTAATACCAGAACTCAGAGGCTCTGTGTATAGGACGCCTTGTTCGAAATACAAAGTTCTTTAGAAAGACGTCATCAGAAATGTGACGTAAGATAAAGCGGACCAATGCTATGCGCACTATGTAAACAGCTGATAGCGTCTGGCCAATGCTATGCGCACTATGTAAACAGCTGGCACTTCCAGGTACTAGCAACATGGCGCGCGGCGGCGTCACTTTTCCGGCACCGCGGTGCGTCTATCTCTATACGTCTGTGGATGCACCCAACAGGCACAGGTGCTTGGGACAGTGTAGGTTAGCTAAAAACGTCAAGATTCATGGTGAGTATGTGTATGCTGTTTATGGCAAAACGCAGTAAGTCCATGATGTCATTTGAGGGAAAAAGGGGTGATTTCAAGATGAAAGACACTGACATAATGGTCTTTTTCCACAAAATGAATTCATGGACTTACTGTGTTTCGCCATTACACTGCAGATGTATTCAAACAATATTCATAACAACATGTCTTTAATTTAGTGTCTAATAACATCACTTGTTACTGTTTTGTAGAATCATTCAAATAAGGAAGCATTATTTCCAAACAACGGATTTGTTTCTCCAAATGCCGTCTGGCCCATGTAGGGGAGATAATTTCAAAGCTGATATCTGTGTGCATGTAAACGTGTGTGACTGGAGGAGATCATTCACTTCACACTGACAGCCATTATGTTGCGCACAAGTATCCACAAAACTTCTTCAGTATGAAAGAGATCATGATGAACCTTTGTGAATTTATTCTATGATTACTGGGTACTGTCAGCCAACACTGGGCTTTGTCAGAAATCTGTTAAGCCTGCTCTTAACTGGGCACAGCGCGCGAAACACACATGTGCACATCAGTCGTTGCACTCGGTGTGTCTACTAACTACAAAACTGAACACAGCTGTGCTCGGTGACAAACCGATTGACAATGCACTGTCCGCCATGTTTGCGCGCCGAGTGAAGTAGCACAGCCAATCAGAATCTGTTGTGGAAACCACAGTCACAGTTGTGGCTATTTGAAATCCAGGTTGCTGTGATGACGCCACAGCGGCGGAAACCCCCCAAACCACAACTGTGTTACAACTGTGGACAGCACTGTGGCGCCCCGCAGTGCCCAGTTAAGAGCTGGCTTTACAGAATATTAATTTGTGTGTGTGTGTGTGTGTGTGTGTGTGTGTGTGTGTGTGTGTGTGTGTGTGTGTGTGTGTGTGTGTGTGTGGATGTCTGATAATAGTGATATTCGCTTTTGGCGTTTTGGACATAAGCTGAGGTTTTCCCATGCAGGTTTGCACACAGGGAACTGCCGCAGTGTTTCACACTACAGTACTATACCTGCTTTACTCTGCAGTCTGTCAGCTACGCGGGACGTTTTCTCCTGCGCGGCTTTCATCCAGACGGGTTTCTCCGGCTTCTGGTCTTGAAGGCGCTTCTGACTCAACTCCTCCGACGTGCTCCGTAAAGATACTCCGGCAAAGCCGCTGCTGCTGACTGAGGGACTTGTTTCATGGTCACCGGTACCCCCAACGACGTCCGCCCCTTCTCTGGAAGACACGCCAGTGCTGGAGTCTGCAGGTTTGTCTCCACTCCCACCGCTGGTGGTCCGGAGTCTGGCACTGAGGTTCAAATCCCCACCGCCCCCAGTTTTGGTTTTCATTTCTGACAGCCACACGGGCTTGGGTCGTGCAGGAAGCTTGCTGGCAGAGCCTGGCACTGACAGAGGTGAAGAGGAGTCTGCGTTTTCTCCCTTCACCAGGCTTGGGGATGAGGGGCTGGCCAACGCTGAGCTGTCACTCAATCTGCCGCTTGTATCCAACACACTGCTAGAACTACGGCGCGGGCGGAACCCCATCGGGGCGTAGGCGCTCCCCTGAATACTGCCCCTCCTCGGGGTGGTGGTGCTTCCGTCCCCTTCAACCGAGCTTGTGCTGTCCCCACGGCTCAGTTTGGCAGAGCTGCTCACGGAGCTCCAGCTCTCAGTCCGTGGCTTCGTGCCACCCAGGGAACTCACACCGTCACCGCGAGCTGCTTTGGAATCACCTAGGGAACTGCTGCTGCTCGTCCTGTCCGACCTTTTTACCTCTGCCAGACCTGAAGTGTCTGCGCTCACACTGAAAATGTCTACGTTAACGTCTCTGGCTGGGGCGACACTGCTACTGTCTGCCGAGAACGAGGATGGGGAAGAAGAATTTTCAGCAGCCACTTTCAAGTTCTGTGAGTCTTTCTGTCCTTTAGTGGTGGGTTTCGGCAGTATAGTGGGTGGCGGGGCGCGGTTTGGTGATGTGGGGCTTGCGACAGGCGACTTGATGGGAGACGTGGGGCTGTTGCCGGATTTCTTCCTCTCTTGGTTGAAGAGCTGCACACAGGAGGGGCAGGCTTAATTGATATGTGCTTTCAGATTTAATTCTTTTAATGATGGGGGGTGGTGGGGGGCGGGGGCCGAGGGGTAAAGATTTCTTTTCATTCTTGTTGTTTTTATTTCTTTTGCTTTCTTTTTGTTTTGTTTTTGTTGTACTGTTCTTTTGGTTTTCTGTTTTGTTTGTTTGGTTGTTGTTTATTTGTTTGTTGTTGTTTTTTTGTTTTTTTTTGGGGGGGGGGGAGGGGGATGGGGGGGGGGGGGGGTGCCAAACTTTCATTTATTTGATAAAAATGTCAGTGAGAAATTTTGTCTTGGGAGCACACAATACTGAAATGTGTTAAACTAAACATGAACTGAATCTCTATAACCTTGGATTTGCTGAGGTCCTGTAGACCAGGCATGACCATTGGTGGCTTGAATGGTAACGCTGATCGTCGCACTGGGGAACTCTCCTCTTGTCTCTCTGATGGAGGTTCCGCATCAGTTGTCCGTTTGTCGAACACCTCATCCTCAGGCCCATTTTCTGCAGATGGACTGGTTGCTTTTGGCTCTGTTGTAAAAAAAAAAAAAACACTTTGTTTACAGCACTGGCTGTGCTCACACACATGTTCACAAAGGCAAGACAAGCACTGTTATGACTTCATTTGGTGAGGAAAGCCCGAACCAAACTCTTGTGCAGCAGAGAATTTGATTCCAGGGCCTTCACAATTATGCAGAGACATCACTAAGGTAAGCCCCCATATTAACATATGTGACCCGTTCTCACAAAAGGGACCATAAGTCGAAAATTGTCAATTTAGAGATATGTATATCACTGCAATCTACTGGTTATGCAGTTTCATTCAGTATAAGAATGAAAGCTGTACTACTAAAATTGACAGAGACATCAGCAGTTGAAGTTGGCTACTCACAAGGCAGCCATACTGACCCCCGGCACTCTTTTCGCCTGTAGCGGTGTTCGGCCTAGCGCGACTTACGGTCCCTTTCGCGAGAACGGGTCACATATGTGAGATTTATCTGAGTCAATCAATCATAATCATGAACAGTTTTTATACATGTACGTATGTAACTATTGTGGTATTTGCAGTTGTACATGCAGTGGCCATGATAATGTATTCAACAGGGATTACCTCATTTCTCTGACAAGCTGTCTTTTAGGAAAGGTTTTAGTCATTTAGACTGATTTTTTAAATTACAGTTTTCACTAGTGTTTTAATGTGATTTATTAACTCTGGTGTCAGTAAGTATTGCTGCAGCCAGGGGGGGGGGGGGGGGGGGGGGGTGTTTAGAAGCCAACACTTCTTGTATGATCTTGTGTGCTAAATTGTGTTTACTTGACAGACAGACAGGTAAACTAGAATAAAAAAAAACAATGAATCAGACCTGTGCTGTCCTGGAATATACTGTCTGTTGTATCTGAGCCGGAGTTGAGCACGGTGGCTCTGGTTGGTTTCTTCCTGCGAGCGAGGGATCCCCTCTTTCGTAGCGACGTCTTCTGTTTGCTCACGTCCAGGTTCAAGTGTGAGGAATCCAGCTGATCATAAGGGAACAGAGGGCATCAGCGTCAGTCTGATGAATCCATTCCCGTTCTGGGGGCTTCCTACTCTTGGCCCCTGCAACAACGCAAACTCGGGCTAACCAAGCTTAGTAACGCCTAAGAAGGAAAACATCAAACTACTCGGTGACAAGGAAAGTGGACAGTTGCGAACAACTTTCAGGTCCCCGTGTTATTTCACAGTGTACACAGAAGCGGTGAAAACTGTCGCATTCACCAGCACCAGCACATTCTCGGCCTGTTTTGGGATTATTACCTACATGAGTAATCTCCCTTGTCACAACAAGCATGCATTTTTTGCGGCGGGGCACAAAGCTGCCACGAAAAATGATTGATTGCTGCGGGTCTATGTATGCACGGGGGACTACTCGTGCAGGTAATCTCGAAACAGGCCGAGAATGTACTGGTGCTGGTGAATGCGACAGTTTTCACCGCTTCTGTGTACGCTGTGAAATAACACGGGGACCTCAAAGTTGTTCGCAACTGTCCACTTTCCTTGTCACCGAGTAGTTTGATTTTATCCTTCTTAGGCATTCCTAAGCTCAGCCCGGTTTCGGTTAGCCCGAGTTTGCATTGTTGCGGAGGCAAAGAGTAGCAAGGCCCCCGGAACCGGAATGAGAAGAATCAGACAACAGAGTGTCACTAGTGACACTATGCACAATGTCAAGCTCTGCAGTATTGTAGATTTAGCTCTGTTCTCTATGTGTTGCAGACACTGTAGTTTTTTTAAAGTCTCTACGTTTGTAACAGTGCTGAGATGGAAAACTGCCGCTTTTGAAGCTCCATGGTTGCTTGCCAGATAGACGGATGTTCTAAAGGACCAACACGGCCGTTTTCATGAAATTTAGAGAAATAAGCTTACAATTTTCTTTGAGCCTACAGTCAGTTCCTGTACAGACTGGAACTCCACAAATATTCTCAAAACAGACACAAAGCAACACCATCTAGCTGGTCCTAAGTCTGCAACCAAATAACCTAGTCTACTCGGTATGCGGTACACTTCTAGAACATATGTGCCGGCCAGTGTCACCACAATGCTTTCAGATGCTATACTGTGAGCAAACTGACTGATTCTGATGCAAAGATGAAGCACATTTGATGAAAAGTTTTCCACACAATGTTGGATGAATGTCATGCGTCTTGAGACGTGAGAAAGAAAGAGGAGAAGGATAGTGGTCTCACGTTAGTGTTGACTGAGGGGTGGGAAGGGGAAAGGGGCAAGAACTGCACAGAAAAACTCACCTCCAGAACTGCAAAATCCATGTCTATGTCACTACTGCTTTTCCGCTTTTCCTGTGGAAAGAAAGAAAAAAAAAATTATAAAAATTTTTACTGTGCAGTTTCCCAAAAGGACAGGTGTCGGGTACACAGAAACAAAATGCCTATTTTGTTTCACTGGCAAGAAAAGGCATTTGAAGACAGGAGTAAAGAGCAAAAACAGATGAAGTTTAACTAAGAGAGAGAGAGAGCGTGGGTGGGTTTTTTCCATCACATGTGGGTGATATCAATGAGAAAAAGGCCAGCACAAATATTTGGCCCCAGCTGAGAATCAAACTCACGACCCAAGCATTGAAAGTCCAACACTCTACCATGCTGCTATCCAAGCTCCCCTGAGAGAGAGAGAGAGAGAGAGAGAGAGAGAGAGAGAGAGAGAGAGAGAGAGAGAGAGAGAGAGACAGACAGACAGACAGACAGACAGACAGAGCAATACAAGGACAGTCAGAGTGTACACGCAAAAACCCTATTCTCCTACCTCCTCAGTTTTTGAACTGTCTCCATTCGCCAACAGATCACCGCTGGTCTCCGGCTCGGCGTTCCCCAGCAAGGCCTTCTCGCTGGTAGCGTCCTTCAGGGCTACGTTTTCCTCCGCGTCCACAGCATCGACCACGATCTCCGGGGAGCCCTCCTTCTCAACATCGTGCCCTGCGTCCCCGTTCTGGCCAGAACCAAACAAGTCGTCCACAGTCAGAGTTTCTGAAGTGGCTGCTTTGCATGTCACGCCGCCTGTGTTGGACTGGTCGTCCTGCGGAGACGATATTCCAAAGAAGTCATCTAGGGTCACTGTGGGACCTCCCTGCGTCTCAGCCTGCACGCGACAGAAATAGAAAAGTTGGCACTGGGAGGCATTTGGAGTGGGCTTATCACGTGATAAAAAGCAGTTGTGTGGAATAGTGTTAGACGAGCACTGTTTGGAGTTAGCAATGAATGAAGAAAAGACCGCAATCACTCTGTCAACACCAGCAGCCAGTCGGTCTGTCCATTCATTCATCGATCCTACAAGATCTACCATTCATACCTACAACCCACACAGATATGCCTTTACTTGTTGCACTCTCATGCACAAAGACATGTCTGTTTCTACTTTCCTGACTGACCGTGTGTTACTGCGCCAGTCATAGGCGTCTTTGCTCAAGATAGGGCGGTCGGTGGTCTAGTGGTTCAGAGACTTGTCACCAATGCGAGAGGTCAGGGGTTCGAATGTGTTTATGTCCAGTGTGTGAGAGAATGCGTGTGATTCACGTGAGCGTGCGTGTTGGGTTCAGTTCGCGGTGCTGTGAGCCGATTCATGAAATTGGGTAAAACGCCTATACAATACTTATTATTATTATTACTATTACTACTATTATAAAACATTTATTAGAAAACAATCAGGCAATGCAATGGAGATCATTCATGTTTCAAAGTTACTTACCATAGACCCGACCAGTCTCACTTTAGCTACTAGAACAGAATTAGACTTCCCGAAAACTTAAAATGGAAAATGGAGAAAAAGAAGACAAAAAGTAAGGATAAAATTTGCTTGCCTACCAATCATTCTTTACTTCTATACTTTTTTTTTAAATGGTGAATTGGGAAATTCAATTTGTTCCCGCAGTGATTCTGCCAAGCTACCAACCAATCTATTTATCTAATCAGTCATCCAACCAGAACTGACCTCATCCATGTCTTCTAATAAATCCCAGGTGTCAGCCTCAGATGTTGTCTCCCCTGTCGATTCAGTTGCGCCCCCTAGGTCCAGAACTAAATCACCATCGGCAGAGCTGGATTCTGTGCTCTTGCATGTCTGAAAAGACAAAATAATTACACAATGAAGAACTGCAAACTGTATAAAAAAAAGAAAAAAGAAATGGGCGGGTACAAAGTAAAGGTTGGACGTTCAGCACTGTCAATTGACACTGCTGTGAAATAACCATACAATAGTGATAGTGTGAAAATCAGCTGTAATGTATAAACTGTTACGTGTACACAGGGATATAATTATGCTGCATGTACTCAGCAGGGAAGTTTACACATTATCCAGAAAAAAAACCCACTGTTCTACAGTTAGTAAATACATAAGCCGACACAGTTTCGCTGTACGCTGCATGAACAGTCACCGATGAATTAACAAAAGCAGTCTGAATGCAGCAGGGGGAAAAACATCACTTCAGAACAAAGATTCAGTTGAAACATGTTTATGTGTCATGCTTAAGGGTCAATGTCCCCCTGCCCCCACCCGCTACAAGACCCTCCCCTGCTCAGTCTCTCCATCACACACACACACACACACACACACACACACACACTCTTCACAACTGACTTCCCACAGGACACCTGCTCCAGGAACGACCAATACATACAAATAATTATCAGTATCCCCCCCCCCCCATTCAGCCCCCACCCCTTTCTGACGTCACCACAACAACAGCACAGTAGTGTGAGTGGACGAGACCCTATGTAGCAGTCAGGTGATTAGTCATGCTTATCGCGACCACTGAACGGCCGAACTGATCAATTGCTGGAACACAGCTAATGCTATCAGCGCTGAATCCTATCACAGGCTGACAATCGGGTTACTGAGCTGACCTGACCCTCGGTTTCTTCTGTGATAACTGGGTCCATCTAAAGCCGTGGTGCTTATACGTACGTAAGCTAAGAGACAAAGAGTGACGTGGTGTTATGATGTGTCCTCTGTGTGTGTGTGTGTGTGTGTGTGTGTGTTCAGTTCTTTCCTCCAGGGCGAAATGTATTGCCCCCCTCCACCCGGCAACCAACTTGAAAATAATATCATAATAGTAATATGAGTAGTTAAGGGACGCCCTCCCTCCCTCCCTCCCGCCGAGGGGCTCAGGGCGCCTCACAATCAAAACGCACTCACTCACCCAGAAACACACACAACATGCCTCCACACATACATTTAACTACTAACACATCATGTGCAGCATCATACATGTACGGGCTCCCCTGCCCCCGCCTTCTACACACACACACACGCACACACACACACACCCCGCACACACACACACTGGCACGACAAGCTGAAGAACTGAAGAAAGAGGATGAGGGGCACAGGAGAAGGGATGGGGGGTTTGGGGGGGGGGGGGAGAAAGAAGGAGAGAAAGTGGCGCGTTGTCGGAGTTATCAGACCTTGGCAGACGACATGCACAGAAACTGACAAGACGGGTGACGTTGACCTTGACAGATCCTGCACTGAATGGGTGCCAGATGGCCCGCACACCGTCCCAACTTCCTCGCCTTCGCTCCAGTCCCGGCTGTTCCTCCGCGGCACATATGAGAACAGTTACACGCCGTTTTCCTGTCTGGACGAGGAATTCCACTTACGTAACCCCGTTTATTCGTTGATTTATGTTCCCGTCCGGGTTATCCAGTACCTAGTGCATTTCATACTCGCCCCCCCCCCCCCCCCCCACGCACGCACGCACGCGCGCGCGCGCGCGCACACACACACACACACACACACACACACACACACACACACACACACACACACACACACACACACACACACACACACCCTGTTCAAGAAAAAGAAAAATCTAGCCACTTCCCTTCCACTTTCCGTTTTTCTCATTTTCTTCTCAACCCACCCCTACACTGATATCTCCTTGTCTCTGCTTCCCCCACCCCGACCCCCTTCTCATCCCCAAGGCCTCCCTCCCTGGGAGAGACGAAACGGTTTGTGCAATTTCACTGGCGTTTCGTCAGCTGAGGAGTTCCTGTACATGCCCAGCTTGTTCTGTGTGTGCAAAATGGATTACCGGTTGTCAAAGATGGCTATCTTAAATGCATCATCTGCCAGCATGTAACCGCGAAACATATCACGCAGACTCACACAGAATCATGTTGACTCAAAGGCCGGTTAACACACACACACACACACACACACACACACACACACACACACACACACACACACACAAGATGTTGCTAAAGTGGAAAAGGATCAAAATGTGATCTAAGTCTGCAACTCTCTCTCTCTCTCTCTCAGTCTCTCTCTCTCTCTCTCACACACACACACACACACACACACACACAGAGTTTAGTTCATGGCATTTGCACTCAGATAAGCCCACACGCGCTCCACCTCATCTGTCAGTAATCTCTCCAGTGTCGTCACACACACACACACACACACACACACACACACACACACACACACACACACACACACACACACTGCACGTGCTTGTAAGGCAGTTTCTATGCCTATACTGAACCAACCAACCGCTCAAACAATCGCTCAGTACATCTGAACACAACCGCACTGCAATACTGAACAACGTGACACTCGTTGTTAAAATATAAATGCAAGTGAGTCAGTCTGGGAATTTACAACATAAAGTCTGCGTGTTCGGGTTGACAACTGACCCTAACACGGATAGACGGTTTGACAAGAGGAACACACACTGTCTAACTCTCGGGTTCTCTGAGGACAAGTGAAAACCGAGGGACAAAAGGACAACGTCTCGGCACTCCATCCTAGCTCAGTTAAAACACCGATTTGTTTTCCAGGTAGAATGTATACATGTACCGACCGCAGGAACGCGGCGGTAACCTGAGGTCCAGTTTCCAAACGATCGTGACTTCACAATGAGCAGTTTTGTCCGCTCCTTGTGTCGCTTTCAGGACGGTGTTTTCGTTTCCGCTATCACATGCACTTGTATACACAAGATCCTTCCCAAACAGCAGACCGCCAACAGTCAGTTTTAAAACGCGCACATCCCAACATTACTAAGTTCAACACAGAAGACAAATTTTGTTTTCGAAAAGTTGCGCGTGTTAGTATTCTTGTAAGCTCGAAATAGTCAATCTTAACTCACTTCGTACCGGGAACGAGTATCCCACGTTTCTGACTCTTCTTTGATTTTGGCCGTGTATGCGAAAATCAGCCAAGATTAATGGTTCCTTGACGGCTCTTACTGCAGCAAGCACGAGTATAATCAAAGTGCAACGCTCCCACTAAGCGAAATTTAATAAATTAATATATTAACATAAATTAATTAAGATTTTTTTAAGCGAGGCCACTGGTGTACAACCCAGAATTACTTGGTAGGAATTGCGTTAATAAGTATAGCTCTGACTGCTATAGCCTGCCGTCTGCTGGCTGTGCGAGCGAAAACTTCAACGCCCCGAACCTCAGTCTTCTACTCAGCGAGTGACCACAAAACTTCAGCAGACGCCTCGCTTCAGCCTTGTGTTTAGCCTTCTATAGGCTCCGTGTCAGCCTGTAAGAGGCTAAGACTTAACAGGCTTAGACAATCCAGGTATCTACCGTTATTTCGTTTACGGTTTTAAAGAAGGGCGAACGAATAGGTAAGCGAACCGTTTCCCCTTTTCCTATTTTCAATGTTGAAAACGGTAATGGGTAAACGAACCGTTTTCCATTTTCCCTGTTTGCAATGTTGGAAACGGTCAACGGTAGACGAACCTATTACCGTTTTCTTTCTTTAAAGCGGTGAACGAAATAATGGTAGATACCTGGATTTTAGACACTGCAGAAACTGCTCAGAACAATCTCGTATCTTACTCCGTGTTCACAACTAGACAGTACAGCCTGTACAGGCACCCCCTTTGAAGCCCCTGAAGCCAAAATAATTGGACTCCTTGTTTCCTGGCCGGGTATGTCGGCAAATGGGCCTTTAAAACTGAAAACTCTTCCTTGACATGAAAGCACCTATGTGCACAAGCTCAACCCGAGGAGTGTAAATGTCCTAGGCTCTGGCTTGCTAGACTACACAAACCTGCCCCTTTGAGGCCATCGCAGCAATTAACGGCACTGCCAGATAAACGTAATCTTGGGTTATCGGGAAGGGCGCGCTACAATTTGAGAAATCCACACAGATATACAGTGGCGGTAGTCTCCGTGCTACTGGGAGGGGGGGGGGGGGGGGACTACGGAAGTCGTGGCGGGCTGGAGGGATCGTTTTCAAAAGAAGCACTGTGTCAGTCTGTGTCCGGGTGAAATTTCCCAAGTGGATGCAAGTCAGTTCACAGATACGCCCCCTAGCGGCTTGAAAGTCTAGTCAAGTTGATTGGAACTTTTTGTTGTTGTTGTTGAACAGCTCCGCTCTTGGAACATAATTATTGCACCCTCCCACGCCGGTGTGTGTGTGTGTGTGTGTGTGTGTGTGTGTGTGTGTGTGTGTGTGTGTGTGTGTGTGTGTGTGTGTGTGTGTGTGAGTGTGTGTGTGTGTGTGTGTGCGTGTGTGTGCGTGCGTGCGTGTGTGCGTGTGTGTGTGTGTACACGCGTCATTTATGGGCAGTCCGTCTGTCAATGCGATCCGCAGGACACGACCAACCCGCGTGGCAGAAGAAAGAGAAGTCGTCGACGGTCAGTCAATCCCGGTTAAACGAACATTAAGAAACAGGAAGAAAGCGAACAAGACAAAGCCTGGCCAGCACCGTCCTCTCCAACACCACACTAAAACAACCCATACCGATACATGAACTACACGCTGTGCTCCGGGACTCGGCTGTTCCCTTCTATTGTTGTAATCGCTGAGTAAGTAAAGTTCTTTCTTTCACTCAGTGACGGCACACATGGCCATAAATTGTGCTACGCTCCAGATACGTTATAAACACGTTCAACACACAATGCAAACCCACTCTTCCTACCACTCTGTCAATTGCGGGAGGCAGGTGAAAAACTAAAGAGGTGGGGGGAGGGAGAGGGGGGCCGGGATAGGTACTGGCCCGGTGAATCTGTCAAAGTGACGAGACAAAATACGACGGCCATATACAGATACATTCCTTTGTAACGCACTGATTTACTGAGAAGCAAACACGGTACACCCGGAAACCTCAAACAAAATACTTCAAAGCCTGCAGGCCCGCGTAATCGGTCGGTACCTGCCAGACACATAATGGTCAGCAAAATCTTTAGGGTGAAGTCAGCCACGCGACTAAAGTGCTGTGATCAGAAGTCCCTGACAGTCCCGTAGAAACGACATCAAAAGTGGTTCATCAGTGCCTGCTAGTATCAGAGACTATACCCCAGTGTGCAAAGTATCTGTTAGTATCAAGAAAAGCGGGCGTCGTCCCCATACAAGAACCCCTTACGTAGTGGTCATCAAAGGGTCTGTTCCACTCTCTAGTGGTGTTGGTAATTCTTTCACTATCTGTTCAGGACAAACACTTACCAGCCCGGCCCCCAAGTTCTGAGAGGCGACAGGACAAAGGGTTTACTCAGCCGTGCCTAGACCTCAGGGTGACAGTTATGTGTTCAGGAAAAAAAAGGAAATGGAAAGATATTTTGTACGGGCCAGTGAGTAGTTCTTTCAACACACTATTACCAAGACGGTTACGTTTCCAGCTGAACCTGACTGAAGTTGAACAGTTATGGTGAGGTAAGTGTCACACACACACACACACACACACACACACACACACACACACACACACACACACACACACACAGAGAGAGAGAGAGAGAGAGAGAGAGAGAGAGTTAAATAATTCAGGAAGCTTCAACTGCAGAGTCATGTCCAAACTAGTATCGTTACAGAATACTTGAAGTCACATTTACTGTTAGGTATGACGTTGAATAACTTACGAGTTCTCAGAAAATTAGTGCTGGTGCCGTAAAATGTAGTGCTAATGTCCCGCTTCCACTGACACGAGTAAGACTACGAATATTTATATATGACTAAGCGGCGATGAACTTGCTATTATATCACTGTATGCTAAAACCAGCACCTGACTCAGCTGAACATATTCTCAGGAACGGCATACTTTCTATACAAATATACAGTATATAAGTCTTTTGGGACTAATCGAAAAATCACCTGCTTTTTTTTTTCTTTTTTTTTGTGTACACTGACTGAGAACAGGTTAGGTAGGGACAGTAGTAGCGGGCTCAAGACTGAAATGGATTTTTGTGTTTAGTCCAGTCTTACACTGTATACAGAAAGATTTACAAACACAATTCCACATGTACCGTCCGTGAGCCAATGTTTACATGGTCACGCGTACAGGCTTACCGTCCACACAGTATCGGCTCAGTCAGCACGCAATGTCCTTGACACCGCGACACATACGGAATCCAAGAGAGAGAAAAAAATCCGATTTGGTCGGCCTCCAAATGCCACTTCACACAAACACTGCCGGCCGCCACTCACTCGCTAACGGTTTAATTCTGCCACATCGATAGTGAAACCTGTTCGTGCATTCCCACAGGAAAAAAAAACCCCAAAAAACAACTGACTCCGGTCCTGAATGAGAAAGAACTGGGTTTAGAGGAAAGACAAAAAGGTTTCTGTGAAACCGTACGCCACAGACAAGCCTACTCCAACACTTGGCTCCGTAATTCCAGCCGGTCTGCTGGTCCGACAACCAAACCTTCTCCGCTCGCTTCACGACTGCGAGACGTCACTGACAAACTTTCCCAGAAGACACGAGAGCCGACTCGTCACTTCAGGGTAAACGCGACGCGCGTTGGCAGTGTATGAATACCAAAACCATATACGCATACATGTACCATACAATCTCTCCGTAAGTATACACGGAGCTACACACTTCTTTCCCACACTTCTTGGCCGAGTACGACCACAGTGCTACGACACGGCAGCCGTGGGTAGGGTAGGGTGGGGTGGGGTGGGGTGGGAGGAAGACGCGGGGGAAGGGGAGGGGGGTTGAGGAGAGGGGCGTGGGGGGTCTAAAGCGGTGGTTGCATGTCAACAGACGGCATACTGTGTGTAATGAGGGGTGTGGGAACCACGGCACCCACAGAAGCTGGGGGCTGGGAGAGAAACAGACGACTGTATGTGCTGGTGTTGGGTTTCTTGCAGATGTAGACCATGAATAATTATGTGCGCCGCCTGGCATGTCAAGCATCATCAGACTGAGAGAGAGAGAGAGAGAGAGAGAGAGAGAGAGAGAGAGAGAGAGAGAATGGTCCTTGACTGAAAAGAAATAAAAGAAATCAATTAAAATAAGTAAATCATGCCACACCACAGAGGGGTTTTATTTGCAGTCTTTGATAACTCTTTGACCTGCAGTAGTCCGCTTGTCATCGAGTTGAGTCAGTCAGTTCAAGTGAACTCCACTACTCAGTTGGGCAAATAATTGCAATACCCCCAGAAGAGATTTTTTTCCATGGTGGACAACACACACACACACACACACACACACACACACACACACACACACACACACACACACTTTAACACCGACACCGTGGCACGCGCGCGCACACACAGACACAGACACACACCGTCACACAGACACACACCGTCACACACACACACACACACACACCGGCACACACACACACACACACACACACACACACACACACACACACACACACACACACACACCGTCTACACGCCAGGTAGATAAAGCACTAACGACGAGTGTTTAGCAAATAAAACATGGTTCAAGAGGCACGGGCAAAACTCACTCCGACAGCAACCTGACGGGCAATAAACCTGAATGCACGTCTCTGCACTGTAAGCACAGAAGATTTAACTACAAGAGCCCCTGACGCCACCAAGTACTGATTAATAATAGCTGAACAGCACGACTGAACGTACCTGCAAGAAGTGTCAACTCAGTGAGTGGTTTTCTCAGAAATCAGTCGATGAGTAGATCTACTCCGGTTCGCAGTGTTGTCATGCAGCTACTGACACAGTGTCCACAACACAACACGACACAAGTGGGCACCAGAACTGAAAGACTCACACAAATATATTCATTTCTCGTCCTCTAAAACCGAGAACCGACTCAGGCCACGTCAACTTGTACACTGAGTCGGTGAAGATGTATATTCTTTTCCGCCGTCAGCCGTCGACACATTCCTTCCACTCCAAAGTTTGACGGCATGTCGCGCTGGAACTGGCCAACAAATCACTATCAACAATCTGCGAATCACGGCGGAAAGGCTTCCACACAAGCATGCAGTCCCTTCTCCTCTCCAAAATCGAACAGTGAGAAGCCGGTTCGCGGCCGAACCGAACACTGAGACGTGATCCACTGAGCTGCTCAACTATCCTCCAAAGTCCAAACAAGACACCATCAACAAACTGAGGGACCGAATCACGCTGAAACTTTCACCCAAACGCGCACTCCCATTGTCGTCTCCGAAATGGAGCAGTGAAAAGTCGATCGGGTCGCGTTAACTGTCCACTGAGACCGCAATAACAATCGGAAGCGATATATATGGACACTGTCTATCGCGAGCACTGCACAGGTAGGTGTTTTCTCGTTACACCCGGCACCTTGTCACGCAACACAAACGGGCTAGGCGGCGGTTGATCGACACACCTGGCACACGACGCTCTATTAGCTACGGATTAATCACCCGTGACTGACTGCCAGGCCGTTCCTTCCGTCCAAGCTCGGGTAGATACACAGTGGTACCTGTGTTTTCGCCGCAAAAGTGATTGGGGACAGTCTATAGAGTCATGAAAAACTAGGGGAAAGTTTAATAACTCTGACAGTTGTGAGCGGGGCAGCCGCCGTCTCAACACTGCCCGGCCATGGCTGTACCTGCCCCCCATGAAATTGAAGAAAACCGACAACATGTAAACATACCTCTCTAGCAAGCTTCACTGAGGACGCACGCACTTGGCATTTTCTAACTGATTTGTGTCTATACTTAACGAAAAATGGATGGAGAATTCAAATTCTGATAAGCCGTGGGCGATGCATGGCTTGACCCTTTGATCGCAGTGTCCCGTCACCAATTGAGTTACCGTTAGTGCGCAAGAACGATGACAATGACGATGCATAGGATAGTGAAGTCAGTAAAAGGTCTCGACCAAGCACTTGGATCAGAAAATGTAAATTTATACTACAGATATCCCAGTTTTGATGGGCATCTTTGGGTATCAGCCCTCAGCCGTTGCAGTTTCATTTGTTTATTGAATGAGGTAAAATAGCAGGACCTTCAAGTTGTCAATGACACAGTAGCTAAAAGCTATCCATTAGATCTGCAGATTTTCAGGAACAGTTTGATGTATCGGGCGTCTACTGTTGTTCACTAGCCTGCGAGAAATTTCACATTCGAGTTTAAAGCCAGTCACATTTGGAAAGGTGGGTGAGGTGGGAATTTAACGCCCTTTTTAACCATGTACGGGTGATACCAAGGACGGGGCAACGAGAGAAAAAAAAAAAAGAAAAAAAAAAAGGCCAGCACAAATATCTGGGCCCAGCCGTGATTCGAACTCACGACCCGAGCACTGAAAGCCCAACACTCTACCATTCGGGTATCCCCTCTCCCCAGTAACATTTCAGGGCCGTAGCAGCCCTACCGGCCACGGCCGGACCACTTTTTGGCACCCCCACCCCCCACCCCCCCAAAAAAAAAACACAAAAAAACTTCGTCTTCATGAGTACAGTCAGGAGGGTTTCTAAAGTAAAAGTTCTTCCAAAATAAAGCCTCTTCATCAAACTATATTTTAACTTGCGTTTCCCCGTTCAAACAAGTAACAAGTAATTCTTTTGTTTTCCGTTGAAGTTGAGGAGAACATAATGGCCAGGGACCGTACCTTTTTATTTATTTTCTATGGCCGGAGCACTTTTAGGAGCTGTGCTACGGCTCTGCATCTGGAGAAAGTGCGAGAAAATTGGTAAGATAACGCGGAAATGCTACGCCCATACAAACTGGTCAGAGGCGCCTGGACTGGAGGGCCTCCTTAGTTTGTGTGGAGTTCCGGATGTTCAGATGTTTAGTCACTCCAAGTTCCCGGACTAGCACGTCAGGACAGTAAAATTCCGGTTACCTGAGAGTTAATCAGGCGTAACTGACACGGATAAGTGGATGTTTCTTTTACGCTTGACCGAAATCCGCGCCCAGAGGGTTCGGAAGTACTGGAAATGACCTCATCCAACTACTCTCCGAGGTCTCGGATGGCTGCACAGGATGAAACTATGGCCGCCCATAGTGCTCGATCCGAAAAAAAAATGTGAGCATGGGAAAGAGCAGATAAATGCAGAGAGAGAGAGAGGGGGGTGGGGGGGGTGGGGGTGGGAGTTTAACGTCCTTTTCCACCACATACGGGTGATATCAAAGACGGGGCAACGATGAAAAAGCCAGCACAATATTTGGCCCCAGCCGGGATTCGAGCTCAAGACCCGAGAGAGAGAGAGAGAGAGAGAGAGAGACTTTATTTTCCAAGGACAAAATGATAGAGGTACGAAGACCTGTCTCCTGTCTTGTCCTTGCTTTACTCGGAAAACTACACTACAACAGAAAATCCCACGCACAGATACACCGTCATACAGCAGATAAATGCTGTGCGTGCGTGCGTGCGTGCGTGCGTGTGTGTGTGTGTGTGTGTGAGAGAGAGAGAGAGAGAGAGAGAAAGAGAGGCAGAGACAGACAGACAGACAGACAGACAGAGAGACAATCAAGGAACGTTGTAAATGGAAGTCTCACTACAACCACAAAAAGCCATCGGGTGCAAAAAAAAAAAAAAAAAAAAAAGGTCACAAGGTAAAGTCAAAACAGTTACACAACTTTCAAAAGCTCGCGAGAAACACCGACGCACATACACCTACGACATGCTACTGTTTTCAAAAAGAATGCAAAAAAGAGTACCTGTGTGTGTGTGCGCTCTGCATCACCAGAAACCAACTGACGGCCAGGCCAACGTTAACGAAGACAGTATGGGTGGTCAGCTTAGTCCAGATCGACATGGGTTCACGGCCGGCAATGGCCGATGACACACCAGCAAAGTGTCCGCCTCCCGCCGGTCTCCAAACGACCACCTGTCTTCCGCATGGGGTGACAATGGCCACCGACTGTGTTTCAATCCAGCATTGACACTTTCGGCCTTTCAGGCTCTCTCCTTGACAGACAATGCTGTAAGGAAGCCGTGCTGTCAGGGAAAACACCCCCCTACTGCACTCCCTTCCTCTGTAAGCTCTTCAGCAACTGAGGTGAAAAAGGTCATCACTATGCTTCGGAACATGTTTCTGTCACAAAATCACTGAAGTTGCCAAAGGATTAAGGCTCGCTTACCGAGACAAAACTATGACGTAATTAGCTGGATGAATGTGTGAATGTCGCTTTTAGCTTGAACATCCGGGCAAGCATCATGAGTGGCCAGCGCTTGGGGGAGATTACAGGTTGTTTGAATTCTGAGAAGTAGCTTCCTGGAATAAAAGCCTTATCATTCCATTGTAGAGACGCCCACAGGGGCAGTGGTGGGCGATCGGTCATAAAAAGGCGTTAAGGGAAATGAACCAGGCGAACATTGGACAACCTTAAAGTTTGAAGACGGCAGCGAAGCCGTAGACTTCGACAGGTGGTGTGGGGCGCGTATGGGCTTTCCCATGCGCAGACATACGTGTACTTACCGAACTGAATAAAAAAAAAACCCTTTCAGCAGGCGAATGAAAGGCGCCCGGAGTTTCAAGATGAGCCACAAACCTACGGTCAAATGCAGAGGACAAATAAGAGATCATATAGCTTTGAAGTTGCCCTGCCCCAGGCTGTTCCGTGGTCATTTCCGCAAGATCATCTGACCCACAGCACTCAGCAAAATTGGAAAATGACTGGCGCTGATAAAATCACTGAGGTCTTAGCCCGGCTTTGATGACAACAGGTAAGATCCAGATCAGGACAAGTATAACTGCCGCGATTCCTTCTGGCTGAAGTCCCAATGTGTGTGTGTGTGTGTGTGTGTGTGTGTGTGTGTGTGTGTGTGTGTGTGTGTGTGTGTGTGCCCGACGCATCTCTTTCACATGCAATTAATGTCGATCCAAGAAAACCCATGTGTTGCTGGCAGGACATTTCACGACTAAATATTGACCCGACGGATATTCGCTCGTCCATCCATCCGTCCGTCCAGACAATTACTAAACACAGCAGATCGTCCTCTGTCACTTGCTGGCCATACACCCCCCCCCTCCCCGCCCCCTTCCCTTCTCTCTCTCCGCGAGGCCTATTTACCGGGTGTCGGGGGGCTTACAACAGTCCAGCCTTAATGAAGGGTGAAGTGACAATAGTCGACAGGACAGGGGTCACACAGGGCTGTCTTCACACACAATCTCTTTTCAACAGCGGCTTGTTCCTTTTCTGCTGTGCTGTCTTCTGTATCGGGCTTGACCCAGCGCACACTGGCGCTGACGTGCGTGCTACTGAGAAAAAGGTCACAGCGATTTAAAACTACTTTATTGTCCCTTTCGGGAAATTCGGGCTGCTTCCCCCGGGGGAATATTATATATTATTTTTTTAATTATTTTTTTTACAATTTTGCTGGGGGTGTAAAGCCGGATAACCCGGAGAGAAACCCCCGATGAGCAGCCCGGCAGCCAGAAAAAAAAACAAAAAAAAACTGTATCACATATCACAAGCTTGACCTGGGCTCGAACCCAAGCCGCTTCATCGCCATGACATTGGTGAAGGCCGTTCAGTAGTGCAGCGGCTAAATCCGACGCGCTACCTTTTAGACCACCGCTCACCCCCCAAAACACCAAAAACAAAACACCAAGCACAAATTTTCCCATGGACACCACTCGCACAGTTTCTTGCGTAGCGCGCCTTCACCAAAGACTAAATCAACAACGACAACAACAACAAACAACAACAACAAAAAAACTTTACTCTTTACTTTCACGACAGAAGCGGCCATGAGGTGAGTCGGTTTTGGGGAGTATTCCACCACGTATGGGTGATATGAAAGTCGGGGCAACGAGAAATACAGAAGCGGGTGGGTGGGTGTTTGGGGGTTTAACGTCCTTTTCCACCACATACGGGTGATATCAAAGACGGGGCAACGATGAAAAAGCCAGCACAAATATTTGGCCCCAGCCGGGATAGAACTCACGACCCGAGCATTAGAAGTTCAACGCTCTACCATTCGGCCACCCCGGCTCCCCAAATACAGAAGCAATGAAGATTCAGGAAAAGACGGACCCACAACAGGCCACAACAATTAAACAACATACGTAAAGATTTAACAGACAAAATCACAGGAATTTTTAATTTAAACAAACAAGAAAGTCCAAAAACAAACAGACAAACAAACATACAAACAAAGAACCACGTCATCCTCTTCTTTCAGGCTTACGGAGAAACAAGTCCGAGAAAATTCGAAAGTGCACGAAGAAACTCCCACATATTCCCTCCCTTCTGGCAGTCTGCGTCTGTCGGAAATGGACGTTCCTTTTCAAGAATCCGTCAAGCATCTGCCGTCTTATTCATGTCCAAGCAGTTTACTTCCGCTCCTCGGAAAACCTCGCGAGACTTGACCCAATGCAATGCCAGCAGACATCGCCTCCGCACATCTCTAGTATAAGACGGTTTTGACAGATTTAAGGGGAAAAGACTAGCTCTCTCTGTAACCTTAGACACACACTCCTCCCCAGCAACACACACACACACACTCTCTCTCTCTCTCTCTCTCACACACACACACACACACACACACACTCTCTCTCTCTCTCTCTCACACACACACACACACACACACACACACACACACACACACACACACACACACACACTCTCTCTCTCTCTCTCTCTCTCTCACACACACACACACACACACACACACACACACACACACACACACACACACACACACATGACCTTCTTAGCTACACAACGAATCCGCCAATCTATGACCTCTGTGCTGTAGTTGGATTAAGTCACACATGACTAACGGCGGATGGTTGTCAAAGCTGCCTGTCTGAATGTCTCCCTAGTGAGTTCGCATGTTCACCTTCACTTGTCTTTTCCTGCTCGAGAAAATGAGACGTCAGCACAAACCAAGTCCCCGGACACGCAAGACTGACCAGCAGTTCCGCACCACTGAGTTGCTGCCAAACCAACCGTGACTATTCTTTGTACAGTGGATCACAGGCTGATGAAGTTCGGCGATTGACATCGATTTTCTCGAAATAAATTCGGCAAGTCGTTTTAGTTACCACACGTATTCGTTCTTCTAATTATGTTCAGTTAAATCAAGTATAGATAAACCTTTATGTCCAAAACACGGCAATAAACTACTTAATTCAGTACTTATCTCGAATCCGTTATCGATTAGACCCCCCCCCCCCCCCCGCTTTATGTTGAGAGTTCGAGAGAGAGTTCGAGAGAGAGAGTTCGGGGTGACGGGTGTCTGGGAGTTCAACGTCTTTTTCCAAACGTACGGGTGAGATAAGATAAGATAAGATAAAAATATCACTTTATTCGTGCCTCGAAGGGAAATTGCACTGTCTGCTGAGAAAAAAAAAAAAATCAAAGACGGGGCAACGAGAAAAAGGCCAGCACAAATATTTGGTCCCAGCCGGGATTCGAACTCACGACCCGAGCATTAAAAGTCGGACGGGAGGGGTGACAACAGGAATAAAAGAACACCGCTATCAACACACACAGTAATAACAATAATAATAATAATAATATCAACAAACATAGACATACTGCTACTACAACCACTACTACTACTACTACGACTACTACTACAACTGCTACTACCAATACTGAATACAAGAGTTACAGAAGAGACACGCCAAATGTTTCTGGAAACGCCAGTTACCGGGACAGGTCAACCACAAATTCCCTGCAACTGTAAATAACTGGTGTGAACGACCACCCCTGTTTGTCAGACGAGAAAAAAAGCCGAAGCCTTCAGAAACCCGGGTGCGTGCAGGCGTGAAAGGCATGACGCGCGCGATTTGCTGTATTCATTGCAATGTAAGCAATGTGTGCGTTTTGTTTTCCTGCCTGACGTGTGCCAATATGCTTCTATCAATACAAAACAGCTCTAACACAACGAGAAATGTCGGTGGACAGCGGGTTCTGTGTTTATCAAGACCGCAGTGGTAAGTATGATGTATGCATGACGTGGTTCATGCTTGACGCAAAGAATTGCTGGTATAGTTCGTACAAGACTCTTTTCTCTCTCTCTCTCTCTGTAGTCTTCTTCTTCTACTTTACTCTGTTCCATAAATACTACATTCTTCCTTCAACGCGACATCAATACACACACAAGTTCAATCACTGATCGAAACCTGATATGCAAATTGCTTATTTGACGGCTCGGGTATATTTCGGACTGCAGGCAGTTTCTATAAGAGAAATCCTAACGTTTTTGAAAACAAGCAGTCAGTGATGACGAATAGAAATTCCTATTATCATGATCTGCGGAATCAGCAAATTTACAGAGGCAGAAAACGAGCGAGAAATGAGTCGATTTTCCGAGAGCACCTGGCGACATGTATTACACTTTCCAAGCATAGATCATATCTCACTAACACAGCGACTGTCAGCTGCCTCAAAGCACACCGAACACTCAGTTCAGTCTATAATAATATTAATAATAATAATAATAATAATAATGAGTATTGCATAGGCGCTTTATCCAATCTCATGAATCGGCTCAAAGCGCCGCGAACTGAACCCAACACGCACGCTCAAGTGAATCACACGCGTTCTCACACACTATCGAGGTACACTGTATGAAGAAGGGCTAATGCAAGTCCCAATACACGGTGCGTTTCAAAAGCGATTCATACTTCGCTGACACATGTACCCAGCCACAAAACAAATCCTTCCACACTCGCTTGAATGTAACCATACCTTTTTCCCCACAAGCGAGGCCTGCCGAACTAAGGACACACACACACACACACACACACACACACACACACACACACACACACACACACACACACACACACACACCCTAAACCCGTATATTAAAAAACAAAAACAAAAAAACTTCCCACTGTGGGTACAAGGTCGCCGAGGTTAAAAAAAAAAAAAAAAAGGCCTGGGCGTCAGCCCCACGCAAGCCTGAAACTAAACTGTCCCATTGAGGCTTAACCAAGGGGAAAGTTGGAGGAAAGGGCAGGCCCCCCGAAGGTACAGCGAAGAACCTTACTCGTGGCCTGAGTGTCGGTTTAGCCGTAAAGTAGGGATAGAAAAGATTAAGACCTGCTGGTGCGTGAAATATGTTAAACTGTTTCACTGTCAGGTAAACTGCAGGCCCGCCATGTCCTGGGGTCGCGTTGAGTAACGTATATACAGAGGGTGCGTTTCATTGTATGTCCATCTACTGTTACATTCAAGAAAAGGGAAATTTCTTCTATCAAGAGCCCATTAATGGCTCTTACTTCTCTGTATTTGGAGAAATAAAATGAACATAACTTTTGCGCCTGAAGAAAGTACGCAAGGCAGGGCCGGACTGATCCAGTGGGGGGGGGGGGGGGTACTACAGCAACACCCCGCCCCCCCCCCCACCCCGGCAGTAGCATCAAAGTGTAAATGATTGTTTAAAATTGAGTTGTAACGCTTGTGTTCTAGTGCCGTATATAACAACAGAAACTCAAAAACGTCGGTTGTTGTGTTTGGCCTTTTACAAGACCCGGGCAATAGGCAAAAAAAAAAAAAAAAAAAATCAGACCCCCCCCCCCCCCCCCCCCCCCCCCGAAAACTGATTGAGGTAGTAGCTATACTCAAAGTAAAGATTTCCATAGCGAGGTCAAGTTAAAACGGGCTAATTCAAACCTTGCTAAGCCAACTTATGTTTCGTTACAGCTTCAATCATAAGTGTGTTTGTACGCTCGAAATACTCTATCTTGATAATTTGTACAGCTCTTACTGCTATATATGCTGTTTACACTACTGGCGCGCTCAGTGCGGTCGCCGCGTCGTCGAGTACGCTTCTGCTGGCTCAGTGCAAGCATCACAGACGCTGTCACTGTCCAGGTGTCTAAGTCATGTAATGACAGATGCCATGAAAACAGCTCAGAACGATCTATGAGTATAACTAGAGAGGCAGAAGCCTCCATGGCTCCCTTGTGACACAGGTCAAGGTCGTTCACAAAAGTATGTTTGTAAAGCTCTTATCACTATCCATTATCATGCTAAGTAAAGTGTCTGGCGCTCTGAGTTCCTGGCAATATTACAATTTTCCCCGAAACAGTTTGTACAGCCTTGACCTTTGGTCAAGGTCATTCAAATGAGATCTCATCAAAGTCTATCATCATGCTAAGTTTGATGCCTCTAGCATTTGTAGTTCCTCCGAAAACAGTAATGTTAAAATTCACAACAGACAGCTTTAATGACCTTGACCTTCAGTCAAGGTCATTCAGAAAGGTAGGTTTCACTGCTGTCTATCATCGTGCCTCGTTTGGTGCCTCTACTGTTTGTTGTTTTGGACAAAATGCCAAGGTTAAAAAAAAAAAAAAAACGCATGACCTTGACCTTGACTAAAAGTCACTGAACACAGGAATGTCTGTAAAGGTGCTGCCAATGTCAATCATCGCACGTAGTTTGATGCTTCTGATTCTTCTAGATACTGAGAAAATGCAAATGTAAAATTTCCGAACACTGTTTTAATGACCTTGACTGAAGAGTCAAGGTCATTTAAGATGGTATGTGTGCATAGGTCTTATCACTGTCTATCACCATGCCAGGTTTGACACCTCTGCTGTTCGTTGTTTCTGAGAAAATGCCAATGTTAAGGTTTCACAAAACTATCTTGTACGGCCTTGACCTTGACAGAAGGTCACTGACTACATGTATATCTGTATAGTTCTTATCAATGTCTATCATCATGCAAAGTTTAAAACCTCTGGCATTTGTAGATTACGAGAAAATGCCAATGTAAAATTTTCAAACAGAGAGCTTTAGTGACCTTGACCTTGGGTCAAGGTCATTCAAAATGATATATTTTGAAAGGTCTTGTGGTTGTCTATCAGCATGCCAAGATTGGTGCCTCTACTCTTTGTAGATTCTGAGAAAATGACAACGTTAAAGTTTTCTGGACACACACACACACACACACACACACACACACACACACACACACACACACACACACACACACACACACAGACAGACAGACAGACGACGGAGGGTTAATACATAGACTCCCATTGCTACACAAGGGAGCCAAAAAAGGTAGCGAAAGCCCCTTTAACATTAACGGGGAGTTGGTGGCTCAACGGTTTGAGCGTTGGACTTGAGATCGAAAGGTGCCGGGTTCGAATCCCGACAGGGCCAAAATTTGTACAGGCCTTTTTCAAGTTGCCCCGCTTCCACTGACTGTGAACTGGATCTGTTTGTGTAACTTGTCCATTCCAGTCATGTAAAATGTGGCCGACCTGGCAGTCGGACTGGATTGAATAAGTGTTTAGCTGGACTGTACAGTTAGGGTAGCTATCCCCATTCCCATAACCTGCCCCCCCCCCCCCCCCAAGGGCCGTCTGCAATCACCTCGTACCAAAACCAACCCTTTAACATCAAAATAGCACAGCATGTTGGATTCAGCCCCAGTTCATGGACATGAATTTCGGCTTTGAACAGAAGTCGGTCAGACAAGTGACAAACTCGTGTGAAAGTGGACGATGTAAAGTTGAACGGTGACACAGCTATGATCAGACACGATCATCCGCGTCTTCATTCTAACACAACTATTCAGCCTATACATGTTCAAAACATTCACGAGGCAACAAGCAAAAGGTATGTACGCCAACAATGACTTCAACTACGCCAAGATATCACGCCAAAGGTATATATTATATTGTATTATATTACACTTGTAGAGCGCGGAGTTCTGCTTCGAAAAGCACTCAGTGCGCTTTTTGCTCACGCACACGCACAACATTCACACGCACCCATTTATACGCATCAATACAGGCGGTGGAGTTGAAACTTAAAGATTAAAAGCTAGTTTGAAAAGATGTGTTTTTGACTTCTGCTTCAAACTTTATGAGGGAAGGGATGTTTCTCAGAGAAGATGGCAAGGACTTCCAAACGTGGGGGGCACTTTAACTGAAAGAACGTTGGCCAAAGGTTACACAGCTACCGCTGGCAGACAACATTTTCGATGCGTCGTAACGGGGCGGTGTTTGGCTTGGAAGGTGACACAAGTGGTAATAGTAAAACGACTCCTACAGATAAAGCTGTAGATATTGATAAGCAGTGTTAGTAGTGAAACGTACCACAGTCAGGTTCTACAACATTTCTAGTCATAGCAGAGGATTGTAATACTGTGAGATTGTATAATACATTTCACGATACATAACAGGCAGTGTTAGCACAGTGGAAAGGGGGCATAGTCAGATCAGATACAGTTCTACAGCGGGAAGTGATATCAGATCTAGTGTGATACGGAGAGTGAGTGTGTGTGTGTGTGTGTGTGTGTGTGTGTGTGTGTGTGTGTGTGTGTGTGTGTGTGTGTGTGTGTGTGTGTGTGTGTGTGTGTCAGTTCCAAGTAAAGAATGAACAAATTTACCTTCGTGTCGGCGCTGCGCAGCGGTGTAGGGGACACTCCGAACAGGTCGTCCAGCGGGTCTGCTGTCTTCGTCACGCCATTCACCGCACCGTCACCGTCCGCTATCACGTCACCACCACCACCTCCTCCACCACCATCAGCAACCCCACCTCCACCGCCATCACCACCCCCTTCGTCCACAGCCACCATCCCGAACAGGTCCACATCTGCCTTGGGAATGTCCTCGGACGTCGGCACCAAGGGGGCGGGACCTGGGTCTGAACTGGACGTGAAGTCGTCACCGCCGAAGATGTCCATCAGGTCCTGCTGCGCAGAAACGGAAGCAGAAGCTGAACTTCCGGTGACAGTTGTGCTCGTGCTGGTGGAGGTGGTGTTGTCGTCGTCGTCGGCAAGAGTGAAGAGAGGGTCGAAGGGGTCCATGCTTGGTGAAGTGGTGTGTGGCGTGCGACTGTGAGGGAGGAAGCTGGTGGTTCAAACCTCTGGCGTGCTGGTTAGTAGACAACAGAAGGGGAAGTGCTTAGGCATTCACACATGCTGGGGGAAACACATAGGAAGACAGATTATACACAAGGAAAGGGAAAAGGTTGTGCGTCAGTTCAGACAAAATGGGAAGTAACGTGCAAAATTAGGTCAGGAGCTGGTGAGCGAGGGAAAACACAGACAAGTGGTCAGTTACGACTTAAACAGAAACAACATATGCTGCGAGAATACCAACAAACGATTAAATAATTATAGGCTTTACCGACATCGACATCTTGAAACTGTCACAATCCAGAAAAAAAAAGTCTGACACTAGTGTCAGCCAGTTATGAACATTACTGTGCCAACAATAAAAGCAGAGAGAGAGAGAGAGAGTGTGTGTGTCTGTGTGTGTTTGTGTGTGTGTGTGAGAAAGAGAGAGAGAGAGAGAGAGAGAGAGAGAGACAGACAGAGAGAGAGAGGAACATTTGAAGTTACTGAAATTATTATAATTTAAAACAGAACGTTTCAAGTTATTGAAATTAATATAGTTTAATTTAAAACAGATCGGAAGAACATACAAAAAAAAAAAAACACAAAAAAACACTCATGTGAGTTTAGTAGCAACGAATAAACCTCCCGTCTTGCTCTTACATAATCTACGTGAACGCACTACATGAAGCAAAAGACACACTCCTTCATACTTTCACATCACTCAGTCCTACCACTATGAAAACACCATCAATTTCAATCATCCTACATGATCGGGATGCATTTACTAAACCTCACACTTCACTGAAGCTCCTTTTTATTTCTCTAAAGAGATTGATCAGGTTGGACCAGCCATCAATCAACAACTAGGAGAAAAAAAATTAATATCAAGGATATATATACCACAGCTATCACACATCTACCGTCAAAGAGTAAAATGACCCAAGTGCACATCGAATCCATGGCGCTTATGCCCTTTTACGAATAAACTGGGGGTGGATATAATTCTCGCTTGTATATTAGTAATCGGAAGGGCGTGGTCCTGCGGTTCCCAATATCGCGTGTATGTCTTACCGATGAGTGCCAACATCGGAAAATGTACACCGCCCAGTCTGTGTGAACGGTACATGTACTACACGTTGCGATATCAACAGGAGAGCTTGCCGGCGTGGCCCCTGACAGATATTTCTCAATGAATGTGGCCTGGCCACGAAAATGCAGTGCAGACGTTCTCCGATCGGTCATGCCTTAGCGGGTGGGTGGGTGTTTGGGAGCTTAACGTCCTTTTCCACCACATACCTTAGCACGAGGACGGTGCTGTTGAATGCATACGCGCTCTTACGAACACGATAACAAGTATACAGACATCGACTGGATATGCCTTGAGAACACATACATCTCTGCAGTCTTCTGGAAAAGGGCGTAAGAGTTTACCAGTTCCATGGCATTTTTTTTTTTTTTTGCGTTTTACGTTACCCCCCCCCCCCCCTTTTTTTAGGGGAGCCGGGATAGCCGAATGGTAGAGCGTTGGACTCTCAATGCTCGGGGCGTGAGTTCGAATCCCGGCTGGGGCCAAATATTTGTGCTGGCCTTTTTCCTCGTTGCCCCGTCTTTGATATCACCCGTATGTGGTGGGAAAAGGACGTTAAACTCCCAAACACCAGTTATCTTTTGGTGTGTGTTCGATTGCTCGTGGGTTTTGGAGTGTACCACTGGTACAGTGTGGAAGTAGGTACTGCACGTATCTACTTCCATTGCTACAGTCGTGCGGATTTGCACCGACCAGACGAGATAGCATGTGGAAGGAAGTGTTATCTGTACATTTCCACTGCTATAGGTGTTTGTACCGACAAACAAGCGATAACATCACCATTCGCGGTAAGTGGTACATCATTGTAACATCAAAGTATGATCAGTTCGTGTCAGCTGGTTATCTTCCAACCCTCGAACTGAAACTCGCACGCACGCACGCACGCACGCACACACACACACACACACACACACACACACACACACACACACACACACACACACACACACACACACACACACACACACACACACACACACACACACACAGAGCACATTTCGTATTAGCTAGTTAACTTTCCATCAGACGCAGTGTCATCATAGTCTTAACAGCAACTGGGACACGGTCCCTCCAACTCAGGAGTTTCATCATTCGAATTTCAAATTATCCTGTAGACTTTCCACTTGAAGATGAAAGATTTAACTACAGTACATACTGTCAGCGTACCACTCAAAACGGACCCAGCAAGTTAACCAGAAACATTCAAAAGGGTCGTTCAGTTGGAAGCGTGTTCTGAATCGCACTTAGAGGGTCGTGAACTGCCGGAGATACTAACAGCTGTATGTATACACTTTGTCAACATACACAGGGTTGTAAGAATGTACTCACAAATTCAAGATCCGAATCAAACCACGGAGGTACACCCTTCCCAAGCACACGTGAATGCAAACGGGTGCGGCGTCGGGTGACACCCTAACTGATCCAGAAAAAAGACTGGCAAAATACGCTTGTACCCTGCGCAGTCAGATTCCTGACAGCGCCTCCACGCAGGTAATCTATACAGTGCATGAACACACGATCAACTTTACGGTGGCCCCTCCACACAGGTAGTGTTACACAATCAAAGCATCAAACACGAACTCTTAGTCACGCAGACACCACACTTGGCTGAGCATGTATGCAAGATGTCGGACTGCCTCTGTTACGACGATCGGGCGTCGGTTTGGATGAGAAAATGTATTGGGCAGATCTGTTGCAATCTGTCACACGATCATGAGACCCTGCGCACGCACGCACGCACACACACACACACACACACACACACGCACACACGCACGCACGCACGCACGCACACACACACACACACAGACGGGTGCGTCAATTCCGGTTTACCAATACGGAAATACTGACATGAGAGTGAATTATCTGACTTGCACACATTAACATCAAAAGACAGACGACCATACTTCGCCGAGCGGCTTGAGTGCTCCAAAAAATGTAGAGCACACTATAAATTCGTTCAGATGTCTCAGCAGTGTAAGATCGTGAGACTCATTTCGGACGCTGAATTTCTTGGCTGTCTTCGCGTACAGGCAAACATTTTATGTGATACAGTGACAGACTCGTTGGTACGGCTTAAATTTTTCATTTGGAAAAGTTTCGAAAACAGATAAACCTTCGAATCCTTCAGTCACAGAGAGAGAGAGAGAGAGAGACGGGTGTGTGTGTGTGTGTGTGTGTGTGTGTGTGTGTGTGTGTGTGTGTGTGTGTGTGTGTTGGGGGGGGGGGAGAGAGAGAGAGAGAGCAGTCAACACTGACCCGATTCTCCTTCTAGTCACGTCATTTCAACCTCGTTGGCTCAAAAGCTCTTTTATACAAGCCCCGCTGGAAAATATGTATGCATGAATCAGTGTTTGGGTTGCATGAAAAAAGAAGATTCACTGGTCGGCTTTTGTGAGACTAGCCCGACTGTGCCAGCAATATTTTCTTCACAGCTGCAGCTCGCAGTATTGAACCGTTGCCGTTGTCACATCTGGTGGGACTGAGCCGAACACGTCAACACTAAATTCATGCACAACTCAATGCTGTGCGATATACTTCAGTAACACACAAGACACATGTATGCGGTCTGCCTAAAAAATAAAAAAAAAAAAATCGTACTGTTTACAAACTGAACACACGGCCCACTTTTGTGTTCCATGGATCACAAACACAAAACAAGATTAATTTTGCTCCACTCCTAAATACAGTTGTTACACTAATGTTTATATCGGCTGCATAGTACACACTACACACATAAGTACACATTACACACATAGTACACACTACACACACAGCACACACTACATAGTACACACTACACGAATGACCCCAAACAGCCACTGTTCTGCTGTATACCATCACCAGGGCCACTGCTGCACACGAACAATTGTTCATTATTGTACAGCAGTTGTGTAGACACATATAGTACACACTACACACACATTACACACATAGTACACACTACACACACAGCACACACTACACACACATTACACACATAGTACACACTACACATATAGTACACACTACACACACAGCACACACTACATAGTACACACTACACGAATGACCCCAAACAGCCACTGTTCTGCTGTACACCAGGGCCACTGCTGCACACGAACAATTGTTCATTATTGTACAGCAGTTGTGTAGACACATATAGTACACACTACACACACACTACACACACATTACACACATAGTACACACTACACAAATGACCCCAAACAGCCACTGTTCTGTTGTATACCAGGGCCACTGCTGCACACAAACTTTGCCCTATTATGAGTCCGGTACAGCTGAAAAGCTTTCATTGCGGTGAGCATACTGGTACTGTACCGTCCGTCCCGTTACCAACAAAACGGCTTTTTGAGTTCCTCTGCAGGACAATTCAAATTGCAGCTTTCTCAAATACCGCCACGGCCACTGATCTAGCGCTTATACAGGGCACGTGACATAAATTTCCGTTATTACTGTTTTATCAGTAGCAGTGGCTGTAGTAGTGATTGTCCTAACTGACAAACAATGCAGTAACTTACCTAACCTGTAGTCCCCAAATAAAGCACTGCGATTTAAACACGGCCACACAAAGCCACGGGGCAATTTGGGGTAATCAGTTCAAGTACTTCAATAGACTCGCTAACTCAGTGTATGCACTGACGCTTCAGCTCAGTTAAAGTCTAAAATAATAATGACAGGCATACAACAGCGTGTTAAATTTTTTTCATCCAATGCGCTTTATCTGTGCATCAGAATCAGTCACCTGGGTCACAATACTGAATCTGAGACTATTTCAGTTTCTCTGGTCGGCGTATCAGAAGTGTACCGCGTACTGAGCAGACGACGTTGTCTGGTTACAGACTGAGGACCAGCTAGCAGACGGCGCTGATCGGTGGTTATTTGTCGAGTGCCACTCTGTTCAGGAATGGAACGTAGGGTCAAAGAAAGTCGTATTTCTCTGATATTAGAAGCCACTAAGTCGCGAAAACGGTCGCAATAGCCGAATGACACATCCTTCTATCTGGCAAACAACCTTAGAGTTAGACCTTTGAAAGCGGCAGTTTCCCATATCAGCGGCGTTACGAACATACAAGCTCTAAACAGCAATTACCTGAACTGACAGGCATGTCGTAGGTTGTCCATAAACTGCCATTTTACTTGAAAAAAAAACAAACGCACAACACAACGCTACAAGGGTACTTACAAGAGATTATCTTGCTGAGTCCTACAGAATCGTGCACTGCACACCCTGGACACTTCACAGCTCCGTCTAGCGGACAGGTGCCGATGTCGATTATTCACGAGATGTAATATTGAACTGGCCCCGCTCGCCTCTCGGTCTTCTCGCATCCCACACTACTGACTGGGCCCACATTGTGGTGGGCGCTGCAGCTCTCCCGGCCACTGAGAAGCGGCTTTGTTATTCCCTACAGATAATCCTCTGTGAGGGGGAATCAATGAGAGCGGGGCCTCAATCAGCTCACTGCCGCTTCCTTTTAGTTTTAAAGGCCCACAGTCGGGCAATTGCTGGCTCACAAATCATTCGGAGCCGTTTGGAAAGGTGGTTGGTTGGCCTGGTGTTGGGTGGTCCCTTTGAAATCCTTTGGCGAAACGCTTTTTCAGTATTGGCACATGCAACTCTCTGCTTGTGAATCTGAGAAATGCGCCCACTCTGTTTTATTTTTTTAATTTTTTTAAGGGCAACCTTAAAACGTTTCTATTTCGCAAAGTCTTCCAGTAGTTTCCTGTGTCAGTTTCACCAGTCTATGTCTGTCCATCTTTGTATGGGGAGCCCAGGGTGGCCGAATGGTAGAGCGTTGGACTCTCAATGCTCGGGTCGTAAGTTCGTATCCCGGCTGGGGCCAAATATTTGTGCTGGCTTTTTCATCGTTGCCCCGTCTTTGATATCACCCGTATGTGGTGGAAAAGGACGTTAAACCCCCAAACACCCACCCATCCACCCTATCTTTGCAAAGTGTGCGCGAGTGTTGGCGAGTGCTCGGCGCATTGAGTTTTATTCTAAATAAATGCACCCTACAGATACCATTCATTGTTATTGTGTAGTATTTATTTGGGTAAAACGTCCCGCGCCACAAGAATGATTGGAGATGGCATGTTACAGATGGAAGGGACAGCTACCCTAAGTGACCAGTCCAGATGAACACTATTCAATCCAGCCAGAATGCCACGTTGGCCACATCTGATGTCTCCTTGGCTCTAATCGACAAGGTATACAAACAGCTCCACCACACACAGTCGGCGGAAACGGGCAACCTTTTGCAGTCAGCACAATCTGTTTTCCCTCCTGCCTTAGTTAGTTAGTTAGTTAGTTAGTTAGTTAGTTAGTTAGTTAGTTACGGCTTTACGCCGCGCAAGTTACAAAGACTATTTCGCGGCAAAGCGGGACCCTGTCTGCCAGGTCATTAAAAATAAAAGAGCATACAATAAAACAGGATGTAAATAAATATTTAAAATGTTCTGGGTTTAAATGAGCTTCTTTCAGGACTTAAAACTGACCTAAAAACTGAACACGGAGGTCAAAGAAAGACTATATACATGGAGAGACTATATTTTAATTTTTATAAAAAATAAGTTGACCTCCTTGAAACAATTCAAGATGTTGTCAGAGGGGACGTCCCTGAACAACACCTTCAATGAGTCAACAGTATATGACTTTTCGCGAGATCCACGCACGAGACTAGGGGCCGACTGAACTAACACATACACGCACGTAACGCGAGGGCGCGCGGATCAACCAAACAGACCACGCTGGTCGCCCTGTTGTGAAGGGTGCCTAACATTGTACCAATGGACGACAATGGAGTGTACTGGCGCACTCGCAACACAGCTGCTCCAAAACAAACTGCGTTTTCTGCGAAGCCTAGAAATGTGGGGCGGAGTCGCTTTAAGTACCACATTTTGAAATTCGGCTTCCGGCTTTTCTTTGTGAACGGTTGCCGTACAGCCCTTTCAAACGGATTAAATCTTTAACGCGCCGCGGTGTGGAGAAGTCCACAATGACTTTAGTGTACAGCGTAAAGCAACGTACACACGCTAATGGCCATGTCACACGAGAGGGCAAAAACACTTGAAAACATTGTTTTCAGATGTTTCGCTGCGAAACAACGTGTTTTGTCGTGTGACATACTTCACAACAATGTTTTCAAAACATGTTTTGATCGTGATTTCAGTTTTAGAGCCTGCCCTAAAATCCGAAAACATGTTTTGTGTTTCAACCAATGAAAACCGCCGTGCGGAGTGTCAAGTGACACCTTCCCGTATCCGCTCAGTCAATATGTCCGTAGCGGGACCCTCTCTCTCTCTCTCTTTCTCTCTCGCCTTAGACGCGCGCTTGCTTGTTTTCACGTGTGTCATGTATTGTTTCGAAAAGCATGTTTCGGGCGTTTTGCCTTTCAAAACATGTTTTCCTAAAACATGTTTTCAGTGTGACATCGTGTCAACGCAGTAAGATGAACAAACAAGAATGGACTTGAGCAACCTATGACCAGAGACATACAGATAGGAAGCTGGCTCTTGCAGCTCCTTACATCCTTTACTACCCCAGGAATCAGGTCGCTTTTTAAATTTCAAACAACTGGGGAACCGGGGTAGCCGAATGGTAGAGCATTGGACTTTCAATGCTCGGGCCGTGAGTTCGAATCCCGTCTGGGGCCAAATATTTGTGCTGGCCTTTTTCTCGTTGCCCCGTCTTTGATATGTGGTGGAAAAGACGTTAAACTCCCAAACACCCACCGGCACCCACCCTCAAATAACACAACTCCAAGCCTGCCTCCAAATGACCCCCTAGGCGTTTTGAAACAAGGTATCCAGCAATGGTAAACAAGCAATACCCCCTCCCCCCCACCCCCTCCCCCCAAATACTGATGTCAAATTTCGAAATTCAGGATTCTGCACTTCCCAGAATATTACAAATTCTGACTCACTCAGACCTTCCGCTAACCCCCCCCCCCCCCCCCCCATAACTTTTTCAAGTAGCTTACATGAAGGAGTAAAATCTGTCATCTGGACAGCAAAGCGTTATTTCAGGAGGAGTTTAAGTAAGAATTGCCGTAGCCTCGACTATTTCCCAAAGTGCCTTTGTTTTCTATCTCTCTCTAAATGTCTCTGCTATGACTGAAAGAGAGACAACACCGCATATCTGTATTTACTATTATGGATTTCCAAAGACTAAACACCTAAAATAGCAAGCGTATAGTCTTTGTTATTCATAATAAATACAATTTCAGCAATAACACCAGCGAAATTAATTTTCGATTTGAATGCCTGCAACAGTGGCCAGCCGCGACACTGTTTACATTTCGAATAAGCCAGAGAAAAATCCGGTGTAACAGGCCGGAGTATACCCCTGGCTACTTTATACCCTCGGGTATAAAGTAGCCTAGGCCGGTTCAACCCCCTGGGTATAGATCAGTGGTAGGGGGGTTAAAGGGGGGGGGGGATAGTCTGGGCTAGGTCAGTTTATACGGGGGTATAGTCTGGGCTAGGCCAGTTTATACGGGGGTATTCTCCAGGCAGGGTATAATCTGGACTGCTACACCGGTCAGCACTCCAGCAAACTACACTCTATACTGGGTCTACCAAGATACGGCCGTTTCGCAGCTATAATACGCGCAAGTGTAGTTATTAATTTGTCACAATACAATACAGACTACCACCTGTTACCAGCATTTATCGCTGTCAAAGAGTAAATAACCTGGGCCCGTATGTCAAACTCGAGGTTAATTTAACCCACGGCTACGGGCCTAACCCAGACTACGACAAAAGAAACCGCAAAACAAAATTAAATAAAAAAAAAGGAAGCGAAGAAAGAAAGACAGAAACCCTTCTATAAGTAATAACGGCATAGGCACCTTGCTGTAATGGACCCGCTTCCTGATTTAAAACCAAAAACAACAGAAAATTTAACCCTAGAGCGAGCTTAGATCGAGGTTAGACTCTAACCCGGGGCTAAACTCCCTAACCCCGACTTTTACATACGGGCCCAGAGGCATCAACCCCGCACGAGAGTTTTACAATCAGCTGCACCGTTTACACGCAGAGGCTGAGTAACGTAACAACTGAGTACAGAGCTAAGGAACATTGCAGGAAAGTGGAAACTTCCTGAAGCGCGGGCAAAACATTATGGCAAACAAGCTGAGCTGCAGATTGTCCCTGCAAAGTCGATGGGAAAACATTCATCATGGGTTCGGGACCGAGAGGCGACGAGATTTTGCTTTTTGCTCGCTCAGACGAGTCCTCTCACTATCCTAGTGATCTAGGATCTCTCCTCTGTGTTACGGTCTCTAAAAAAATTACAGGATTCTTGATTGCAGTAATCTTAATGTTTAAACACTTAGTTCTCTCTGCAGTTGTCTACCGGACTGAGGATCTGTGATAACACAGAAAGAAAGAAAGAAAGAAAGAAGGAAGGAAGGAAGAAAGAAAGCGGAGTAAAAATTGGGCGAATTTTGGGCTCATGGTCAAGGTACATGTGGTTTCAACAGCGACAGCTTCTTGGTACCCCCCCCCCCCCCACACACACACACACACAAAACCAAAATTGAAAAAGAAAAAGAAAAAGAAAAAAAAAAGACAAAGACGAAAAAAGTTCCAGCGATATCTGAATGTAGTTTATCAAGTGCAACCAGCCCTGAATCCGAGCTGGGTGGGAGATTGGCAACGCGGTTGCCTCGGGGCGTCAGAAGTTTCGACTGAATCGAGTCGGCCTGACCGCGCCCCGCAACACGACGCAATCTGACCGGGAAATTCGATGGAGCAAACACCCGCCCCCGGCTCTAGACACGTCCAATGAATCAACTCCTAGAAACACTTCTTCTCCGTACAAAGCTAATCTTTGGAAAACCCTATTCAATAAAAACCGCCGAAGCTTAAAGGTTTCAGCTGCATTAAATTGAATGGAGTCTCGGCAGTGTCACTGTAGCGATGTTACCGATATGCCTCAATGTTCGGGAAAAGGTCTGAAGTGATCAACGGAATGACAAGAAACTGTGAACCGTACAGGTTCTATACTGACAATACCTACAAGTTTTTTTTTTATATTTTCACTTGTGGTAGAACCACCTTTCAAAGAGACAATAAAAATTAACATCAAGCTACTTTCACCAGGTACTGTACTGAAACCTGAGAGAGAGAGAACGAACGAACGAACCAACGAATCTTTATTTTACGACGGTAAAAAAGGTGTTGGTCGTCAGACCAATTTTCAACCTTGCCGTTGCTAATACTACACAAGAAATGTAAGAGAGAGAGAGAGAGAGAGAGAGAGAGAGAGAGAGAGAGAGAGAGAGGGTGGGTGGGTGGGTTTTGGGGGGTTTAACGTGAGAGAGAGAGAGAGAGAGAGAGAGAGAGAGAGAGAGAGAGAGAGAGAGTTTCAAAACTGATACTGGAGCAAGTACCTGAAATTAAAATGTCACCTCATGACGAGAAACACGCGATTCACGTTTCATCTGAAAATCACAAACGTAGAAGAAGGAATACTTGCGCCATGTGAGACGCCGCGTAAGACAAAAATATACTTGTCTAAGCACACACTATCCTTCAGCGATCAACGCACAATATCCCTGTGAATCCAATGTAACCAACACCCCATAATATCATCCCGCAGGCTCTCAGCGGAGAGAGAGAGAGAGAGAACACACACACACACACGAGGTCCTCACCACACGGCGCACTTTCAGGCCTGCCGGTATTGATCCACTGCACGACCGATTGCAGCAAAAAGCGCATAATGTGTACAGTCAATGGGACAGTTATTAGTTCCCCTGTCGGGCCGCGCCGGGCTGGCTTGCTAAAACCATCAATTTGGGGTTTGGGCAGACCGGCTCACAAGTTCAAAGCCCCGTATGACAAGGGAGTATTTTGTTGAGGATGACACCGCCAACCGCTTGTGAGTCGCAAGCGTCTTCAGCTGGGGGGCAATAGCTGCGACCTTTCCCCGAGGAGGGGAAAATGATGATTGATTGATGCGATTTTGCAGACACAAAGAACGACTCTATGTCAGAGTGGGAGCAATAAAAAAAAGTCTAACTCGCCCTACTGCTGTGGCCACGCCGGACACAAAAATTGATCTCGTGCATGCGGTCTCGAGAAGAGCTGCAATGGTCACTCTCGTAGAATTTTGCAGCCTTGGTAAAGTTCGCCCTCTACAGCCATCTGCACCTCGTGTGAATCACTAATGCACTAATAATAATAATAATAATAATAATGAGTATTGTATAGGCGCTTTACCCAGTTTCAACTTTCATGAATCGGCTCAAAGCACCGCGAACTGAACCCAACACGCACGCTCACGTGAATCGCATTCTCTCACACACTGGACATAAACACATTGCAATCACGTGATGCGAAGGGTCAGCTCAGCTACCCAAATTTCGGAATTTAGAATTGCATTTGTTTTTCAAATTTGGTGGGCTGAACATTTCCAAAGCAGAGGGGGAGCAAGTCGGAGTACCTGGAGAGAACCCCCGACGATCGGCCCGAATGAACGGTGCCACATACGAGAAGGAAAGATTCTTTGCCCCGAGTGGGACTACATGTATACAGAGTGTTCCCGATTACGCACAGGTGTGCGTATTTGTACACACAAAACTCTTAAATTGACGCACAAATTTGAGAACAGCGAGTCACAGGGGACGCATTTTTTGGTCGCTCCGTGAAAAACAGTATATTTCCAGCACTCTCTCGGAAACTCGATGAAGAAAAGCGATCTGTACTTAGCAGCGGACACTTGCAGCATCGCATTTCCGCTGAGCCATTGTGCAGATCAGTATCTGACTGGCTTAAGTACTCTGGGACACTTTTTGTCCAATCATAATGCTGTATTTCGTAACCGTGAGGGTTCCGCGCCTTGCCAGTTCGCTACAATTCACACACATTTTTTAACCAATAATGTTTTTACTCAATGTAAATCAGTTTCCCCAAAGTGCAAAAAGAAGAACAAAATGGTGAGTCAATAGGGACGGGTAATGTGTATCTTTTCGCTACACTGCACCCATGATCTAAATTTACCGCTAAGAGCTCCCGATTTATTTTCAGTTTCCATATTTGCACTGCACGTTTAACTGAAGTGCACGACACACAGCAGGTGGTCTATAAAAAGATCAATCTCTCCACCCCCCCCCCCCCTCCAGCGACCACCCTTCCCTCCAGCCCGCCTACCCACCAAACCTGTACCACCCAGTGCCCTCGATCACGTCTCAATCACAAAATCGATAGGCGAGGTTTTATACGAATCAGCTGCCGCGCAGACGAACCGCCTTCGTAAATTTACACACCTAATTCTCGAGACCTGAGAGGGCGTCCTGCTCAGTGTCTTTCTGTTGTGGTTGGGGTAAGTCATAATGACGGCGAGTGTGTTTCGGGTGCTACCCAACTGTTCTGACGGCGACTGCGGTTAGGTACAGCCACAAGTCTGAAATAAGAACACGCACATGTCTTCACGCATCTTCAACTCCAACGTGAAGTCAGTTCTGCTCTACGGATGCGAAACATGGAGGACAACGAAGACGATGTAGCAGAAGCTCCAGACATTTCTCAACACCTGTGTGAGACGCATCTTCAACATCCGATGGCCGCGCCAGAGAGGATCCGGAACGAAGAGCTGTGGGAGTGAGCGGGGCAGGAACCAGTGGCCAAGCAGATCCTGCAGAGGAAGTGGGGCTGGATTGGACAAACCCTCAGGAAGCCAGCATCCAGGAAGAGAGGCCGGCCTCGCAACAGCTGGAGGCGGGACACTGAGGCAGAGCCATATAAACAGGGGACCAACTGGACTGGAGTGGCAAGAATAGCCCAGAACAGAGTGCGATGGCGAAGGGTTGTCGATGGCCTATGCTCCACTTGGAGCCAGGGGCCAAAGTAAGTAAGTACATGTCTTCACATTCTAATAACGTGTTCTAGTTGACACACGCCCCATTTCTTTCACACAGGGTGGTTGGGTGTTCGGGAGTCATTTTCCATCAGTTAGGGATGATATCGAAGACCGTGCGAGGACAAGGAAATGTGGCCCCAGCGGCCAGGATTCAAACTCACGACCCGAGCATGGAAAGTTCAACGCTCTACCATTCGGCTATCCCTTCCCCCCCCCCCCCCCCCTTGACACTGATAGGCAAACTGGAATCCAATAAACATTGCAGGGTTTGTCTACTCTCTCTTTAAATGCCGGTACGCAGCACTGGAAAAAACTCCATGGATTTTGCTTTGTTGCTGTGGAACAAAACGATCGTTTATCCCCCCCCCCCCAAAAAAAAAAGCTATTGCTCACCCGTTATTCCACAGATATGTTATGTAAAGATACGTCAGATGCATGTTTATATTTCTGACGCCGTGTGGCTTTATCAGAAAGCGGTCGTCATACACCTCGAAATCGAAGTACGACCGGAACCATTCTCCGCCATACTGCCTGAACCCCGTCGTCTGTCTTTCTGTGATGACCGTTAGACTGGGTGGCGGATGGGGCGGGTTGTTCTGGCTGATACAACCCAGGCACAAAGGGCTCTTGTCGCGACGAAGCCGACAGGCGCCGGTACCTTGCCTGTCTCGCAGCCCGTGCGCCGAGGGGATCGAGTCCGCCGGAGCTCAGGCAGTAGTCAAAAAATGTGCTGACTCCTAACTTTACCCGCCTAAAAGAGTAATGCCCATGACAGTCTGACGTTGCCCAAAGCAAAGCTAACAGCCCGTACCCACCCCAAAGACACTCGCCCAGCCAAGCAGCCAAAGACACATGCCAAGAACAACTTGTCCTTCAGGGCCAAAAGCCACAGGACGTAAAGCAAGCTAATGATGATGAGTCGAGGATACTGGTATGACCGACTCAAGTTGTCCGGTCAGGAAGGCTAGCTATCATTTTCACCGCCATGGCCTGCCTGCTACGGTCGTCCCTAATCACTCAGTCTGAGACGTTAAGCGCCAATTAACCAACCAGACAACCAAGCAAGCTGCTACTGATTTGGGGCGATCAGACAACCTACTCGGTTATCAGTTCTGAGAAGTCCTAGCAGCTGCACACTGAGAACCTTCTAACATCACCCGGGGCGGGATGTCGCATTGAGTCATCTAACTCCAAGCGGAGGCGGGAGGTTTCGATTTTTTTGTTTTTGTTTTTTTCAGTTTTTTTTTTTTCAGTTTTTTTTTTTTTTTTTTTTGGGGGGGGGGGGGCCGGGGGTGAGGTCGTCTAGGGGGTTTGTAGTGGGTGTGTGTTCCGCCTCGTCGCGACCTGCACGCGCAAAATTTTCGTTAGGAGAGCAGAGGAAGGGGCAACAACAACATAACAACCGTTATTATGTTGCTGTAAATGCTTGACCTTCGGTAGGCCTACTCGGAAACTGATGGTTCCATCTCACGGTTTCTCACGAAACTGAGATCATGTTCTTATGCATGCCCAATGACGCTCATCAAACATCCATGGATTTTGACGACGTTCACTTGCATACATTTATCGATAAAGTGGTTTGATTATCGCCAGGTGAACTGTATCAATCACCAATCGGCGTATTTCATGTTCTCACGTTCTCAACACTGGGATAACCCCTTCCTCGCGCCAAATCACGTCTGGCCCTGGGGGATGACGATGTGTTCACGGGCACTGCAGCATTTTCTCTGATGAAAAAGTCAAACGAAGTGTAAATCAGGTCACACAGCGTGGCAGAATTTACAAAAGACTGCGTATACTTATGCAGTCATGCTTATTACAGAGTTCTGTTTTCCCTTCACAACCGACTACCTGATGAATTCAAAAATTAAGTGTACACTCCCAGGTGCCCTCAGCCAAGTTAAAAAGAAAAAGAGAAAAAAATTATAATAATAAAAACACAGAATCAAGAAACATTTGGGGTTTCTTGTGGCTTGTAGCAGACCTACAACTGAGGTTAAAAAAAAAAAAAGCAGCGTACACTCCCATGTTTGTACCTCTCTCTGGTAATGAAATGCGTATGTTTTAGCTGTGTGAGACGTTCACTAATGATGAAAAAAAATGAAAGCAAAGAAGAAAAAAAAAAGAAAAGAAAATTCAGAGCTATCACTCTGTCTTTTGCCATAACCATTTATATATCTTTAGCATTTTCGGTATCAATTGTTATCATTGTTTTTGTTTTTAAACGACCTTTTAAAATTAAGACAATCATGAAAAAAAAAATTGGTGTCACTGTCGGTCTCCGAGGACTGTATGGAAAACTGAAGGCCGACGACTTGTGTGTGAAGAGACTATCAACTGTTTGGCCGACATAATAGACCATCAAGCACGGTCACGGTCGAGGCCCTATCAGCGGCTATCATTCTATGTTTTATTACTGGGCTCTGGTGTATATATTCGCTGATTATACCACTACGCTGCTGAACCCGGCTGATATCATTCCTGATTAAATGCCAGTCGCCTTCACGGGCCCATATATTTAATACATGTACCACAGATTCGCTGATCTGATAGCGGCATCGTCATGGCGTCAATATCGAGTGTCTGCTCAGCTACACAGCTGTCAGGCTTGTGAAGTAAATGTGAATAGTACTTGTTTAGCGCTTAATCTCGCATGAAAGCAACTCATACACACACACACACATACACACACTCTCACACACACACACGCACTGACACACTGACATGCACTACCCAGCCTGATGCAGACTGCAGTCAAAGGCACTGAAACAATGGCAGACTAGTCATAAGTGTGAAAGGCCTGACGGAAGAGGTTTTCAGGTTCGATTTGAACTGGGACAGTGTGGGAAGGTCACGAAGTTCGACTGGCAGCGAGTTCCAAACATTTGGGGCGAGGAAACTGAAGGAGCGTTCGCCTGCGGCAGTGTGTGTGTGTGTGTGTGTGTGTGTGTGAGAGAGAGAGAGAGAGAGAGAGAGAGTGAGTGAGTGAGTGAGTTTTTAAGGCTTAAAGCCGCGCAAGCCACAAAGACTAATTCGCGGCTGAGTGTGCCTGCACTACATGAAAAAAAACAAAACAAAAATGTAACGTTGGACAAAGGATGCAAACTGGTCTACGGGGCGGTATAAACCTAGGACATGCAGGAGACGCTGCACCTTCATTCTACTTTCTCGAACTCCCGGTTACAAAAAAGCGTAGAAAACAAATAACAATTACAACTGGGTAAAACAAAGATAAATAGTAAGCGCATATACAGCAAATATTGCAACATCTCCTAGGCGCAATAAACCAGTTCGCAGCATATGCCCAACAGTGTGAGAGAGAGAGAGAGAGAGAGAGAAGGGGGGCGGGAGGAAAGAAAACGCTGCAGACGTAATCATATATAAGCACAACGTGACTGTACCAAAAGCTCTCTCTTCTTAGTTCTATGAAACCCTACAATCCTGTAACAGGTGCGTTGAGATGTCTAAAAAAACACATGATATCAGACTCATTAAACGACATCACGCCTGCAAATCTTCATCACAACTGCCCCCTTTCTTACGTCACCCAACGACTGATCCCCCGGCCCCCTCCTCAGCTGACCATGGGGTCGCCACGAAACAGCACCAGCACAGTCCCAAGCTTGGACACGACAAACAAAGTCCGAGGCAGCGCAAGTTTGCAGTCTGAGCGCGGCGGAATCCCACCCTCCCTTCACCTGGCCATTGACACAGGGATGGCATTCATTACAACGTGCATATTGCCACAGCAAATTCTGCAGGGTGAGGATGGCGTGGGTTGCTGCACAGCAGCTGCTTGCTTTCCCAATAAGTGTACATGACCTGTCTGCTGTATACTCCATGGTGGAAAAAGGTGTCTGCCGGATGTGTGATGGTGTGAAGAGCACAGCTTTCACGGGGTCACAAGATGGCCTGGGTTCTGGTTTTGGTTAAAATCTCAACATATGACAGTCATACAACAGCGTGTAGAAAGTTTTTCATCATGTGTGCTTGATCTGCGCATCAGAATCAGTCACTTGGGTCACAAGCATACAGCATCTAAACCGGCCTCTAGCGGTGACTGTGCCTCGCCTATATGTTGTTCTGCAAGTATAGCACTGAGCAGACCACATTATTTGGATGCGGACTGACAACCAGTTAGGCAGTGCTGATTGGCGGCTATTTTTAGAAGATTTGGTCAAGTCACAATCTGCTCCAGGCATGGACCGTTAGGCTCAACGAAAGACATTTCTCTCTAATACAAGGTCATTCAATGAGATCTCATCAATGTCTATCATTATGCCAAGTTTGACGCCTCTAGTATTTGTAGTTCCTCTGAAAACGGTAATGTTAAAATTCACAACAGACAGGTCAAGGTCAATCAAAATGATATATATTTTGAAAGGTCTTATGGTTGTCTATCAGCATGCCAAGTTTGGTGTCTTGGCTGTTTGTAGATTCTGAGAAAATGACAATGTTAAAGTTTTTCTGGACACACACACACACACACACACACACACACACACACACACACAGACCACGGAGGGTTATTATATAGACTACCATTGTTACACAAGGGAGTTAAAAATAAAAAAAATCAGAATTAATTTATATCTGCATGGGTTTACATTTGGCACAGTGGGAGTGTTGCACTTTGATTAAATTCCCGATTGTTGCAATAGGAGCCGTCAAGGAATCGATAATCTTGCCGGATTTTCATATACATGTATACACGACCAAAGCCAAAACAACAGTTAAAAACATGGGCTCTTAGTGCTCGGTACAAAATGTGCTATATTAATTTATAACAGGTCCATCACCCATGAGTGGCAGATGCTGTGTGTTTCGGCTTCTGTTTTCTCAATGCCAGGATGTGTGAGGATGTGACTGCATAAATTCTTTTTGTATTTTTCAGGGACCTCTCTACCATCAAATGGTAAAACTGCTTCAGTGCTGAGGACAGATACATGTACATGTAAGATAAGAACTTCGGCTCCTATGCCAATTACCATTTTGTAGTTTTCGTTTTTGTGCAGCAGTTCATGGGCAGAACTCAGCTAATTATTGGAACACATCTGTGCTCTGCTAATACATGTACTGAAATGCAACAAAGAGCAGCGTAATATCAGTTATATAGAGAGAGAGCTATTATCCGTGATCTGTATCCTGTGATAGGTCTGCACCTCCATCTTAATTGTTACTCTTAGTGCTGTTCAACATAGTTAACGTGAGGCAATGTCTATTTCTTAAGTTGTGTTTTAGCCAATGACTGAGTGTGTGAGTGTGTAATGATGTATACAATTAAATGTATGTTGGTTTTGTATTTCTGTGGTATGTTTGCGTACATACACATGCATATTTATTAAGAGGAGCAAGCCAAATTCTTCTTTGTAATTAAGAAGCGAATAAATTTACCGTATCTTAATATCAATGCGCTCGGAATGCAATGCTAATATTCTCAGATTACATTCCTAAACTGACGTTATAACATGTGTACACTGTACACTAGTCTTTCCGTTCATGTATTACATGTAATTACCTCAGCATCACACAAACCCAAGATTACTGAAAATGGCACTAAGTAATACTGTACTGACCCGAATAACAGCTGCTTGCGGTGCCCCAAGCAAACACAAATACAGTGCACTTAACAATTACAGCCCGGAGCAGACACGCCAGGGACTAAACATCAGCAATACACAGCAAGGCAGACAAGAGTAAACAGTAAATGTCAAGTCTCAACTTACAATCACTTGCATGCACACAGACGTTTTGAATACATGTGTATGCCAAGCTGCATTCACACAAACAATTGCACTGTGCCAGAGCTGGGTGACCTGCTCGGGTCAAGAACACGCACTGCTGAACACACTTGACTGTTGTCCTCCCTAATTATGACTCATACATTGCCGCAGCTTGTCTAAGCCAGCCAAGCAGGTGAGCAAGCAGGTGAGGCAAGGTATGCACGCAGCCAGTCAATCACAGCTATGCATGAGGCAGTTTTAAAAAGTTTAAATAAAAAAAGTGTGAAACAATGCTGTAAAACAGACACGCTCAAATTATCACTGAATTATATATGGATGGAATGTGAGCTGTCACGTCCAACATCCAGTTGCACAATCATAATGATGAACAAGCCATGCAAAACCCCAAAGTGGACACCAACAGTACGTATGAAGCACAGTTTTCCTGGCAAAACTGAATGATACTAATCCCCTGAATTGCTTGCCACTTTTTTTTTTCTTTTAAATCCTATTTTACTTCTTATCATGTGATGTGTTTTCAGGTGCAAATTAGCACTAGGGCCATAAATACCACTGGTGCCAGCTAGCACAAATCAACACTGAAACCATGTTTACCGCTGCGTGAAACCAGAGACATGTCTTTGATGAGAGACACATTCTGCTGTGCAGCAGCTGAGACAGAGCCTCACAGTATAACTGACATATATATGTTGTGGCTTGAAGAGGCAGTTTTTTTTAGTGCACACAACAATTAAGCTGTCATGAATACCAGCCCACACAGCCACTAAAGCGGCTGTGTCAGTGACAGGAACACCATCAAAGCCTGATCGGATGGTGGGCTAGTGTATTGTGCCATTTCAATTTCATCAGAGATTTGCGATGATTGTGCATTACAATGATGAACATTACATAACTGAAAGTTTCCTATCTCCCGTGCTGACTGACATTTGCTAAGTTTAACTAAAAAAATAAGTAAAGTATCCGCTGTGTGTGTCAGTATACGTATGCTAAAAAGACTGCGTCAGACAGGCAGGCAGACACAGAAGTGTGGGGTGGGGGGGGGGGTGTATGCGAACAATCAGCAAACAAAAGAACCGCAGAGCAACTGTCTATGGCGCAAACGGCTCGGTCTAAACATCTCAGCGGTTCCCAGAGACGCAATGCCTGCATCAGTTGCAGCGCCCGCGTTGACTGCACTGACTGACAGTCTTTGTTTTCCCTGGCTACGCGAAACAGCAAGAGAACACACACAACAGCGTCTGATAATTTAAAAATTATTACCTTTTAGTCCTCTTTGGCGAATTTCACACGGCCGCGTCGGGCTTCTGCTGCTGTTTCGGCTCCTTTCGCAGCGTAGTCGCGGAAAAAATAAGCACGCACAGTGACTGAAGCGTCACTGGTCGTTGACACCCCCACTCATCATTTGAGCCATGCGCCTGACGTCACGTCAACAAGGATCTATTTTTATCGCAGGTTTTGTGGAACTACGGGGCCGGGGTTTCCCTTGGTTTTCCTATGATCTTTGCCTTTCAGCGTAAATTATTTGTGCTTTGAAGAAAAACAACCATAACATCTGAACAGAACTGGGTGCAAATACCTAAATGGACAAGTTCTTACATCACAGGGCCGACAAAACTTCTTTATTATGCTTCGTAGGCGCCATATTTTCGCGCCATCTTCTGTGCACGAAGCTCGAATGGATCACGTGTGACATTCCCGCTTTTAGAAATACCAGTTGAAATTAAACATCCGTGATTTTTACCTTTAAAATATTGAGGATTGTTAGTAATTACGTGGTATTTTGGTTTTATCAGCAATTTCAGTCTTTAATGCTCATATATTTTATTTCTGCTTGCCGATAGTGCTAGTTGGGCTCCGATTTGTAACCGGATCTCCTTACGGTCATTGCTTCAGAGATTTCCATGCTTGCCTCAGCCGACTAGCGAAAGGGTGCTGACAGAAAAATACAGATCACACCAAAATGAGTGACATACAGGAGTATTCTGACGTTGTACAGGAAGTCAGAGGAGCTCTGGTAAAAACAGCCTTTACTTCTTTGTCGTCCATTCTACAGTCTTACTTTATCAGTGATATTTTGTTGGTCGGTGTTTGCACCAGCGCATGGTGTCATCTGTGTTGTTTGTCGCAGATCTATAGAATAAATTTCAATTTCAAGCTTTTACTAGTTTCAGTTTTTAGTTTTACAAATTATGTGTTGTGAAAACTGTACTCAGCCAAATTTCTGGTTTGTGTGTGTGTGGTAACCGTTTGCTGATTGTTCCATTACCGCGTTGTGCGATCATGCAGTAATCAGTTTGGGAAGCACAAATGATTTTGAGACGATCTTGATTCTGATTATATCTGTACACGTGAAATGACATTAGATTTTGACTTGTCAACAGAACCCCGGACGATTGAAACTACAGAGAAACAGTGTGATCTTCAAGAACAACAAAACAGGCAAGGTGGACCAGTTCCAGACTGCAGATCTGTCAAAAGCACAATGGTTGAAGAGAGCAAGAGGCTTCTGCTTGAAGCTGGTACTCAAGAATGGGTCTATCCACAGATACGACGGGTTTAAAGAATCGGTGAGAGGAACACTGCACATGAGATATATGTATATTTAATTTAGTAGTCGTACTCATAGCCTTCGGAATTACAAAATGTGTTACAAGTGCTTATTCAAAGTCTTGACAAATCCCATGAGACCTCTGAACTTTCAGTAGAGAGAAAGAAAGGCAGTAGTCCCAACATTTTGTGCGTGGAAGGGCAGAAATTTCGACTTCCATAGGAGCCTATATATTGCTGTTCCCTGTTCAGTTTCAGTGTTTGTAAATTTAGGTGTCCATAGTATCGGAGCCTTGGAAAGCCTCTCCCACTTTCACCCCTGAACATGAATTTCGACAAATGAAACACCACAAATTTGACAAAACAGTACAGTCACCCAACACATTGTGTGTGTACAAGATACATCTCACCTGCAAGTGTGACATTCCATTCTTTTCTATCGCAGCAGGAACGCAATTGTTCCGTTTTCTTGAAACCAAGTGTCAAGCTTTTGCATTTTTTTTTTTTCACCAAAACATCCCATGTGATCTCTCAATCACATCTCTCTCTCTCTCTCTCTCTCTCTCTCTCTCTCTCTCTCTCTCTCTCTCTCTGTCTGTATACTGTCTAGTACATTGTAGTGTAACTCTGACAGTCAAACTGGAACAAGGAACAAGGCATGTTGTTCATGATGTTGTTCATGATGTTGTTTCACGGGTGAAATCCCACTGGGTGATTCTAACAACTGTTGGGGACTGTTTGTGATGCAGAACTTTGTACATTGTTGCAGGATTTTGACAAACTGAACAAATTTCTGGAAGACTACTATGACCTTTCCATGGAGAGAGTGGACATGTCCCTGAAAGGCTGGAACTGGGGACTGGCCAAATTTGAGGGTCTGTTACTTTGTGCTTTACAGTTCTTAAAATGAATTAGAATCTGTATCAAGCATTGTGGAATCTGTTTTGAGTATCGCAGAATATGTCTTGTTAAGTTGTTTAATTTTTTTATATTTTTTTTAATCTGTTGAGAATACACTATTGCAGAATCTGTCTTGAGTATTGCAGAATGTGTGTGTATTAAAATTAAAAAAAAAAAAAAATAGTATTCCCTGTTGCAGAATCTGCCTTGAGTATTGCAGAATCTAGATAGTCAGTATAGATCTTGAGTTTTGCAGAATCTGCCATTTACTTTTGTTGAATAAATCTGTCTTGAATAGTTTAACAGATCTATCTTGAGTAGCTGTGAACTTGCAGCTGTGTTCTTTTTCCAGTTAGCACCAGTGTGCCCAGCAAAACATTTACTGATTTAGTGACAGTCAGTCAGTGGAACTTTGAAAACGCCCTTTTTTTTTTCACTGAATACTCTGTTTTGCTTCCGACAGCCACGGTCATCTGTTTGACAGATTTGAAAGTGGTATGCCATGGGAAAAAGATCAACACGGTGAAGTTGGGTGGACCTGGAAGGGGGTATCACAGTTGCTGTGACATGTGGCTGTTATTATAGTGTTAACTCAATCTGTGTGCTTACAATTTAGTAAATAAATCGCCGATCTCATCATGTGTCCAGGCAACTCGTTAAGCTTTGAGGTGGAAAACTGCCTGGCGTTCGAGGTGCCGCTGACCAACGTATCACACACCACAACCAGCAAGAACGAGGTCACGCTGGAATTTCATCAGAACGATGATGCTGCTGTGAACCTGATGGAGTTGAGATTCCATGTCCCGTCCGACCCTAGCAACCCAGACAGCGACCCGGTCCAGGTATATGTACTGATCCAGTTTGTGCTTCCCTCCTGCCTCCCAATTTCTGCTGGTAGAATGTAGGATTTTTTATGCTGGGGTCAAGCGTTCAAATCCCAGCTTGGAGTTTCACTTTTTCAGCCAGAAAACTTGGGCTTTGTGTTTTTTCCTTTCTGCCTTATCTTTGATATCACTGGCATGAGTTTTTTCAATTATTTGACAGAATTCAGCTGCCTCTTTGATAAATTCTGCCGTGTTTTGATGGTTCTGTTTTGTTGTTGTTGTGTTGTTTCCCACCCCCCCCCCCCCCCCTGTTTTTTGTTGTTGTTGTTGTTTTTAATCGCTTTTTGTTGTAAAATGTACTGTTTTCCTCTTTTTGGGGGAGCGAGAAAACATGCCTGCACCACACTTGTGTTGAAAATGGGTGTTAAACCCCACAACAACCGTCCAAATTATAATAATTTATACATGTACCCTAATTTCTGGTAAACGGATTATCATAAGCTTTCATTGTTGAACATTTGAATTTGAACAGTCAATCAAACAAACTGATGATTAAGAGGGTTAAGGTCTGCAAATAATAGTCTGATTACTGTGGGCCAGATATTCGGTCCAAACGTCTTCTCATCTGATCAAAATTGATCGCCTTCAAGTTCAACATTTTCTCTTTGCTGTTCACAGGAATTCTACAAGAACGTGTTGAACAACGCAGACATCATCCAGGCAACTGGGGATGCCATTGTCACATTATCAGAAGTCCAGTGCCTCACACCCAGGTATCAGTTTTGGGCTTTGTTTTTTTTTTTGTTTTTTTTTTGTTTTCTGCAAGTTAAACAAGTCTGTACCGAGTCATGATGAATGAATATATTTTAGTAACAAGCCTAAGGACATGAAATATTTAAAAGAAAAAAATGGCGATGACAGGGTTGGAGTCACATTGTAAGAAAAGTGGCCGCAAGTGCTACATTTCATTGTTTTTGTCCTAAGGATTCGGTTCATTTTTCAAGGGGGGAGCCGGGGTGGTCGAATGGTAGAGTGTTGGACTTCTAATGCTCGGGTCGTGAGTTCGATCCCCGCTGGGGCCAAATATTTGTGCTGGCTTTTTCATCGTTGCCCCGTCTTTGGTATCACCCTATGTGGTGGAAAAGGACGTTAAACCCCCAAACACCCACCCACCCCCTCATTTTTCAAGACATAGCTTTTTATGTATTTTCATGCTTCTGGTTATTATAGCCTGCATTCTTTTATGACTATTCTGTAAGGGATAGATTTTATGTGAAAACAAAATGCATTCCTCGTGTGTGGATTAAACGAAAAATATTTTGTTTGTGTTTGCAGGGGCCGATACGACCTCAAACTCTACCCCAGTTTCCTGCAGCTTCACGGAAAAACATTCGATTACAAGATCCCTTATACTACCATTCTACGTCTTTTCCTTCTGCCACACAAAGACGGGCGACAAATGTTCTTTGTGGTAAGTGGTCGCAGCACAAAACGAATCAGTGAAAGACTGTCGCTAGCAGGACGTTAAACAAAATCAGTGAAAGACTGTCGCTAGCAGGACGTTAAACAAAATCAGTGAAAGACTGTCGCTAGCAGGACGTTAAACAAAATCAGTGAAAGACTGTCGCTAGCAGGACGTTAAACAAAATCAGTGAAAGACTGTCGCTAGCAGGACGTTAAACAAAATCAGTGAAAGACTGTCGCTAGCAGGACGTTAAACAAAATCAGTGAAAGACTGTCGCTAGCAGGACGTTAAACAAAATCAGTGAAAGACTGTCGCTAGCAGGACGTTAAAAAAAAAAAAAGGCTTCTTCCATCTTTGTTGATACGTCTGTTTCACTCAACCTTCTAGTAAATCAAAGCAACAGAAAAGAAGAAAAAGGGTGGGGAAAAGCCATCAAAAAGCAACATATTGCTACCTCTGCCATACACCCTGAATCTTCGAGGGAGCCAGGGTGGCCGAATGGTAGAGCGTTGGACTTCTAATGCTTGAGTAGTGAGTTTGTATCCTGGCTGGAGCCAAATATTTGTGCTGGCTCTTTCATCGTTGCCTTGTCTTTGATATCACCTGTATATGGTGGAAAAGGACGTTAAACCCCCAAACAAAAACCCACCGACCCCCTGAATTTTCCTTTGTGTCTGCTAAATGCAAACTGTCTTGTGTTGTTGCAGGTCAGTTTAGATCCTCCCATCAAGCAGGGACAAACGAGGTACCACTTCCTTATCTTGCTCTTCAACAAGGAGGACGAAATGACTGTCGAGATGGTCATGTCAGAGTGAGTAGTTTTGAGACACAACCTTGATTACTAAAAGACTCCACAGAAACACCAAACTCTGATACTGAGTCCCATTAAAATTTATGCCATTATCTGTACGGTTGATATACGCTCCCGGGGAGGGGTCCGGACACTACCGTGTCTGTGGCTTGGGCGACCAACTGTCGTTAACGACTGGTTCTGCTCGGCCCCGTGGGTGGTCGCCCTAAAGAGGCTCTGCTGTAAAAATAAAAAATACACCACCACCACCCCCTCCCCAATTAAAAATATGTACAAAATTCAGGCTGGAGAATTTTTAGTCGTTTGGCAATTTTCACTTTCAGCCAAATTTCCTATTCTTTCAGCCATAATATCTAAGTTTCAGCCAAAGAAAAGGTAGGAGGAAGAAGGTTGCACGCACTATCATGATACATGTAATGTCATATGAGACAGTCTAACTTCATTTTGAAGACTTGCATGTCAGTACCAAGGCAGTATTTTACTTTTGGGTGCCAGCAGAGGCTACTAAATGTCTTTAGAAATGCTAAAATTTGTTGTCTTAAGTGGGGTATTGCCCCTTTGTTTCCTCAGCAGGGCGCTGCTCTGCACCCCAGCCTAGGTTTCAGTCGTTTTTTTTCTCAGCAATTCCCCAGCCTGAAAATTCGAGGAAAAAGAACAAATGTTGTTTAAATCTGTGTTTTGAATTCTTGGAGTTTGTAGTCTCTGACTCCAGCAGAGGGTTTCCTGCCAGAATGTATTATCTCTCTTCTTTCTGTCTGTATTGATAGTATCTTCTAGCAGGGAACCATTAGTAATTATGATGTGGTTATGTTTACTCATGGAGAGAGGCCAGTGTCGTGTTTTCTGGTGTAGTTATGTCCCTTCGTCCACAGAAGTGGATGTGAGCACCACGTGTACAGGCCACTGGATAGTGTACCGTTGACAAACTTCATAGTGTCTTGCACGTGGTGTTTTTTTTTTTAAAACTCAAATACCTGTCTCCAAGTCAAGTGTGATAAGGCAAATTGGAACAATAAGTGTTCTTAACAGTTTTGTCTCTTTCTTCCCCGCCCCCCCCCCCCCCCCCCCCCCCTTATTTTCCTAGCATGCTTTTGCAGAGAATGCTGTGAGCTATTGTCTTTATGACACTGATGACCTGACATACTTTTGCAGAGAATGCTGTGAGCTATTGTCTTTATGACACTGATGACCTGACATACTTTTGCTTGCTATCTCAACTACAGTGTTTGCTGTTGAAGTCAGAACAATTGTTTTGAGGCGCTTTTTGGGGGGGGGGGGGGGTAAACTTTTGGATGTCCGGTTTACGAGATTTAAAATTTACAAATGTAAAAAGCAGTTATTGTAAGAATAAATTAAAGGAATTGTGTGTGTAACAAGGTCCATACAGGTCATGGAATCCTGGAAAAGTCATTCAACTTGAAAATTTATAGCTTTTCAAGGCCTGGAAATTATCTCAAGAGTCATGAAAAGTTGTGGAATTTTAGGGAAGCCATTTTGAACCCGACAATGAGACCGTCAGCTTAGTGATTATTCACTGGACAGATCGCCAAAAATACCAACCAACTGATACGGTAACTTGGTAAAGCTCAGAGTTGTCACAGGAGAGTTGGCCTGAAAAAAGTCCAGGATAAGTCATGAATTTTTTAAACTGTGAACCTGCATGGACCCTGGTGTAAGAATAAGTAAGAATTGCGTCTTGTGTACGAGAGTGAGTAGAATTGCGTCTTGTGTACGAGAGTGAGTAGAATTGCGTCTTGTGTACGAGAGTGAGTAGAATTGTGTTGTGCATGTGAGAATAAGTAGGCATCATGTCTTGTGTATACAGAGAAGACCTGGCCAGCAAGTATGACGACAAGCTTCAGAAAGAGATGACCGGCCTGGAGTATGAGCTGGTCAGTCGTATCTTCAAGGTCATCACACAGCGCAAGATCACCGTGCCTGGTTCCTTTGTTGGGTAGGTGATTGTGGTTTTGATTTGTAGTTCATGAAGTTTTGTTGGTGGTTTGTTTGTTTTTTTGGTGGGTTTTTGTGTGTGTGGTACTTCCCTTATTTTTTATCATTTCCCCACTTACATGTGAATGAAGATAGTATGTGGAATGAGGGCAGTTCACTTGTTGTTTAGGTTATAAATTTTTTACAGCTTGTTCACATGTTTTATTTGTGGTTTCTAAATTTTTCTCCAAAGAAACTTGACCGTAACTTTTTGGCCATCCTTACTTTTCATCCAGGCTCAGGGTTCAGCCTGGCAAAAAATGATCATGGGGCATTTGGCCCCTACCTCCCAATTTCAATGGGCCCCATCTGTCAGTGGCGAAAATTACAGCTGATTTAAAATAAAAAGATGCACACAATGACAGTGGTTAATAATTCGTTTGTAACTTTTCAAAACAAATAATAAATGCTTTTGAAAAGAAGAAATTGGAAAATATGATGATGTCAGTGTATGCAGTTGTGCAGTGTGTTCACTAACACACAGCTCTGTCTCAACACTGCTAGACTCATGTTCGATAGCTGTTTCGAGCGGGCGCGGACCGAATGACAAGACTGATTGCCCAGGAACAAGTTTCAATTTCTTTTTTGGAGGCATGATTGCCCAGAAACTCCAAAAGTTTGCCCAAAACCTCTGAAATTACTCTGCAAAGTCCGCCGGAGAATTCCCAGAAAGCAAATCGAAATCAACAAGCTAGCGAAAGTGTTTGATGATTAGACAGAAGCAAGCGTGATTGACCAATCAGAGGCAGCCATACGAAAACAATGCGACGCTCCACTCTCCGCCGTGTGTTTTTGCAGTAGGCCTATACCAAGTTCCACGGAAAAATGTTACCACGGTGGCGCACGGGTACTGTAAAGCGTTGCGGCTTGTAACACTCATTAGAGAGAGCGGTTGCGGGATTTTCAAGGACAATGCGCTAATGCCGCAGGGCGCAGGGGTAAACCGAACCCTGCAGGCTCCTAAAATCTGTCCCTAAGTTTTCAACCAGACCAGTAAAGCCGGTTAAGCAACCTTAAGATAATGCCAAACATCCAGAAAAAAATGAAGCAAATTGATAAAACTTTGCCGATTTGCCAGTCTGGCATTCAATTGCTTTGTTGATACTGCCCATGTGAGGCCAGAGGTACAGTAGTCTCCCTTCACCACTTCTGATTCTGCCATCTTTCAAGTTTCTGTTTGGTCCGTGGAAAATGTTCATGTGCATTTAAAAAGATAAGGAGGATGTGAGATTAAAATGTTTGGTTTACAACACCTTTTGCACATTTCACGGCCCTCTGGTGCATGATACTGTTTCCAGCGACATTGTTATTACTAATATTAGCCCCTCTGGCACACATGGTGTTCAGTGAAGAAGGTTGGACATCGGAACTGAATGTTTTTTCTTTTGTTTTTTTTTTCTTTCTCTTTTTTTTTTTTTTTTACCGGACCTTCAGATTCAAGATCTTTTAGTGTATAACTTGGTCAGAGAGTTAAGCCTAAGGTCCTTGTACTTTAGGTTTGTTCAGATGTTGGAGTATAAAGTGGAAATCAAGGTTTGTAGCTGGCTCAAAGAAGAGAGAAAGTGTTGAACTTTATCTTGCTACTGTATTGCAGACATTCGGGAACACAGGCGATTGGCTGTTCCTACAAGGCTGCTACAGGTCTGTTGTATCCACTGGAGAGAGGGTTTATCTTCGTACACAAACCCCCGCTACACATACGTTTCGATGAGATCTCGTCAGTCAACTTCGGCCGTAGTGCCGGCAACACCCGTTCTTTTGACTTTGACGTGGAAACCAAGTCTGGCAATGTCTTCAACTTTGTGGGTATTGAAAAGTGAGTTGATGTTGAAAACGTTTTGTGCAAGTTTGTTGTAATCAGCTTCGGTTGTGGTGTTGGCAATACCCACTCTTTTGACTTTGATATCGAAACAAAGTTTGGAAATATCTGCAACTTCAACGGTGGTTGATTTTGCAGGATACAGAATCACATAACACTAAAACCATGTCGGTCAGTTGTAGGTGTAAATGTAATTTTTAAATAGGAGGCCATTCTTCAGACAACAAATTTCTCTTGGCTGAAAGTAATTTGTATGCATTCATCTGATGTTGGTATGTTGCTCGAAGATTTGTTCAGGTAGCTTTTATGTTGATGACTTGCAATGCCTTTTAATGTGCACAATGGTTTGTTGTTGCTTTTTTACAGGGATGAGTACGGTAAACTCTACGACTTCGTAACCAGCAAGAAACTACGAGTGAAGAACATTGGTGGAAGCATTGTAAGTACAGTTTTCTCTTTGTCGGAACTTAACCTTATTTTGAGTGTTACCCATCACCATTTAGGTTTACCGATCACAAACTCCTCTTTCACAAACCATCTGTGTTATACATTTGTGCAGGACAAGCAGGCGGTGGCATATGAAGAAATGTCTGGCAGTGATGAGGAAGGAGGCGACCACGATGCTTACCTTCAGAAGGTCAAGGCTGAGGGCAAACAGCGGGAAGAGGACGACGACACAGACAGCTCAGGTGAGGCACACTTTCTTGCGAAGACTTCATCAGTAGGGGGTTTGGCTTAGTGTTTTAAGGTGCCGCGGAAAGTATTGTTTCAAATCGTATAATAGGCAGGAGTTTGGTTTACATTTGCTTCACTTGAAGTTAAATTCTTGTGCTGACTTGTTTACATTGCCTGTCTTGCGGACATGTACACCACCATCCATCTTACACACACACTTTTATATCAAATGTGCATATAACCGTCTCTGGCATCATGGAAAAGTTAGTGGTTCTTTTTTTTTCTTTTTTTTTTAATGAGACTGGGATGAAGATTAACAAGTGAAATGCTCGGGTGCCTCACAGCGTAATGAGTGAATGTGACCTAATAAGTATACATAGCATTGCTTCTTCAGTTTGACTTATTTTCCTTTTTCGTGCGTTTGCAGATGAGTCATTCAACCCTGGTGACAGCGGTAGTGAAGTGGCTGAAGAGTAAGTAGTATGTTCTGCGAGATGTGCTCAGTAGTATTTTTACTACACATAATTCAAACTTCACCGACTCATTAAGTTAGTATCCCTAAAGCAAAACTGAGGCAGAGTCACTTTTAGACATTCAATTTCAGGAGGCACTGTTTTTGTTCAAGAGAAGTTTAATAATCTTAAATTTCATACCATTGATGATTTCAGACTAGTTTCAGTCATACGAGTTGTGACAAACATCTAGGGAGAAGATGAATCATTCCAGTTCAGCCCAGAGACTCTTTTGCATTTCTCGAGCATCGGATTTGTCTGTAGAACGTTCATTATTGGTTTCATGATAAAAACTGTTTTCTGTGGGGAAACAAATCTGTTTCTATGTCAGCGGTTTCATATCACAAATGGCCCAGCGTTTTCAGTTCATTAGCTTCAGGTTTCCTTTACAAGTATGGTCCTTGGACCTTGGCCAAATTGTGTGTGTGTGTGTTCCCCTTGGGCAGTCCTGATGCCTGATTTGTTTACTGACGTCGTGGTCTTCTGTACGTGCTTCTCTTCTGTGCTGTTCAGGTACGACAGCAATCCCCCGACCACATCATCAGAAGACTCAGACTCCGACTACAGCGGAGGTTCAGTGGCATCGGGGTCAGAAGACTCGGCTGCAGAGGAACGGCGGGAGAAGGAACGAGAGAAGAGGAGACAAAAGGAGAAGGAACAAAAGAAAGAAAAGAAGAAATCAAAGACGGCCAAGACAGTGGTGAGCATAGGAAAACTGTACTTTATGGCGCATATTCCCAGGGATTGATTGTTCGTGTTAGTTCTCTTATCGTGGTGTTGCAATAGTCTCTGTCATTGAACAAATGAGTCAAACACCAAGGTGAAAGCGCACATTAGATTAGCCAATTCCATCGTTGCGAAGCCAACTTGTTCTGGAACAATTTCACTTCTGAGTGTGCCTGTATTCTCAAAATCTCTATCTTGATGATAAGTACAGCTCTTAATGCAATACAACGTTGTTTACACTCAGCGCGAGTGGTCGAATATACAAATTCTCCAGCTATTGTTACACTATTAGAGTGCTCAGTCTGGTCACCACGTCATCGAGTACTCTTGAGTTGGTGCGGTGCCAGCATTACAGATACCATCATTGTCTAGATCTATGTCTAAGTGGTCTAATGATAGATACCACGAAAACAGCTCAGAACGATCTGTGGGCAGAAAAATGATAGGATTAGCCTCTTTATAATAAGATTCAAAATACAAAGTATGCCCCTGGCATCTCTTCTTGACATATTCATCTTCTCAGCAGTACACACCTTTTCTTTTCTTTTTCTGTTTAAATATTTTAAAAGGAAGCACAATTCTTTAACATTTTAGGACGTGTGTTTCCGTTTTGTTTCTGTCTAGATATTTTTAGAAAGAAGTACAATTTTTAACATTTTTTAGGACGTTTCTGTTTCTGTTTAAATATATATTATTAAAAGGAAGTTACATGTTTCTGTTTGTTTCTGTTTAAATTTTTTAAAACGGAAGTATGATTTCCTTTTCTTTCTTTCTTTCTTTTTTTTTTTTTTTTTGACACTTTTTACTGACCATTGCTTTCGCCTGCAGCCTGAGGGTCCCAGAAAAAAACGCAAGAGCAAGAAGAACAAAGACCCCAACGCACCAAAGCGACCACAGTCGGCCTACTTCCTGTGGCTCAATGAGAACCGAGAGAACATCAAAAAGGAAAACCCGGGCATCTCTGTCACAGAGATCTCCAAGCTGGCTGGGGAAATGTGGAAGGAAGTCGATGACAAAACGGTGAGAGCAGAGTCCGCACTGGTTAAGGCCGTTCTTAACCGAGCGAACTTTTGGTTTGCGAAGTAGGTTCGAAGAGTACGGCGAACTAGATTCGTGCACGTTGTTTCTTAACCGACCGAACACTGCTGCGCAAACCCTGGTTCGAAAGGTACGCAGAACTAGGTTTGAAGTCTGCACAGCGTGTCGTGGGAACCCTCGCGATCCTTTGGCCGATCCTGTGCTCTGATTGGTTGCTCGGGGGAAAGCTGTTGTGCGCATGTACAAAGTTGAGGAAAATGGCGGACGGCATGGCGGCTATCGACTCACTCGACATTTCCCTCTCTTGCGCTCTTTTCCTCTTTTCTCCTCTTCCTCGGCTTCCAAGAGTTCACTCAAAACGATAACTACCGCAAATGCCTCGTCGCCCTATTCGTATACAATACACAGTTCACTGAACAAGTTCGTCGGACTGGTGGTTCGCCCGGTTAAGAACGGCCTTTAGGGAAACGGGAAAAGTCAGGGAATTGAAGTCATGGAATTTAGGCAGCTTCCAGTTTCTGAAAAGTCAAGGCAACATGAATTCGTGGAAAAATGTCAAAGAATTTACAGTTTTGAGCTGAAAATTACAATGGTTTGGTCAGAGTCAGAAAGTGGGCAGGTGGAGAAGTCAGGGAATTTAGGCAGCATCCACTTGCTGAAAAGTCATGGAAAACTAAATTTGTAGAAAATGTTCGGGCAGGCGTGAAATGGTTTTGAGCAGGGAAATTACGTGGTCAGAATGAAAAACAGTGATCAGTGGTGATAAACGCCAACTCCAGACATTCATTCTGAGGGAATACATTCTTGTCATGTGACACCTAATGCGCATACAAAGCAGAAGCTTTAACTCATTCAGCCCTACGCAGGTACATGTACCTGCGCGAGGAACCCGCCGCGTATGCCTACGCACTATAGTACGCAGGTACATGTACCTGCGAGCTAGTGAAAATTTCTACTCGCTCCTCATTGGCCAGACTACTGAATATTCATGAAACAAGGGGCACTACTCTGCTGTGCACTTCCTTTCCTTTGTATGGATCAGGTTTACACATGGGTTTGAGCGATTTTGGTTTTTTTAACTGACTGACTGGCTAGGCAAAAAAGTGCCCAGGACAGGGACAGCATTCAGGCCTGGAACCAGCAAGGGCTGAAAGGGTTAACAAAGTCTTTGGCATACTGACACAGTAGGTATAGTGTCTGTTCATGAACACATTTCTTGAAATTGTTCGTTGTGAAGACAGGCCACTTAAAGTTACACACCGCAGCTTGATCAACTCCCACTCTGTCCAAAAAAAAGTGTTTCGCACAGACGCCGCCACTATTGGGCCAGTGGTCTTCCCAAAGGCTGTCTTAGAGCTCGGTAAACTTGTAATGTTGCCGTTGACCCCATGTGAATTTTACTCCCTGCTCGAATAAATTTCCGTGTATCACGCATTATGTTCAATATGATTGTCGACTTCTCACAAACTGGTGACGTCCCTTTAGACAGTCACCAAGATGTGCCTGTCAGCATTGGATTTCACCATGTCAGTTAGTATTGCTTCAGCGTTAGCTGTGCCAGTACTTCACACGCGTGCTAGGCGTGAAAATTGTAAGTAGGTCAGATTGACTGCATCGGCTGCTGATCTGTGCTGGCCAGTCCACGTCAGTCGTGCCTGTGTTTACAGTTGTAGGGTAATTAGGTGTCGTGATACAGTACCAATGACCGTATTATGGCTCAACACAGTGAGGTTAACCACAATAGCCAATAGTCTTTGCTCATGTCTATTCTTGTCACCATAATAAGCTTATGTCGATCTGTGAGCTTAAACAAGTTGCGGAATGTATCATTGTAAAGACAGGCCACGTAAAAATTCACCCATTCTTATGGTCTTGTACGATTTACAGGAGTGGGAAGAGAAGGCAAAGAAAGCAAAGGAAGAGTACAAGATCGCCATGGCCGAGTACCAGGAGAACATGAAGGACCAGGGTTCGGGTTCCGAGTCGGACTCTGGCAAAAAGGCTAAGAGCACGAAATCTGCCAAGAAAAGTCCCAAGAAAAGCCCCAAAAAAGCCCCCCGCAAGTCAGAAGGTGGCGGGGGAGGTGGTGACTACAAGTCCAAGGAGTTCATTTCTTCAGAGGAATCCAGCTCGGACTCCGACAAGCCTTTGAAAAAGAAGTCAAAGAAGGTGTGTAGTGTCTGATCACGGGTTTTTTTGTGCTGTACTTTGTACGTGATTGTAACTGCAGTTTCAGAATTGTTTTCACATTTTGCAGAAATATTGTTTATCTTGTTACTGATGTATGTGCCACTTTCCAGCAGACCTCATTTCCATCTTGTATCAAATGACACATGTCCATGCGGGATTTTTTTTTTTTTTTTTTTTTTCCCCTGGGGTTTTCCGCCATCAGTTTCAACTTTCTTGAAAACTGCTGTTAGAGGAATTGGTCTTTGGTCTCTATTGTTATTTTGCAAGATTCAGTACTGAAAAGATGATTCAAATGTTTGAGGCTGTAACCTTGTTCAAACAGGGGGGAAAACTGGTTGTGTCTTAGGGTTGTCCTGATAATAGTCAGCTGATTTCCCCTCCTTTCAGGCCAGAATCTTTTCCTGTCGTCTTACAGGGCTTTCAGTCCTCGTCAAAACCACTCATGGTATATCGAGAAAAGTGAAACCAGAAACTTAGGAAAACTTGTATCACAAGGTTGTATCATCGAATCATCTGAAGTCTAAAATTTGAAAATGCACACCTCTCTCTCTCTCAGTATAGCAACGGCATTTTTAAAAAAAAAAATTAAAATAGGCTTACCGCTATGTTATTAACCTACAACTTCTAGTTTTTCTGTTGAATTAGCTTGTTCTCTCTCTCTCTCTCACGTGGTCTCCTTGCCTCTCTGACGCACGGAAGATCGCAGTCCTCCTATGTGGATTTTTATTGTGGTTTTACGGTGTTGTGGTCGGAGATTTTTATATTCGCGGACTCGTCATGGAACCAGAACTCTGAAAATCTACTCTCTGGACATATTTCACAGGTACTTTTGAAGTTATGAACAGTTCTTTATTTTGCCTTTGTGTGGAAAGAGCTCGAAGTCGGGAGACCAGAGCTGGCCGGCCACGGCTGGCGGCTGGCACCAGTTAGACAAAACCCGACACCAGTGTTCCTCATCCAGTGTATTGACTTTGACCCCCGCCCCCACCGGCCCTCCACACCCTGCCAGTCTTAATTGGATTCGTCACGCATGAGTGAGCAGCGGGCATCCTTGACATGGCTGTGTTTACCGACTCAGTCGGTTAGTAACGGATTGTAGAGCGTGATAGCATCTAAGATATGTGATCCTCACTCTCTCGGCGAAAGCCCCTCTGCAACCAACATGACTATGTAAACACCCCCCCCCCCCCACCTCTCCACGATGACAACGGCACTGCAGCATCCACTCCATAGTCCAACTGCCTGGGTCCCTGTACTACAGGAAAAGAAAGATTTCCGTCAGGCCACGTTCGTAGTGCCCACATTCCTCCTCCCCACTGCTAGAAAAGTCCTCGCTGCCAGATATCGCCACCAGCTGGCATCCCTCCCAAACTTCCTTGTTGAATGGGAAGACTGGAATACAACTCGCGTGAAATTCACCATAGACAATGAAGATGACAACCTAAACAACTACTCCCCTACTCTCCCCCACCCTGACCTATTTCAAAACACCTGTCGTGTTTGGATCGATGGCGTTAAAGTTGTGACTCTCACAACATACTACACGACAGGAACCATATTAGCACAAGGCACAGAGTGCATTTACTGGAGGCGGGATGAGTGTAAGAAGTTGACTGAACTGATGGTTACCATCTACAACTACTTCAGTGGCCCCCCGCGGATTGAAAGTAACCGCGATTTCTGTCCTGACGTCGAGTTACTAGCACTGCCAGACCGGGAAACAGACATAACAAACAAAGAGGCCATCACACAACAGGTCAAACCGCTAGGGATCGAGTCTGTCCTAGATTCGGAAAACGAAGACCAGATGTACGAAGGCGACGATACTGACTCTGAAAGCCTTACCCCTCCCGCCACCCAAGTAGCCCCTCCCTCCCCCTCGGACTTGCCCCCTGGCCAAACTGCAGCTCTCCTTTCCGGTGCTCCTGACCGCACGCCCGGGAATAATCCCGTCTGCCCCGACCCAGAGGGCATGTCCCGGTCGGGCGAAAGCCCCGATCACCCATCCGACGACGGTCCTTCTGACGTAACGGGCGATAGTGTCCCCTCGCTGGAATCCGCTTGCCTGTCTGTAAGCTGTGCTGGTAACAACACCAGGGATACCCGCTCCGATGAAAGTGGAGGGGATTCCCCTGCTGAGCGAGGAGCAGCACCCGATGCTCAGTGCAGCCAACCTTCACTCCCCGAGAGCGACAACGACTTGACCGTGACCGCCAACTCCCCTGATCAGGACACGGCGACTTCTCAAGCGACTTGTGTTGCCGGTCCGTCTACTAGCCTGGTCTCCACTCAGGTCACGTCACCCGACACTCAGGCCACTCATGATGCTGCTGGCGATATCCAACAGAAAGAACAGGTGTCAGCTGATCTAAATGCCGTCCCAGTTCTCACTGACTTTAAACTTCAAACCGTTTTGACAGACATGGTGGCCATGAGACAAGAGCTAGCAGCAGCTACTGCTACAATCAGTGCCTTGCAGTTGGAACTCAAGTCAGTAAAGACGGAACTCTCTGCTGTCAAACAGCAATGCGCCACACTGACCAAGACCCAGACAAACACTGACAGTGAGATTAGAGACAGCGAAGTCAGGTCTAAGAATGCTGTTAGAGCTGTGAACGACTCCCTGACCGACGCCGTCAAGCAACTCACTAAAGAACACAGCACACTGTCAGAAAAACAGGCCACACTAGAGGAGCGCGTAACCAAGCTGACTGACAGTAAGGAGAGTCAAGGAGCCACCATTCGTGACATCAAAAGGAAACTTGACTCTCTACCTACTGCCCTGCCAAAGTCATCAGGCCACTCGACAAACACCAGTCCCTCCGTTACATCACCCACCCAGCGACCTTCTCCAGTATCACATGAAGCTGACTCGCCGCCCCCCATCATAGAGAATACAGGTGATCTATCAGCGACGCTGGAAGTGGAAAACCCGCATGCTCCTGACCATGGGTCCAGCGACTTGTCACCTTTCGCCACTCCTAACCCATTTGCTGCTCTCAACGCAGACACAAACAGGGCCAAGACACCAGGACCCCAAAACACAGCCCCTACTACTCCTTATGACAAACTGTATGCACAAGACCTGCGTGCCGATACCAACACACTGCTTCTTGGAGACTCTGTACTAAGGCGTGTCGATGAGAAGAAAATGTCAGTGTCTGGCGCTGTGGTTCAGAGTCTGTGGGCGTCCGGTCTGCAGGTCAGCCACTTAGAGCAGTGGCTGGGGAAACGCTCCCCCGTCTCCACGGTAACCCACGTCACCACACATGTAGGCATCAACAGCTGTAAAGATGGGCCTGTCACTGAATATACCTGGACCAACCTTCTCGGCCTACTCACCAAAGCCTTTCCCAGAGCCACCCTGCAAGCCTCTTCCATCATCCCACCCAAAGGCCGTCACCACCTGTCTAAAGCCGCCTACACCTCCAATCGCAACTTGAAAGCGGCCTGTGAGAAGCAGCGAGTCATCTATGTTGATAACGACCCAGTTTTTCTCACAGACAACGGTGCACCACGCCAGAGTTTGTACCACGACAAACTCCACCCTAGTGCTGACGGCGCTAGATCGCTGGCCCTCAATATTCGCTTCGGAGGCCAGCGGCGACGAGCACTCAGGCCATCACTGAGCGAGGTCAACGTGTCCGAGCGAGGTCAGAACAGAAGACTGCACCCTCATGCACGCCCTCCCAGCAACAGCCCACCTCACAGCGACAACTACCGCCTCAACCCTCAGCAACAGGGCTATCACCACCCAAGTCAGCACCAGGAAAGTCACCCGTCCTTGCAACAGCATAGAAACATTGCAACTCGTCATGCCAGTCCTGTCCCCGGAACTAATCATGCAATGCACCAGCCGCTCAACCGTCCCATTGACGCTAACCTCGCCACCTACAGGGACTATGCTCAGGACTATGGCGGCAAGCAAAGTGGTGCACCCTCTGGTGTTCCCGACATGCAATCAGAGCAGCACTTCCCATCTCTGATGTCGCAGCACCCTGCTGTCTCCAAGACGGTTCCCACACCTGCCGGTATCCTGTCACCTGCCAGCAATCAGCCGGTGTGGGGACAGAGTGTCAACACATCTGCCTCCCAGGATCCAAGACAAGCGCTGTGCATGATGGCGCAGATCCTGAAACAGTTCCTTTAACCAGTCACCAAATTTGAGTAACTGCCTTTGCGCGTGACGACTCTCCAAGTGGATGCTACTGTTCCTGCGCTCGTCGGATCTATTAATCCGTGTCTACCATAGACTGCGTGCCTTTTGTTCTATTTTGATCGCTTCATACGGTGATTACCGCGATGTGTGTGAAGTTACACTTCTAATTGTGACGGTTATAACACTGTGCTATGACAGTCGATGATACGTGACTAGCGCTACGCTCTATCATAACCAGTTGTGTATTATCGAGTCCTTAACGCGAAGTATCGTGTAGCCTCTGTACTTCCCTCACTCCAGCACTGGTGTGTAGTGTGAAAGTTCTACTGAATGAGATTACCTGCGGTTCTCTATTGTGTCGTTCTCTTACGTAACTAACATCTGATTCATTAAGTTGCGGTGTCCGCGACAAATTAGGCTTTTGTCTGAGCTTGAAACCACTTTACTGACTGGAATACCTCAGCACTGCCACAGTGGACCACACAGTGTCAACGGGATACTGGATACGTGTGTGTGTGTGTGTGTGTGTGTGTGCTGCAATTACCCTTTGTTGCGCGCACACAACTGTGAACATTCTCCAACGGATTATTTTGGTTTTCTCCGTCTGTCTGGGACCTCCATTGTGTAGTCATTCGTATTTTTGACTTTTGAACTCCTTGTATTGTTTTTTTGAAATTTGCATACCTTGTATTGTTACCTGATTGTGGTTTGTTTGTTTTTTTGTGTCAGTGGAAGATTCCTTCTCTACTGAGTTTTGTAATACTGATATTTGCAACTAGTATTATGTGCCCCAAACGGGAAACATTACGCATTGGGCATCTCAATGTGTACCACCTTTTCAACAAACTATCTGATGTTTGTGTTTTTCTGAACGAGCCAGACCCTTTCCATATTTTTGGCATTTCCGAAACTAGACTTCATTCCCATATATCTGATGATGACATCAATGTCCCAAATTTCTCCGTCATCAGGCGGGACCCATGTAAACCGGGACAGGTAGGGTTAGCCGTATACTTACATTCCTCCATTCGAGGCATTGCCCGCAGACGTAGTGATCTGGAAACTGAGGAGGTTGAATGTATTTGGATTGAACTTAAAAACCCTACAACTTCCCCTGTTTTGATCTGCTTCATGTACCGTAACCCGGCATCCACATTCGAGTGGTACGATAACTTTTTAGATATGTGTGAAAAGGTTTGCTTGAGGAATGCCGATATCCTCATCATGGGAGACTTCAACATAGACATGCTGAAACCGCACCATGCATGGGACTCAACAATAACTTTATTAGGGCTAAACCAGCTTGTCCTCTCTCCTACAAGAATCACACAGTCATCCTCCACTCTCATAGATCATATTTATACTAACAAACCACAAGCTGTCTGTGATGTAAGAGTGGATAGTCTTAGTATTAGCGACCACTTCCCAATCAGCTGCACATGGGCAGCAAAACTTCCCAAAGCTAAAAAGGGAGGTCATACTTATATTGCATATCGATCATTCAAACGTTTCAATGAAGCGGCGTTTCTCTGTGACTTACACACAGCGCCATTTGAGAAAGTTTATAATGAAAACGACCCTGACCGTGCACTCTCAGTCTGGTACGAAATCTTTCTCCCTATATTAAACAAGCACGCACCCTTACGACGGAAACGCGTCAAACATACAACATTTCCACCATGGCTTAACCAAGAAATTATTCAAGCCATGAAGGTGCGGGATGACTTAAGACGCGAAAAACGCTTCGCGGATTTCAAGAGAGAGCGAAACCGTGTCAAGTCCATGGTTCGGCAGGCAAGAAAAGATCTTATTAACAAGCTTATCCAACAAGACCGTGACGTGTCATCAGTGTGGCGTGCCATGGCCGTTGTGACCGGAGGTGCTGGTAAGAAGTCCCCCGGCATCCCCTCTAATCTATCTCCAAATAGTTTCAATGACCATTTTTTATCTGTGGCTGAATCCCTTGCGCCATCTCAACACGATAACATCCAATACACGTGTCCAGACGAACTTATTAAATTTTGCAATGAACGAACGGCAAACGGTCCAGGTCTCCGTATACCACCAATAGCGGTGCACGAAGTCGGTCGGCTTATTAGTTCTATGCCGAACAAAAAGTCAGCAGGACCAGACGAGATTAGCCCCAAAGTTCTGAAGCTCTCCCTTCCCTATGTTATTGATTCACTCACATACATCTATAACTTATGTATCCGCCTGAATATCTTCCCTCAAGACCTAAAAATGGCAAAAGTAATACCTATTCCCAAAACAAAAGATCTCACTGACGTAAACAACTACAGACCTATATCTCTACTATCTGTACTAAGTAAACCTCTAGAACGCCACATACATAAACATTTACTGGCGTACATTGAAAACCGAAACCTCCTTCACCCCCTCCAGTCGGGTTTCCGCCCACGGCACTCCTGTCACACGGCCCTGACGCGCATCACGGACACGTGGCTTTCCGCGATGAACAACTCACAGTTGACAGGTGCGGTCTTCATTGATCTGAAGAAAGCGTTTGACCTTGTTGACCATAATATACTATTATCAAAACTAAAAATCTACTCTCCCAGTCCGGGCCCGAATACAACTACACCGGACATTAGATCGAACGCGTGCTCAGTGCAGACACTTCAAGCGGCCTCTGACGTCTCAACGTTCCTTCAGTCATATCTCAAAGACAGGCGTCAGAAAGTAACTGTCAACGGGTCGTATTCTTCCAGTGGTACAGTATCGCGTGGTGTGCCCCAGGGCTCTGTCTTGGGACCACTCCTCTTTTGTTTATATATAAACGACCTGCCGCTTCATCTTAGTAGTGATAAAACCTCCTGTGACTTGTTTGCAGACGATGCAACAATTCACACTGCGGATAAAAATATCGAAACTGTCACAGAACGTCTTCAGCAGAATCTAAGTGAAGTGTCTGCCTGGTGTGATTCGAACTCAATGGTTCTTAACCCCACCAAAACTGAGTGCATGGTAATAGCAACGCGCCAGAGACACCAGCTCAACCCACTCACGCTCAGCCTATGTATTCAAGACCAGCCTATAGCCCAGGTTTCAGAACATCGTCTACTTGGCGTTACACTCGATAACCAAATAAAGTGGCAATCCCACATTAATAAAACTTGTAAAACAATTGCTAGAAATGTATTCTTACTATCAAAGCTAAGACAATATGTTGATGTTGAAGCTCGGAAATTATTTTTCAATGCGCATGTCAAATGTCATATTGACTATGCATCTACGCTGTGGGATGGGAGCAGCAAGGTGCACTTAAAAAGACTGAACTCCTTACACAGAAGAGCGGCGAAACAAATTCTACCAGATCCCTCCTTAACTACAGACGAAAAACTCAAAAACCTCAAAATGCTCCCTCTGTCCAAACATCTATTATTTAACAAGGGGGTTGCCATGTTTAAAGTATGGAACAACGCTTTTCCAGCATACCTCTGCGACATGTTTTCTCACCCTCAGTCTCGTTATGCAACCTCTAGACTGAATTTAAAAGTACCGCGCCCCAGAATTGATATATATAAAACAAGCCTAGCATTCTCTGGTTCTTCCATTTGGAATAATATCCCGCCAACTGTCAAAAACGCAACGTCGCTCTCTCTGTTTAAGGAAAAATTCTTCAGGTATTTGCTCTCCTGCTCCGATCCCTAGATCAACTCACTTGTAGCCGTGCACGCAATCAATCACATGACTGTATAGAACACACTTTATGCACGGCCCGGCTTCCCATCTCTTAGTATCGACACCACTTTGTATAGACCATCCATTGTTTTGCTCGACTTGACATACATGTATTGTAATGACACCTGCTCTGTGTGTGTGTGTGTGTGTGTGTGTGTGTGTGTGTGTGTGTGTGTGTGTGTGTGTGTGTGAGAGAGAGAGAGAGAGACAGAGAGAGAGAGAGGATATGTGTGTGTGTGTGTGTGTGTGTGTGTGTGTGTGTGTGTATGTGTGTGTTTTTTTTTTTTTTTTTTTTTTTTGTTTTTTTTTTTTTTTTACTTTGTTTAAACGTAGATGTAGTCTCTTATACAGGCGATTTTTTTTTCTCTTCACTTTTTGGCTTATATTTAGTTGTTTTGCTTCATGATTGTCCTTGACTTTTTTCTTCTTTTTTTTTCTTGTCAGTTTTAAATGCTTGATTTTTTTTTTCTTCTTTTTTCTTTTTCTTTCTTTCTTTTGTAATTTAGAGTAGCAACGGCAAGTTTGAAAATGGTAATTGTGCCAATTGCTTTACCGTTGATAAATAAAGGATCATTGTCATTGTCATTGTCATTGTCATTGTCATTGTCTCTCTCTCTGTCTCTCTCTCTGTCTCTCTCTCTCTCTCTCTGTCTCTCTCTCTCTCTGCCCCATTCATTGAGAGCAGTGGTGTTAATTGACGTCATTTCATGTTTGTGACAGGAGTAGGCTGACTGGTGACGTAGTCATGAACGATTCTGGCACAAATGCGTAGTTGTCGTTTCTGTATGTGTGTGTTTAATTCCAGGTCTAACCTTATCGGCCAGCCCGGCCAGTTTCCAGGTGAAGTCTACCAGCCTGAGACACTCACTGCCAGCTAAACTGGGCAGCACTCAATCTGACTTTTAAAAAAACACACAAACCAAAAAACCTGTTTGCTTCCTTCTGTTGATCCGCCTACTCTTCCTTGAAGTGTTTAACTCTTTGACGACGAAGCACAATTTCTAACACGCGATTTCCTAAATTGTGCTTCGTCGTCAAAGAGTTAAAACTTTGTGAATTTGTACAGCTGTGCCAAAGCTGTTTCTACGTCTAGCTATAAAAATGTATAGTGAAGTTTCACAATGGAGCTGACAGATAGATAGATCTGTCAGGCCAAGGTGATGCCCCTTATTCTGCTTACTATTCAGTCGTGAACAGCACTGACTTATAATCAAGGTCTGTCGTTCACTGGGTTTCAGCTACTGTAGATGGTTGAGCATGGGACTTCGGATGATATTAGATAGTGGCAGTTTTCAGGTTTAATAGGGACTTTTTCAATTGCCCTTTCCATGAAATCACCTTCATTGTGGACAAAAGTTAGTTTACACACCCCAGATACCAAATACTGACATGACCCACTTGGAAACAACACTACAATAATTGATCAGAACCAAGGTACCGACTGCCTGCACTGTTGCTGAACCGTTGACGTATTGTTCAACTTGCCAAAGGCGGTGAGATTAGAGTAGTGCATTCCATTGGTGTGTTATCATTTGTTCCACAAGTTTGATGTTCATTTGCTTTTGATTGTGAACATTTGTCAGAGAACAGGTTCCCAGAACACATTGGGCAGGATGCATTCTGTCCCCTCCCTCCCAAAAAAAAAAAAGCTTCAAGTTAATTGGATGATAAAGCAAAGTACATGTATATTCAGGGCTTAAAATCTGTCACATTTTGGATTTCCACCTTTGGCTGAAAATGTACCACCACACACACACACACACACACACACACACACACACACACACACACACACACACACACACACACACACACACACACACACGTGTGTTTCTTCCTCTGAAACACTTAAAATCATGGAACAATGCACAAAATTGCACAGATTTCAAAAAAGATTCCAGAGGAGCACTGCCGCTGGACACCCCTCGCATATTGTGTTTGCTGCAGATGTGTACTCCTGGCTTTGCCACTTTGTCACTAAATACAACACACTTTTGCCTCCTTTTGGTCTTTGGACCAATTTAACCCGCTGTTCCAAGCATACCATGCTTCACGGAAGACAGCGCTTTCATCCTTTTTGCAACACAGGGAGAACCAAAAGCACTCGCCTGAGAAGATGTCGTGCCTGGTGAACCAATCCTGTTTTTTTTTGTAGCCCAAATGGCGAATGAATTTCTTAGGACAGCATCAACAGTTCCAGTTTACCAAAATCAGCACTCACCATGCGAAACCTATCGTGTCGTCGGATTTGTTTGTCTCGCTGACACACCGTGACAGACTTGTTTGGGCTATCAGAAAAATATTTGGGCTCCCAATTTCACACGGCCAGTAGGCCAAACGGCTGGGGGGGGGGGGGGGGGGGTCCGTACACTTTTGGTCCTCCCTGCAACAATTGCACTTGCTTATTACAGATAAATAGGACTCTGAATGCAGTAGCAGTACAGTTATACACTGACATCTCTGCTTGCTGCATGAGCTTCAGCTTAAACTCAGCGTCCTGAAGCTCTACCGATAGAAGACAGGCTGGGGAACTGTCAGTCATATGGCAATTTTTCAGTCAAATTTCCTATCCCTCAGTTAAACTTTAAGCCAAAAAATCTGAGTTTCAGCCGCAAAAAAGGAAGGGGGGAAAGGTAGCATGCATGATCATGTATCGTGATACATGTAATATAGTATGTGGGACTTCAGTGTTGAAGGCTTGCATATCAGTACCAAGGCAGTATAAATTTTCCTTCTAGGTGCCAGTAGAGGTTACTAAATGCCTTTAAAAATGCTAAAATTTGTTTTTTCTGAAGTGGGGCGTTGCCCTCGTGGTCCCGCAGTAGTGTGCTACTGCTGCACCCGCGCCTAGGTCTCAGTCTTTTTTCCCTTCAGCAGTTCCCCAGCCTGAGAAGAGTAACAGCAACACTTGTCACAATTGCCTCGCTTTTCACTGTATTGTCAGTGCTGGCCAGTGAGAGGCAAGATCTGTACAGGTGTCAAGGTGAAGTGATGTTTGACACCACCAACACAGATCAAAACGATTTGTGAGCCTGGAGAATGTCAGCAGATAGGTCATAGCCCTTTGAAATGCCAGACCTATTTGAAACAATGCATGTATCACTATCACTGTATCAGGCAGCTAGTCATCTTTGATCCATTGTGCTTTGCTAAATCTCAGGGGGTGGTTTGCGCAACATACTCCTTTCAGCTTCATCTTGAATTTCGGTTTCATCATCATCACAGGCTTTTACAGGTGGAAAAAAAAAAATGTATAAATTTGAAATATTGATCATCTCACCGCTGTGGTCTTAACTTATGCAGTTATTGCTGAATTCTTCCTGTCCGCAGGACGAGTCCGAAGAAGAGGAGGAAGAGGAAGCGACGAAGAGTTCACCAGCGGCGTCCAGTGGTGAAGAGGAGGAGGAGGAGGAGGCTGCCTCTGATTCTGGATCGGACTGAACAAACTGTGACTGGTGACACTTACTGACTTAGCCCGACTTCTTTTGGTGACTACTGGCTGTGTTGTCCTCATCAGCAAAATGGGGTTGTCAAGCCAGCAAGTGGAGTTGTCTAAATCCTTCAGTGGAGGTGGCATCATCAAGAATTTGTCTTCATCACGACCGTCAGATTGTTAAAGGGCTTTCGTGGTTCTGAATTCCATGCTGCTGAGGTCCTTTTACCAAAATTAATGATACTTATTGGTGGTGGTGTCACGAACAAACTGAGGACTCGTGGTCAACAGGCTACAGTAGTTGTCGTGTACGTGTAGCTAGGCAGTGGGTGAAATATGGATGAGCAGAGGTTTTGTCGTGTACGTGTAGCTAGGCAGTGGGTGAAATATGGATGAGCAGAGGTTTTGTCGTGTACGTGTAGCTAGGCAGTGGGTGAAATATGGATGAGCAGAGGTTTTGTCGTGTACGTGTAGCTAGGCAGTGGGTGAAATATGGATGAGCAGAGGTTTTGTCGTGTACGTGTAGCTAGGCAGTGGGTGAAATATGGATGAGCAGAGGTTTTGTCGTGTACGTGTAGCTAGGCAGTGGGTGAAATATGGATGAGCAGAGGTTTTGTCGTGTACGTGTAGCTAGGCAGTGTGTGAAATATGGATGAACAGAGGTTTTGTCGTGTACGTGTAGCTAGGCAGTGGGTGATATATGGATGAGCAGAGGTTTTGTCGTGTACGTGTAGCTAGGCAGTGGGTGAAATATGGATGAACAGAGGTTTTGTCGTGTACGTGTAGCTAGGCAGTGGGTGAAATATGGATGAGCAGAGGTTTTGTCGTATACGTGTAGCTAGGCAGTGGGTGATATATGGATGAGCAGAGGTTTTGTCGTGTACGTGTAGCTAGGCAGTGTGTGAAATATGGATGAACAGAGGTTTTGTCGTGTACGTGTAGCTAGGCAGTGGGTGATATATGGATGAGCAGAGGTTTTGTCGTGTACGTGTAGCTAGGCAGTGGGTGAAATATATGGATGAACAGAGGTTTTGTCGTGTACGTGTAGCTAGGCAGTGGGTGAAATATATGGATGAACAGAGGTTTTGCAGATTACGGAGGACAAAAGACATCATATGTATATATACAGTGCTTGGCTGTGGTGGATTGTACTGACTTCATTCATCCTCCTTGTCGTGTGGAACACTGCAATGTTTCTGCTTTTCTTCAGGTGGTATGTGACAGTGTTTACAGTCAGTGTGTGACAGCTTACAGCGCTTGAAATTTTACAGACCATCTGTATTGGTAATAGTATCTTTTTTTTCTTTTTTTTTTAATGGAATGTAAGATGTTCAGCACTTCTTACTTGAACAAGCACTGATCGACCAAGATATTCTTGTGTTATAATGTTTGGTTTTTTTTTTGACAAGTTCTTGAGCTACGTGTGCCTACATAGATATTGATAATTGTTGCTGGTGGACTTCGAATCAAGATGTTCCATGGACTGTCACGGAGTACAGGACAGGGACCATTATTGACTGTGACAGAATGATGGTCGACAAGTTGAGAATGCATGATACTTCAGAAATGTGTTCTTATTCTGGAAACAGTGTACATTTGTAAATTGAGATGTTGATGTATACTGTTGATGTTCATCTCAGTAAATACATGCATAGCGTTCCTGGAAGTTTTTGTTTGTTTGTTTGTTTGTTTGTTCGGTGCAGATTGTCATTTTGGTGGCAATGGTGGTGTGTACACCAGTATATATAGTAGTACTAGTAGTGAAATAAGCTGAGCAGTCTTCAAATGATGTCTCAGACAATGCAAATGCTATGACAAACATTAGCTTTGTCCAAATGCAGCATGGCCTGTTTGTAAACGCAACAGCAGCATAATAGTTGGGGCGGTCGGAGACTTCGCCACTAATGCGAGCGGCCAGGTTCTATTCCCACTCAGGGCGAAGAATGTTTTTCTTCTCGTATGTGGCACCGTTCATTCGGTCCGACCGTCGGGGGTTCTCTCCAGGTACTCCGGTTTTCTCCCCCTCTGCTTTGGAAATGTTCAGCCCACAAAATTTGCAAAATGCAATTCTAAACTCTGAAATTTAAAATAAATAGCTGAGCTGACCCTTCGCACCACATGATTGTAATGTGTTTATGTCCAGTGTGTGAGAGAATGCGTGTGATTCACGTGAGCGTGCGTGTTGGGTTCAGTTCGCGGCGCTTTGAGCCGATTCATGAAATCGGGTAAAGCGCCTATACAATACTCATTATTACAGATAGGAGTATTAAGTGTAGAACTATCCCACCCATACAAACTACTAACCACAATCAATGTAGTCACGGTTAGTAGAAGTATACTACATACCAGGGAACAAGACGACAACATTGTTCACCGGCTTCTCAGAAAAGCACCAAAACTCGTTTCTACACGTACTCGGTTACTGCGTTTGCTTACAAAACAGGTGCTCTGAATTTGTCTACACCGTGGCGCCGGAGAAAAGACTCTTGACGCTAGGAATGAGGTCAAACCACTTTCAGATGCTCAGGAGTATTTGTTACATGCGTCATCCAAGCCTCATTCTACCTCAAGTGTTTACAACGGTCACCTGCAGGTCGCTGGAAGGGTCAATGTCGCTACTGATTTTGTTGCAGGGGGTAAGGGGATCTGAGAATATTAATGCGCCCACACTGACTGTTTTTAAGAGCAATCTTTGAACGTTCCTATTTCGCAAAGCCTTCCAGCAATTCCCTGTGTAACTTACCAGTCTCACCAGTGTATGTGTGGCCATCTTTGTAAAATGTGCGTGAAGTGTCGGTGAGCGATCGGCGCATTGAGTTCTATTGTAAAGAAATGCGCCCTACGAATACCATTTCTTCGTCTTCTTCTACTTCAGTCTTCTTTTCTTCCTCCTCGTCTTCTTCTTGCTTATGTGGTGGAAAAGGACGTTAAACTCCCAAACACCACCCACCCCCTCTTCTTCTTGTTCCGCTCCTTCCGTCTTCTTCCTCCTCCTCCTCTTCTTGTTCTTCTCAGTCCTTCTTCTTCTACTTCTTCTTTTTCTTACGTCTTCTTCTTCCTCTTCTTCTTCTTCTACTTCTTATTCTTCTACTTCTTCTCAAGTTCTTCTTCTTCTTCTTTTTCTTCTCTTTCTTCGTCTTCTTCCTCCTCCTCCTCTTCTACTTCTTCTTCTTCTTCTACTTCTTCTTGTTTTTCTACTTCTTCTCTTTCTCCCCTTCCGCTTCTTCCTCCTCCTCCTCCAGGGGTTTTGGTCTAGTGGTTTAGGCAAACTTTGCGGATTTTGACTCCCGCTACGGATCCTGAGGCCGCCCCGCAGGTTCGAATCCACAGTGGATTTCTTCCTTACCAAATCGAGTCAAATACACGTGCAGACTCGTTTACGGTGCCTGTGATTGTCTTCCATTCTAGGATCCATCTCCCGTTTCGAAACGGATCTTTAACGTGCGCACTTTAGACTGGGAAAATTGGTGGCGCTGTACTATGGCCGAACCCTCTTCCCTCCCCCACTACCCCTCCTTCTCCGGGGAACGTGAATTTCTCAGCAACACAGTAATAAAGAGGATTAATAAATAAGTGAATGAAAAACAAACAAAGTAAATACACTCTCCACTCATGGGTTCACTGTCACATTCAGTCGATAGATCAAGAGTACCTTTCCAAATCAATGTTCATTGCAGAAATGTACACGATGACGAAGAAGATAATATGGAGACACGTACATTGACACACAGTAACCCTGACCCACAGTACAAGCAACGTGTAACCAATGTTCTGTCTGCCACAATATTAGTTTTCACAGCCAGCCAGTAAACAGCACAAAATTCCTGTGAATAAAATGCAAATCGCAATTTTGTGAGGGTTCAGCTGAGCCAATGGTAAGTCTAGATCTGATCGTCTCGCAGTGATTGATATTCAAACACACCTGCTTAAAAGTTTGAATTGACTGAAAATGGGGGGAGGGGGGGATGTTGCTAAACTGGTAAAGTATCAAAATGTGACTTAACGTCTCTCTCTCTCTCACACACACACACACACACACACACAGTTCAGTTCATCTGCGCCCAGAAAAGCCCATACGCGCTCTACCTCATCTATCAGTAATCTCCCCAGTCTTGTGTCACACACACACACACACTCGCACGTACACACACACACACACACACACACAATCATGTGAAAAAAATATGGGGAAAAAGAAGTCGAAATTGACCGAGCAGCACAATTAGGCCACAGCAAAACAAGCCATTTCCACAGGCCAGGAATGCAGACAGACACTTGAGAAAATGTTTTGAACCCGAGACAGTGTAGTGCTTCAGTGAACAGAAGACGCCGGGACGGCAGAACAAACAAACATGGATAGAGAGCCAAGATGCTTTTTGTCAAAAGAAGAAAAAAAAAAGTTTTTAAAAGTCCGCAACAACAGGAAAAAGGGAAAAACAATGTTGGTACGTGGCACTGACATTTTTTTTAACTCATGCGTCAGGTGTGTGTGTGGTGGGGGTGGGTGGGTGGGAATTTAACGTCCTTTTCCACTACGTATGTACCGAAGACAGGTGGGTGTGTGTGTGGGGGGGGGGGGGGGCTGGGGGGTTGGGGAATTTCACGTCCTTTTCCACCACGTATGTACCGAAGACGAAAAGCGCCATTTCATTCACTGGACAGAAACTTGAACAACTCAGTGATCTCTGATAAAGTGCGTGTCAGTCAGTACAGCTGCCGCGGTCAGTGTAGCAAGTGGAGTGTAGCGACACAGCTTTACGTACGCGTTCAAGGCCCATTGCGGACAGCAGGTGACCTACTTTGTTGGCGAGACTGTCCAGAAGATAACCAGTGGACCGTGACTGACTCGGTAGCCACGTGAGCTTTCGCAAGGCCGCCGGGTGGTGACTGAGACGCAAGGGAGCGTGTCTGAGTGCGACCAGCGGAAAGCAGTTGCCGCTCCCGCTGGGTCATGCCTCAGTGAAGACAGACTCAGTTTCAAAACACGAACCGCCCTGCATTGTGAAAGTGTTGTCTGGTGTAAACTTTGAACTGACGTACATGTACTGTCCGCGTGATCTACGTGAAGCGGACGGTTGTTGCCGAACACATCGCGGGGGTAACCCACGTGACTCTTGTTATAGGTCTACAACTGAGGAGAACGGAATATGCGAGGGGCAGGCATTTAGGGTCCGTCCAAATAGAGCGAGGCAGTGTGTGGCCGATGTTCCCATGTGCGGTTATATTTTTAATATCGTTTGTTAAAGGGGCAAATGCTACCATTTTTTATGTTCACAGATCGTTCTGAGCTGTTTTCGTGGTATCTATCATTACACCATTCAGGCACCTAGACAGTGACAGCGTCTGTAATGCTGGCACTGAGCCAACAGAAGCGTACTCGCTGACACAGCGACCATACTGAGCGCTCCAGTATCATTATTGTAACAACAATCTTAGAATTGGAATGTTCGACCACTCGCGCAAAGTGCAAACAACACTATGACTGTATCGCATTAAGAGCTGTGCTAATCGGCATCAAAAGATAGACTTCTTTCGATAGACGATCTTTCGAGTGTACAGGCGCGCGGCTCACGAGCGAAACTGTTCCAAAAGATAGGCGTGCTTAGTAGCAAACACACACACACACACACACACACACACACACACACACACACATACACACACACACACACGCACACGCACGCACGCACGCACACCCAAAAACACATTTTCTGTTTCACTGTTTTTTCCGGCGATTTTTAGATGTTTCAGCTTTTCCTTGCACGCCCTCGAACATTCGCGCACTACTTCGCCGCCTGCTCCTCCGCCGTATATTCCGGCCCGTGCTCCTTGTACTTCAGGTGACGAGGTTAACCCCCTTGAACACGAGAGCGGTTGTCAAGGCCGTTCTTAACCGGGCGAACCACCAGTCTGGTGAACTTGTTCGGCGAACTGTGTATTGTATACGAACAGGGCAAGCGCACACACGTACATAGTTCCAGAGGTTCGGCCGGACTAGTTCTCTTTCTTAACCGACCGTTAATGATATGCATACGTCATCGCCCGAACAAGGCGGACTCGGAAGTTGAGACAATCGTAAACAACCAAAATGGCCGCCTTCGTAGATCGAGACGACCAGGCATTTGCGGTAGTTATCGTTTTGAGTGAACTCTTGGAAGCCGAGGAAGAGGAGATAAGAGGAAAAGAGCGCAAGAGAGGGAAATGTGAAGTGAGTCGATAGCCGCAATGCCGTCCGCCATTTTCCTCAAGTTTGTACATGCGCACAACAGCTCTCCCCGAGCAACCAATCAGAGTGCAGGATCGGCAAAAGGATCGCGAGGGTTCCCACGACACGCTATGCAGTCCTCGAACCTAGTTCGCCGAACCTTTCGAACCAGGGTCTCCGCACAAGTATTTGGTCGGTTAAGAAACAACGTGCGCGAACCTAGTTCGCCGTACTCTCCGAACCTAGTTCGCGAACCAAAAGTCTGCCCGGTTAAGAACGGCCTTAAGCGAAACCCAACACAGCAGAACGGTTTGCAGTACACAAACACTGGAAGTATTTTAATTAGCACCTGCCAAAATGTTGTTTCTCGCCTGCAATCAACAATTACTGATGATCGAACATAGTATGATCGTGCGAAATCCCGTATGACTGAGGGCCCAGGCGGGGCCGGCCAGGCCAGCTGTCTGCCACTCCATGTCAACCATGCTTCAGGGAAGTAACTTTGCCAAAGGGGAACGACTTTCTAACTAAAAATGTATTCCACAAATTCGGCCGGAGTCAAGCGTAGTTTGGAGCTGGGGAACAGAGTTCGGCAACCGTGGTAGTTTGTAGTGAAAATGCGTGAATTTTAGTCCTAACTTTGGTATTTGTGGGGCAAGGTGCATGCCAGGGGCTAGTCAGGCTACCCATGTGCGTTCGGGGACTCCACATCCTGGACAAGCCAGGGGGTCGCAACAGCGGTCAAGCTGCCAGTCAAGCTGTTTTGTTGTTGTTGTTGTTGTTGTTGTTTTTACAAGGCAGGCAAGTGCACATTTTACCAGACCTCTAGATCTTCCAGATTTTATGTTTAAAAAAAAATCAGTCGGGGAAGTCACAATACCAACAAGGAAATCACAGGACATGAACATGCATCCTCTGTCAGACGACCTGCGTGAGGCTGATGTCATAATTATGTTTAGTTCATGGAATTGACGTCATCTCTCACTCTCTCCTAAGACTGATTCTGTATCCGCTATAGCGCAGCAAATCTAATGTCTTTGGTAGGTCTTACAGTTACGGATTTGAAGAGAGAAAGAAAACAACAACAAACAAACAAACACCGGCAACAATAACAACAAAACAGCATGAAATTTGGAGAAACAACTTTATCGGATGGGGCCAATCCTCCTTGTTGGTTCTTGACTGAAGAATTGTTAGGGGTGACTATGATGCGTGAGCTTAACAGCCGGGTACAACTGACTCCTGACCACTGACACATTCGGATATTTTGGCCCACAGGTTCCTGATTAGTCGCTACATGGCGCCGTAGACCGGCCTGTTCAGCGCGGGGTCGTAAGGGCTGCCGCCTCTTTGATGGCCACTCTTGTCCCTTCGATTTTCCCTCTGTTCGGCCATTTCGTCCTCATACAGTTTTCTCTTGTACAGTTCTTCCTCCGTCATCTGCCCGGGCTCCCAAGTAGTTGTACACTTGGGACCTGAAAACAACAACAACAACAAAACCGATGTTGATGATGGCGGTGGTGATGATGGTGGTGGTGGTGGTGATGTTTTTGGTGATGATTGATGACGACGACGACGATGGTGATGGTGGTGGCGGCGGTGGTGGTGGAGATGATGACGACGATGATGGTGATAGTGGTGATGCTGATGATGTTGAAGATGGTGGTGATGGTGATGGAGACGACATCGATGATGATGATGGTGATGGCTGTGATGCTGATGATGGCGATGATGATGATGGTGGTGGTGGTAGTGGCAGTGGTGACGACGACGACAACGATGATGATGATTTTAACGTTGTTAATGCTCACAGCGTCTTAATGACGGAGGAAAAGAAAAAATACACTTACTGAAAATGATAAATTAAAAAACAAACAAACGTAGAACTGCAATAAGAGATGTGTCTTGAGGGTTCTGCCAAAAGGACTTCCCCTCTCTCTCTCTCTCTCACACACACACACACACACACACACACACACACACACACACACACACACACACACACACACGCACGCACGCACGCACGCACGCACACACACATACACACACACACACACACACACACACACACACACATCTACCTGTAAAGCCCCGCTCACAATGTCCGATGTAGCACACGCCCGTGGCTCGGTAACAGCCGCCATTTCGCAGGCACCACCCACACTGTCGGTCACAGTTCTTACCCCACAGGCCCAGCATACACTCCGTGCGGACTGAAATCATCATCGTCATCATCATCGTCGTCGTCGTCATCATCGTCACCATCCTCGTCGTCGTCGTCACCACCACTACCGCCGCCATCATCATCGTCGTCGTCGTCGTCAACCATTATCGTCGTCGTCGTCGTCATCATCATCACAACCGTCATCAGCATCACAACCAACGCTCCTTCGCTTGAGTCCTTCTGGGCGAGACTTGGCTGCAGCCTCCACAACCTGCAGTCACCCCCCCTTCAGACCTGGTCAGACCCTAATTGTACTCCCCCTCCCCCTCCCCCTCCCCCCTCCCCCTCCCTCGAATGGACTGACATAGTTTTAACCTTTTAATTTCCCCTCCTGACCTCCTCCAGATATTGAGTTACACCGCAGAGCCTGATTACTCCCGGTGGTTACTACCACCGCAGGTTACTCCCTGAGCCCAGTTCTATAAGCGGAAGAAGAAGAAGAAGAAGAACTGAGAAGAAGAAGATCACTTCACTTTTTTTCGGGACCGATCTCTTCCGTTCGGGTTTCTCCTTTTCAACGGCTCCGACGAGCAAAACCATCAACCACAGAAGAAGCCAACAACGTGCAGATTCCATGCACACCATCGGGAAAGGATGTTTTCTTTCACTATTCCTTGGATTTCTTGCTGAGCTGCAAAGACTTGTCATTTTCGAAAAGAACGCGAATGATTGTCGAAATGTCACGTGATTCACGTATACGCCGATTCAGTGTCATGGAAACGTTTGAGATCTTTTTTCGAAAAAAAGAAAAGAAAACGGCATGAATGACGAGATAACTTGACTGTGTCAGTGAAATGTGACGTCCTCTTGCTTGGGACTGACGAAATTTTATCTTTTTTTTTTTTCTGATTCTGATTAATGTAATGCACTTCACAATTTGATAGACTCAGTTTCGACGTAAATTGGCTCAATAGTGATAGCTTCATATACTAACATTAAAAAAACCCTCAATAATAATATGAAGAAGAAGTATTGTATAGGCGCTTTACCCAATTTCGTGAATCGGCTCAAAGCGCCGCGAACTGAACCCAACACGCACGCTCACGTGAATCACACGCATTCTCTCACACATTGGACATAAACACATTACCATCACGTGGTGCGAAGGGTCAGCTCAGCTATTTTTAAAATTTCGGAATTTTACAATTGCATTTATTTTTCAAATTTGGTGGGCTGAACATTTCCAAAGCATTTCCAATCATCGTATATTCGAGATGAATATCGTATTATAGTTTCTTTCAAGTTTCATTTTTAAATCCTACACGCTTCACCGACGATCGATTTCTTTGTAGTCTTGTTGTTGTTGCTCTCGTTGTTGTTGGTGTTGTTGGTTGTTGTTGTTTGTTGTTGTTGAGTTGTTGTTTGTCGTATGTTGGTGGTGGTGTTGGTTGTTGCTGTTTGTTGTTGTTGAGTTGTTTGTTGTATGTTGTTGGTTGTTGTTGTTGGTGGTTGTTGTTGAGTTGTATGTTGTTTGTTGCTATTTTTGTTGTTGTTGTTGTTGTTGGCGGCGGTAGCGTTGATGGTTGTGGAGGTATTTTGTTAGTTTGTTTTCTTGTTTGTACCTCTTCTCGATCCTAACACGTCTGTCTGCACTGAGCCTTCTCTGTTCCCCCCCTCAGTACGCATGGACTGACCAAGTCAGGATGCGGAGGCCACGAACACGCATGGGTAGCCCTGACTGGCTAAAATGGGGCCTAGTAGCTACATTTCGTACACT